>CM067304.1:30158872-30758872 GCA_034231615.1 Meghimatium bilineatum | reverse complement strand
CATCTATCTATTGGCGTATTATTGCTGAGTTAAATCAAATTTTTGTAGTAGGTGTGTCTTTTTGGCAAAAAATGTGTTAAATAACGAATGTTAATTCTATAATTAGGTATTTAGTTGGGTGGATTTTCTTGAAAGTTTAAATGGATTTAGGTATAGGATTAGAGATATGTTTAGATAAGCCTAGTTGGGTGGTAGTAATTATAGTTATTTTTGGTGTTTTCGTTGTTGCTGTCGTGGCATTAGACATTGTAGCAGAAGCTGTATTGTAGTAACAGTTGTTGTTATAACAGTAATTGCTATAGAAGATAATGGTGTAGTAGTAGTAGTTATTATTGTAGTTGTAGTAGCAGTTGGTGTCGTTGTAGCAGTAGTAGTAGTGGTAGATGAGGTGATTACGGCAGCAGCAGTGGTAGTGGTAGTAGTAGTCATAATAGTGGTGGCTGTGGTAGCAGTAGTTATTGCTATCATGTTTCCTTGTCAGTGACAATGACATTGAATGGCCATGTGAGTGCATTAGAAAGACATAGAATGTCATATTCTTGAAGAAATTGGATAGAAGATTTCTTGTTACGGTGGTGCGGAAGCTGTTGAAAATTAATGGTTACTATTACAGACATTTTTCTTTCACAATGGCATTGTTTTTGGAAGAACACTAAAATTACACCATACATTTTTTGGAGTTGGAGAGAAAAGAAATCAATGGTAGGTTCCACAAATTCTAATTTTTAAAAAAGGATTAAATTTACAATATTTTGGAAATAGAGTTAGTTAGTTAGTCGTTGGATCATCATCACTGCATTCTGGACAAATCTATAGGTGCTCAGATCTTTTCTTGAGTGTAGCTGATATTTACACGTTGGCTGACAGTCTAAGTACGACATTGATTGACCATCATTCTTTCCTGCCCATGAAACCGCTTCTTTCTAGTGACACCGCATTTCAAACCAAACTCCCTTATTCTAGTCATGGAACAAGTCATCGTCACTTATACAGTCATTTGTTTATGAGTTTTCATGTAGGGCGTTCAAAATGTCATATTGATCCATCCCTCTACCAACAGCTGTAGTAGCAGCATGTGCGGCCAACCTATCTGTTCTCTCATTACCCCGGACTCCCGCATGTTCCAGCACAAAAATGAAAGTCGCTTTACACACACAGGAATTCTTCACTGCATCCATACACCGTTCCCAAATGTACCCCGCATGAACCTTCACAATCATACTCATCGAGTCACCGAATATACAGGCATGCTTGCAGATAGTCTGCGAGCACACCCATTTCTAAGCTTTGGTCACTGCTATAATCTCCATTCCGATGCTGCTTGTCATCTGAGCAAATATGCCACTTTCCTCTTTGATGATCTCCTCCCACCTTTGAGCCCCAGACACTCCTGATATGTCTCTCATCCGACCCATCTGTATATATAATTGTATCACCTTCCCTGGAATTCTCACAGATCAGAGCGAGTACCTCCGACTCCACCACCACTGTCGGACACCATTCCCTGCATTCTCTATTGAGTATTATTATTATTTTGAAGGCTGTCAGACAATCTAAGGGCGTCCGACTCCATTCTGCACTGGGTAGCAAATTCTTCAATCTGCACACACTCTATATTATATCCTCTGTGAGCCCCACCAACGACTTTCCTCTCTTAAGTCGACTACATATTCTTTGAAATATAATTCTTCTACATTCCCTTTCAAACTACTGCTGTAAAGTAGAATGTAGTCCAGAAAACAGAATGCATTGTGTCCTGGTTTACAGCTCCGCTGTGATATCTGCTGGCTAACCTGTCCGACCTTAGTATCGATTTGAGGTCACGTTTTCTAAATGCATGACAGGTAACACTTAAAACTTGCAGAGAATGTTCATGGAGTGTAAAGTAGTCCTGTGACACCAGCCATAGTAGTGCCTCCATTACAGTACTCATGTTCATTGTAAGAATGTTTATGATTGTAGTAAAGGCATGCAAATATTAAGAGCTAACCAGATATAAAGATTGTTTAAGAGGTAAAGTCAGACTGAGTATACAAATATCTATGATAAAGTGTTACAGGAATTAACCAACCAGTGAAACAACATGCAAACATACCTGATATAGAAAGCATCCCCAGCTTCATGGCTTGCCATCAAACTGTCATATTCTGAAAAATGTATATTATAATAAGAATATAACAATCAGCTCTCAGATCAGTATTTCAGCTATTTATACCTATTTCTCCATTTCAAAATTATATGGTTATAATTTGATGTTAAACAATTGGTTAGTTATTCTTTGAACAAGAAAGTAGAAGATTATATACATAGAAAAGCCCTGGGAACTGAAATATGAAATATATAGATTTTAGTATGATCAACAACCAATTTAGAAATAGTGTAAAGCATATACAGAGTTGCTATCCACTCTGACCAAAATCCAGTAATATATAAAATACATGTTAAGTTTAATTCTTCTTAGACTATTCAGCAATATAAAGAATCTCTGTACGATTAATAACTGATAAATCGATTTTTCTTGCCATCAATTATAATTTGATCAATTTATATTTTGTAGTTCGCTAATATAGGTTTTTAAGTCAATCCAATTCTTTACTACTACATAGAAGAATACCTCCACCTCCTTTCACTAAATAAATGTATATTTTGTCATGAAAAACTGATTGTTGTCACTCTAAAGTGTGTTGTTTATTTCTCAGAAATAATAACAAATAATGTCCACTGCTTCTAGACCAGTGCTTCTCAACCTTTGTGAGACTGCTGCCCAGAAAAATACAAAGTTTATGCCATAAATCAGCTAATATTGTTCAAATTCACCTGCATTATTTCCTGAATATATGGTATTTCAAATACTAGGTTATTCAGTCACTTCTAGTCTCTCTTGGAATTTTTTCGCTTCCTTCGCTTCCTGACCTCGGTGTAAAATTACCTTAAGTGTCAAGCTGGTCACGTTTATTGTTAAAACTAAGAGAGCACTGAGGATCTACTGTGTAGTGTGTTTTGTTTATAAATTTGGTAACATCTAGACATATTTTCATTAATTTTTATGTATTTTTTCTGTGTTTTTCCAACCCTCGCATTTCCCATATCGCATTGTTTCTGACACTTTTGTTTTATCTCTTCTTGATTAAAGGTAAAGGTATGTCCCATGGCAGAAACCTGCCATCGGGGATGAAGATATCTCTTTATTTACTAAACCACCACAACTATTAGGTAGGGAGTGGCCAGTTCCCTTCCCTACTGTCTTTACCTCCGCTAACTCATGCATTAGGTACTCATTTGCAGCTGAGTGGGCTGGAGGAGTGGCCGTATCAAGTGAGAAATCACAACTGGATTTTTATTTGTCCATGCGCGGTTTCGAACCTGGCACCTAAGTATTCATTAAAAAAACTTTGGAATATAATGAAGGAATGGGGTTTCTGTTACACCTAATCCGCCTCATAAAAACATTATATCAAGTACAGCAAACAGCAGTGAGAGTAAATAGTGAAAGATCTGATTGGTTGGTTCAGCATGGAAAAAGAAGTAAGGCAAGAATGCGTCCTATTACCATATCTCTTTAACATTTATAGAGCAAGCTCACTATCAATTAGGCTATCTCGCTCCCCATGATTATTAAACTTGATAACAAGAGATATTTTTCAGTATTTAGACATGTCCTTAGCAGGACAACTCATTCAGACTCAAAAGGAACTCAGAGAGTCCATAAATAAGACTATGCTCTGGAAAAGATTACTCTATGCTAATTAGTTGATTAAAATAAAACATTTCAGCAAATAGAGGTTATGAATAAACAAACCATCTTTCTTGTGCTGCACAATCAATGTAACCTCCCCTTCAAGATTGGTCAGATATGACACAGCCTCCTCTCTAACAATTGCAGTGATGTCTCTATCATTTGCCTGAAGGAAACAAATATAAATAACAATGAGCAACAAATCTTTGTTCAGGGCAATGTCTTGTCTGTGCACATTTTCAGATACTGGACATGAAACTGAACATAATATACTAACCGATATATACCTATATAATCATATTTATAATATACCAGGTACTTTCTTTTGCTAATGCCAATGTTGCTTTCACAATGTTATATGTCAGAGATAATATGCAACACCTTTTTTTACTGCATCTAAGAACAAATGTTAAATATGAATTCCAGATCCCATTGTCAGATAACAAAATTTTTAGCCTGATCACCCTCCTGTCACCAAGACAGTTGAGTCAAATATGTTCAATGGAGTAAGGGTACTTACTACAAAACAAAAACATAATTTAATTCTGGCAACAAAACAAAGAAAGACCTGTCTATTACAAAAATTTCTTCAAAATTGATCTAATGGCTCTAGACATAAATACAGTAGATAGGAAAAGACTTATCAAAGACAACAAAAACTAAGAAACTAGATCATGACATGGCTGCAACTAGGTGGGATAAAAAAATAATTTCTGAACAAGTCCCACAAGGATGCTAATGCCATTGCGTTTTGAGATTAACCCCTTGACTGAGGGGTAAATTGATCAAATAAGCAGTGCAGTGTGGAAAACTTTTAAGGGTTGTGGAATTTACTTTTTCACTAACACCTCATTCTCGTGTTCAACAATTTGAGTGTGTTATTACTATTTATCTATCTATCTACACGCTGTGGCCCTTGTTTTCTTTGAGCTCTTATGATAAAAATGATCATAATAATTCCATACAATATATAGTATATGTACTCACCAATTTACTGGAAGTTCTGCTCACTATCCTAGTCTTCAAAACATTGTGTGGGGCAAACATAGACATCATATTGTTTGAAAAAGAACATTGTTAATGTTTTCTGCTTTCTTACAGCACATACTATATATTGTCTTCTTGAATGTCTATTCCAACTATGGGTGCTTCTGCCAAAAAAGTGTCGACCTTTTAGATGAGCTGGGAGGGGCTGGGGCATAAGTGATCTCCTGTTGACAGTGCCAAGCTGTGTACTATTGCCATATTTCTCAAATAATGCAGCAATTAATTTTAGTTTGAAATCCAGCAAAGTAAGCTGTCCTCCAAGTTTTTTATTAATGATATGTGCCTTCAAAACAGAAATATTCAACAATCTAAGATAGATTTTCTTATATTTCTTCAGATGTCTTATTGCACGGTTTGTAGATGACGATAGATAGATCCATGAGATCTACTCCTCCCATAAAATGTTTTTATTCTATCGAAACTTTGGCTTCTGCTTTGGAGCAGCCCCTTTTGTGTCTATAGTGCCCATTGTTTGATCATGAATTGTACTCATCAAAACATCTTTCTTGTCCTTCCATTTCATCGGAATAGTCTAGCCTCTATACAATACTGATTTCTCCCCTAACTTGAGTTTTGTTGAAATAACCTGCTTCGGAAGATCCATTCTATTTTTTCCGCACTGACCCCACAACATGTCTTATGAGACACTAAATAGTCACTAAATAAGGATACGCTAGAGTAATAATTGTCAATGTCTAGACGGTATCCTTGATCTAGAAAATCTTGCATTAGAGAAATCACAATGTTGATTGAATGACTTTGTTTAGAGCACTCACATCTGCTTGGGTGACAGGAATATGTAATATGTGTTCCTTTGCCAGTGTATATTATAAAATTATACGCATAACCAGTTTTGGCTTTACATAACAAAAAAAACATTATATCCCAACCTTTTTTTAAGGGAATTAACATCTTCCTCCCCTTCCAAAGCAAAAGATTTTCATCAAATAAAATATTGCATGAAGGTACATGTGATGCTTGAAAACTGATTTTATAATGTTGCAACAAGATTCAATTGTGTATAGCTTGTTTTTGTTATAATCACTACTTGAAAAATGAAAAAAACTTCATCCACATTAGAAATCTATCCTTCTTCATTGTGTCATAAAATATTAGTGTTGCTATAAGTGAATTTCTAAGGAAATATAACTGCAGAATTGGTTTCCCATCAACAGTAATACCCATTCCAATAAACAAATTTCTTGTGGATTTGTATTTATCCACTCATGCAGTCTGAACTCATTTTTTTCCTATGAATAATACACTTGCCAACATATTTGTCTCTCCACAAATATGTTTTATAATAGTATCATCTGATACAGATTCAAAGATTATTAAAACATCTGTATGATCAAAATATTGAATTTTTACACCACCATTTCCCTAAAGCAAAACTGGGTACCTTACCACATTACTTGTGTCCGACCACAAATTTGAAATATGTGTGCACTGCAGATGTCATCTGAATTTATATCCTCCAAATCACTACTGGTATCACAATGCAAATTAACACTTTCTAAATCACATCAGATAAATGAATGCTAGCATTATCAGAAAAACTTTCTTCCAAGTTTATAATCTTCCCATTCATTGAATCGATACTCATCCATATTTGTAGGCCTAGGTAAGATGGTTACACAAAGAAACTCCAGCTATGTCGATACACAACAGCAGAAGTGATGCTTACAAGCATGTGCAATTATATTAAATTTCTATTTTCAGATGACCTCTAGAAAGCTTGAACTAGCCAATCAGAGTATTTGAACACCTTAAGGTGCTTTCTGCAATATATTATACGAACACATTCCTTAATGAGATGTCTGCAAAATGATGTTAACTTTTCATTGCTCCTTAAGGATACCTCCACAGCCACAGAGTTAGCAGGATGCCAATGAATGTTAAGAAACCAGAATTTGTAATTACCAAAGTAATCTAAATAAAATATGCTATTGTTTAAATTGATAACTCCTGAAATAATGAGAGCCAATGCTTCTAAATATTAACTGTTTTACAAAACACTTCAAATATGGCAGTATATTATTGACATGCTGAGATGGCTAGTTTCAAGCTATAATGGATTTCCACAAATGTGTCACTGATTATAGTTTTATGTTTACATGTATTTTATGCTTTTTAAAGTTTAGATGCTAACAGTCAGAAATATAGTATAGAACTTTCATCAAAATAATCAAAGCAAGGGGTAACAAAACAGAGTAATGTATTTTTATAAATTACTAAAAACACACAAAATTGACATGTTGACCAAAAGGACTTTATCAGAACACAAGACACAACTGGTAGAAAAATATTTACAAACTGTGCAGAATATAAATGTGTATCATAAGAAAAGAGTGGGTAATCCTTCTTAGCAAAGTATATGTGTGGAAAACATTACATGGATATAATGTCCATGACATGTGGGGCCAGGACAATGAAGGAGTGATGCATTGGCAGAGAACACTATAGTTAGAGTGGTCATTTGTACAGATCTGAACATTTGGCTCACCAATTTTTTTTAATTTAATCTGTCCACATGTACTTTCATTGTCAGATTTGACACACAAATCCTGACCTTTAGAATAATTGTCACATGAAGTAGTCACTGTTGCTCGGAAAGATGATATATCTGAGAATTCAATCTGCATGAATCAAATTAATCATTTCCCCACATAAAAGCAATAAATCGTTAAAACATAGTACAGGATTTACGTAAAAATTATATATCTCTGCTACAGATAGACCCTCTAATCTTGCTTTGTTTCTATTGTGAGCGAATTTGTATTAACTTATTTAGCTGTTTAAAACTTAGAAGTTTGGTTAAAATGAAACAAAACCCTTGTGGTAAAGTGTGATTAGACACTGGTAATATTTTAGTTTAAATTAATATTAGCTTAATCGAGGAAGGTTTAGCTTTTGTGAAATTAGCAAAATGGCTTTGTCTTCTGATCAGAGAACTAAAAGATTTAGCAAACATCATGCTCAATTATTTTTTGATAGATTTACAGCTGATGATACTATTTATAGTGATGTGTCAGAAAACAGTGTTTTCAATTTTCACAATGGTAGAGAATACAGCCTGTTATCAAGTGACATATTCTTTCCAGAATGTTGTCTTCGTTGTGGATACTCTGAACACCTCTCTTTTCCAGACAAGCAGGCCTGCATTGACCAGAGACATATGCATACATTCTTCGATGTTGCTGGTTTTTCTTCTTGGTCTTTCTCTTCTTCTGTTGCCCTCTAGTACCAGCCTTTCGGTACTATCATGTCAATTTAAGTGTCCAAAATAATGTAACTTCATTCTTATGATGGTATTTAGAAGCCACATTTCATTTAGTTTCATCAGTAATTTCAAAACTTCAAATGTTCTTATTTTTCTCTGTCCATGATATTCGTAGGATCTTTCTGTAGCACTTCATTTCAAATGAATTTATTCTTTTGGATATTGTTTTGTTTAAATTCCAAGTCTTGCATCCAAATGTTGCAACTAGGAAAACACATGATCTTAAAATGGTTACTTTAGTGTCATTATTACTACTTTGTCATTTTCTCTTTTGTGCTAATTTGAGTGTTGCAATTGCGAGTCTTCTTCTAATCTCGACTGAACAATCTCCGGAACTGTTTACATGTGCTTCAAGATTTTCTAATTTATTTACACATTCTAGTTCTATATTGTCTATGTTGATTATTGGTTTGATCTTTGTTTTGTCTGTTGTCATAATTTTTGCTTTCTGTGAATTTAGATATAGATTTTGGATCTCGCTGGATTTCTTTGTTGTTGTAATTAGCTGTTTCAGTCCCTCAGGATGTGTAGTAAGAAGGACTGTATCTGTATATCTTATTTCTGGAATCTTGTACCAACAGATATTTAATTGGATGACACTAATTTTCCTCTAGTTCTTCTCTTACATTTCTCATTATATTCTCTGCATAAATGTTAAAAAGATAAGGGGATAGAGTGTACCCATGTCTTACTCTACTTTGAACAGCAAACCATTCAGATGTTTCTCCCTCCACTCTTACTGCTGCTTGTTGTTCGTGATATAGTGTTTCAATAAAATATATTAGATGTTTGGGGAAGCCCATGTTTCCCATGATGGACTATAGCTGGTGATGTTTAAAACAATCAAATGCCATGATGTAGTCTATGAAATACATATGTAGATCTAAGCTGTATTCTCTACATTTCTCAATTATATTCCTCATGTTGAATATGTAGTCTCTTGTTCCTCTTTCTGTTTGAAAATCGACTTGAATTTCATGAATTTCTAATTTACGTTGTATTCTTTTAATTGTGATCAGCAGTAGTATTTTGCTGGCTTGACTAATGAGTGCTACTGTTCTATAGTTGGTACACAGTTGAAGGTCTCCTTTCTTTGGCAATGGTATGTATACTGACTTTTTCTATTCTTCCGGCTATATTCCGTTTTTCTATATCTTGCAGCATAAAGTATGGTATATTTGAACACTAGAATCTCCACCAGCTTGTATCATCTCTGTTACTCCGTATTTACATGGAGCTTTTCCTTTTTTTCAGATTTCTGATTGAATGTCTGACTTCCATTGTAGGTTCTAGTTCTTGTTCTAATTCACTGATGCTCGCATTTGGTGATTGGGTTGTTCCTTTATACATTTCCTGACAATATTCCTTCCATCTATGAAGAATATCTGTTTTCTCCGTTAGGGTATTCCCTTTTTTAACTTTTAGTACTCTAAGTGCGGCTTGAAGTTATTCTGTTGTAATGCTCTTATAGCATTGAACATATTTTTGCTATTTCCTTGTTGTCTTTGTTCATCGATTTCTCTGCACGTATCCATTATGTATTGCTGTTTGTCATTCCTTTTCTTCATTTGTTTTGATAGTTTTCTGTAGTTTGATTGACTAAAAATCGGAAAAGAAATACACTTAATATTATTGGTAAGGGAAAAATAACAGCTAAATAAATGTCATTATGGAATAAAATAGGTGTTATCGTTAAGTATTAAGGTTAGAGTTAGGGTTGTTTCCTACTAAACATTTCTAGAGGTCAATATTTTGCAATGTCGTGAAGAGTGACTTCCAAAGCACTTGTGTGGGGCGGCAATCTTGAGTCAAATCCTAACCACAAAAAGTAACCCAAACCATAACATCCAATCCTAACCCTAACCGCTAATAATAATCCTAAGATCTAACCCTACCACAAGACATAACACATGTGCCTGACAATTTTATCATGTGATGATGTCATCATTTAGTGTGTGGAATTTGGCTTGAACAATGTTCTCTTCCATCTTTCATTTGTTTATGTTTTGTCATAGCATTCGAGAAAAGTGTCTTACAACTACCAAATGGTGCGACAACAATTTCCGCTCAAATTTTTTCCAGCATAAACACTGAGGATTTGTCTGCTATCATTGTACCAAAAGTATAATGTTCCATATAAAAATTATTAAACATTTAACTTGCATATTGTTTGTATTCTGTGCAAAATATACTGTAACAATTCAATGTCTGTATTTATCTTATGCATAAACTCTTATATGGAAGCTGTGATAGTGCGTTGCTAAGTCATTTGCTCGCAACCAGCAGACCCAGATTTCAAATTTACTCATTATTCATGGTTAATAAAAATTACGCCACCCACCAGGAAGTAAGGTATCACGTCTAATTCTCTAGGAAAATTGAGGAAAGGTGCCATTGCTACTGGGCAAATGCAGTAGGTGATGCTAGTTAGGTGGTTTTTGTTTTTTGTTCAATTACTAGCTAGACAGCTGAACACTTATAGGAAACTATGTGCTAAGAACCTGGTTCACAACACTGCTTACCTTTACAATTACTTTTTATGAGGTCCTGTATAATATATTTTATTTATACAGAATTTGGGGTGGAACATAGAATGATGACATTGCTACTGAATAGATATAAGTAAAAATATAAGGAAATATTTGCATATTATGTGACTAAAACTTGATGAACAACTTACAACATTTTGCAGCAAACAAACAAAATGTTAAAATATTGTAGACTTACTAAACATTTGTATGAAGTTCCAAGTTCATTTAAATAAAGAAAATGACAAAAAATAAACCACAAATTTAAAATCAAATATTCAATCTCCGCACCAATGAATGCAGTGAGGGTGTCGATAAATCAATCTTTCATAATGAATTTGTTCATTAACAATAAAATAATAATTTAAGCATTTCATGTATAATATAACTTTTCAATTACATGGCATCTTTTAATTGATTTTTGATTAGAAACTGGTTTCACAGAACATGGGGCATTCCCATAAGTGCTCCGCCCTCCGTTCCAGCAGACATCCCAGTGTATGTAACTCAGAGTCCAGGTCAGGTGTTGATTGTGTGATCTTCAGGACTTTCCAAAAAATTTACTGTTTCTTCCCTCACCTCTAGATACTCATATTTCTAACATTCTCTGTATGTGTACATTCTCAGCCTCATTGACATCATCTGCATCTTGAAATGAATTTATTACTGCCTTCATTAAGTCTGCTTTATCTCTTCTTAGCAACATGCCATCTATCACCGCATTCCCTGCCAATAAGTCGGCTCTCTCATTTCCTCTGACTCCGACATGACCAGGGTAATATATCCATGTAATGCTCTGAACAATTGAGTTGTTCAATAGGTCCCACCATTCCTTTCTCAGCATGTACTTTTCTATCTTGCACAGCATACTTTGAGAGTCTGTGAGTATTATTGTGTTAATGTATCAGTTATCAACCAATTAAGGGCTGCTGTAACTCCCTCTATTTCCATCCTCATGCTTGATGTGACCGTGGAAAATGCTAAAGATTTCTCAACCAACTTCACGCCGTTTCTGTAGGCAACAAAACCCCAACCACTTTTATTTGTGTTTCTGTTACTGGAGCCATCTGTGTATATAATTATGTCTTGTAGTTTCGAGTGTAGCAGGGTGAATTTATGCACTGTAGCCTGGGCCCTGACACCCATTCATTTTCGACACACTTTATCTAGTTGTATTATTACTTTAGTCAGTGATTTGTTCTCAATGTCTACCTTCAACCATTCACTACCCTTTCCTATTTCTTCAAATTCACATACTCTTTGTAGTGTGTCTTCAGTCTCTGCCATCCATGATCTGCCACGCTTGATTCATTTTCCTTTGATTCATATAGACGTTGGTGTAACGGGTGGTGGTTGTATTCTGTCACTTTAACATACGACCTAGCTAGTGCTAACTGATGTTGCACTCTAATGCTGGGGAGCTCAAGCAGAAATCTCATAGCAGAGATGCGTGTACCTCAAGTACACCCCAGTACCACTCTCAATGCCTCATTTTGGACTTTTTCCAATCAATCGACTTGTGTCTGTGGCAGTGTTAGTAGGCCAAGGCCATAATCTGACAGATAGTGCCATCACTTGCAGATGTAGAATGTACCATTACTTGTAGAAAAAGTAACCATTGCTGCATGTCAAAGGTCGCCATAACCTTAATAACACTGATCCCTCATTTAGCCTTCTGAATCATATTTATGACGTGTTTGTTAAATGAAAGACTTCTATCAAAGATTATCCCAAGATATTTAAGGTCCTGTTCTCTTTCAATGAAGCTGGCAGCTGGCAGTGTGTCATTGACCAGATTATTATTTAAGGAGTACCAGACTACCTTTGCTTTTGAGGGATTGATCACAGCGCTGTATGTTCTGCACCATATCGACAATTGATCTAGTCCACTCTGTACATTGTCAGAGATATCTGTTCTATTCCTGCCCATGTTGTATAGTACGATATCATCAGCTTATGTTAGAACTCTACAAGTGGTGGGGGTTTGCAACTGAGTAATTGTCAACGTACACATTAAACAGCACTGGGGACAAAGGAGATCCTTGTGGCAGACCAGGTGCTATTGTTCTTATCTCAGACGTCCAGGATTCAAACCTCAGAGTGACTTTTCTACAAATTAACACATTTGCTATCCAGTGTATGATCCAAAGATGGATATCTTGTTCCCTTAGCATGTCAACAAGATGGGTGTAACTAACTCTATTGCATGCATCTTCCAGGTCTATTGCTACAACTGCAGATTCTTCTTTATTCTGAAAACCTTCATAAACTTCATATGCAAGAACTGCTGCATTTGTGACTGTGTCTCTTTTGGGTCTGTATGCACCCAGGTTATTTGGGAGAACATATTTGATCTCTAGTTCTCTAGTTATGCGTCTAGCAACAATTCTTTCCAGAATCTTATTGTACACATTCTGCAGTGTGATGATGCGATAACCTTTTATGTCCATCGAATCTTTGCCGGGTTTTAACACAGGTATAAGATAGCTATGTAGCCACTCCTCTGGTACTACTCCTTTTTACAGAATCGCATTATAATCATTGTCATCTTAGCTAGTATTTTCTTCCCAATGTCCTTGAGTTAGCTGTACCTGATTCCATCCGGGCCTGGAGCGCCATCGGATGCATTCTTAATAACTAGTTGGACTTCTTCAACATCTGCAAGCTGGTCTTCTTTGGCCCTAAAATCCAGGAAAAGATGTCAGGGTATGCAGTTTTTCTTTGTTTTAATCTAATTCACCCTGATTAGTTTGTTGAAGATATCTATCAAAGAAGGCTCTTCCTTTCATCTCATTTGATGTCAGTGTCTGCCCTGAGTCGTCTCTCACTCTTCTACTCGGTTTCGTTTCTATTCTCTGCTTCATTGGCCTATGTAGCTTCCAAAACTTATGTAATACTTTGTCCGTCGTGACCTCCTCAGTAAATTTCTTCCAACACATCTTTACTTCTTTTGCATTGAAATCCCTGTAAACCAGTAGCATTTCTCCAGGGAGATGCTTTAGTTCGTTAATGAACTCCCAGTCATCGGACTTAATGTGAGAGCAATTTCCCATGTAGATGTTAATGATATTCCACCTTCTAACCTGGAATATTATCTGTACTCCCTTCAACTCTCTATCCCACGCTGTTAAATTCAATGGTCTGTTTGGTAATCCTTGCTGAACAACATGGTAACTGTTATCAAAGATTACAACTATAGGATCCTCAGGAAACAACGAAATCAACGCGCATCAGAGTAACTGTGACTACTCATGACGCCATTGTCAACAGTATCTTTTAATAGATCCACAGGCTACATCTGGGATTACGTGGCATCTTTTTAAAGATCCTTCCTTTTTTCTTTTTTTTTGTTAATTGAATCATTATCAGTATTTATACCAACACAATGATGATTCCAATTGAAAGTATAATATGTCCATATTACTTCTGGCATGATTTTAATGTGTTGCGATATCAATTTTGTACGTTATTTTTAAGTTTTAAAGTATTGATTAGTATATGACACCATTTTTCCCTTATATTTTCTATATATATTTTCGAGCGCACTTAGGACTATGTTTTGTGAAAGTATAACTATTTTATTTACTTTGATCACATTAATTTTTGATATATAACCTGGCAATTACTGGCAACATAACTTAATCCTCTTGCTGCAGATTATCGCAATGTGTAAGAAAAATCTGACAATAAAAATGTTGAATGAAGTTGTAGATATAACATGACATCGCCATCAGCACCGGTTCCGATTTTTTATTAATAACAAACACAACTGAAGCACTGTGTCTCTATACTAGACATTTTTGTGTTTGTAATTGGATCATCTACAAAACTGACACAGTTTGAATGGAAGTTATTGATTTGTAAGTTGGTTAAGTTCACATTTCACGTCCAATTTTAATTTTAATTTTTAAATTATATTTAATTTTTAAAATTCACTTTAAAATAATAACAGTAATTTTTTTTCAAAGTGAATTTGTGATAACCACATTCTCTGTCCATTTCTGTTTTAAAATATATATGCTACATTATAATTTAAATATACTTAGAAGTACTACTTCTTGTTTCCATGATGGATGTGCAAAAACAAAAATTAATTCCATCTAAACGCTAAAAATACTCCGTAACGAAATAATTAATGCATTTTTAGGCACTACATAGCATTGCCAGTGCAACATAAATGGCACAACTTTACAGAAATGTGCATTTTGAACTAGTTCACATGATTTGGAATTGTGAGACTTTCTTGCAAAACTTTCGCTCTCTGAAATTGGCATTGATGTGTAAGAAGGCTACGTGTACAACTTATAAAGGTGCTCTTAAACTAGTTTTTAAAATGTGCTCTGAACTCACTTTAAGATTTAAAATATGTTGCTATATGTCTACAAAATGATTGAAGATCATTAGTAATGGGAGTTACATATGCTCTGAATTGCTGATCGGTAAAGTATTAAATTGTCCAGCTCTGGGCGAAGACGTAAAGAGCGCGTCTGTGATGGCCAAGGTACTGAGTTCGATCAACAGCACATGCATTTGAACATCTGGACCGTTCATGTTTGTTTGTTTTTCATTCGCTCCATTGTAACCATCACGGATATCCGTACGATTTCCGCCTGGAGCATGATTACGTCGTGCCACCGTTATACGCCTTGTAGGCCTAGCACATCCGATTTCGGCATGCCTTGACAATTCGGGTGGGCTACCCATAGCCTGTGACAGCCTCTATATCTTTCTCCAGGCACGCGTAGTGGCGACTCTTCGCACAGACGATTTCTATGGACCGTTCATAAAACAATGGCAAACTTCTTAATGTAATTATATTGCCTTGAAAATTGCTAAAGCCAAAAATTTTGGGTTGATGGCTATGTCCTGAATAGGATACGCTACCAATTTTTAAATGAAAGTATTAAATGAGTAACAAATAAGTGTGAGAAAACCACTGAACTATACAATGAAGTACATATGGGCTATTTTGGACCTGAGTCTGAATTTCAAAGATCATGTTGACCATATCATTGTAAAGGCTTATAAAGGTCTTGCGGCGATGAAAATTATGGCTGCTGCTCAAAGTGAACAGAAGCTGCTATTTCTGCTGTATCAGGAATTGGTGGTTGCGATGGTAGAGTACGCACTAGCGATTCTAACACTGAGTCAGACTCAAACAGAAAGATTGGATAGAATCCAGAATGAGGAAATGCAAATCATTTTCGGGTGTAGGAGAGATACGTCGGCACGAGCTATGTGATACTTATTGGCTTGCCCAACTGTAGAGCAAAGAATACAAATCTACAGGGCACGGGACTACCTACAAATCACCGCTGATAAAGAACATCCTTTACAAACTGAAATTCTCAAAGTGAAAAGCAGTCGACTTAAGAGAGGAAAGTCATGGATGGGGCGTGCAAAGGATATTATACAGAGTGTGTGCAGATTGGAGGATGTGCTACCTGGTGCAGAATGGAGTCATACGCCCTTAGATTGTCCGACAGCCTTCAAAGTAATAACACTTAGTAGAGAATGCAGGGAATGGTGTCCGGCAGAGGTGGAGTCAGAGGTACTCGCTCTAATCGATGAAAATTCCATGGAAGGTGATATGATTGTATATACAGATGAATCAGTCGAGAGACACATCAGAAGTGCCTGGGCCTTCACGGCTCAAAGGTGGGGGGAAACCATCAGAGAGGAAAGTGGTGCATTTGTTCAGACAACAAGCAGCATGACAATGGAGATTTTGGCAGTAACCGGCAATGGGTATTTTCAATGGGTAAATACAATGGGTATGATCGCAGACTATCTGCGAGCATGACTGCATATTCAATTACTCGAGCATGATTGTGAAGTTCAAGCGGGATACATTCAGGAACAGTGGCTGGATGCAGTTAAGAATTCCTGTATGCGCAAAATGACTTTCATTTTGTGCCGGAAGATGCAGAGTCCGGTGTAATGAGAGAGCAGATAGGCTGGCAGCACACACTGCTACTATGACTGTTGGTGGAGCAATGAATTGAGCAGACATTTTAACGCCTTATGGGAAAACGCATGAGCAAAGGACTGTATAAGTGATGACGACTCTTGTTCCATGACTAGAATAAAGGAATTTGGTTTGAAATGTGGTGTCGCTAGAAAGGAGCGGTTTCGTGGGCAAGAAAGACTAATGGTCAATCAACTGTGTACTGGGACCATCAGTCAACGTGTCAATGTCAGTCAATGGCGGCTACACTCAAGGAGAGATCTGAGCACCTATGGACTTGTCCGGAGTGCAGTAACGATGATCCAACAACTAACAAACTAAACTATATTTATTCATTTTTTTCTTTCATAACCAATCAGTCAGCAATTTCACTTACAAAAATGATCTTGTCACCTTCTACAAGTCCCTGCTTCTGCCCTGAGCTTCCTGGTTGAACACTAGCAATGAATATTCCTGTAGCATTTCCACCAGCCAACCGTAATCCCAAACCTGTCATCTTGTCTTTATGGAATGTTATTCTTCGAAGATCTAAACTGCTGAAGGAATAAAAATTCAGATAAATCTATCATGTTATTGGCTATTCCTTATTAAGACATAGAAATCGATGGGACTGTGGACATAGTTCTTCAAGGGTTTACTTCTGATTATGAAGCGGGATAGCGGTTTATTATCCCTGCTTGCCTAAAAGAAAGAAGTTCAGTTTTTCAGTGCCTTATAAATGGAACGTGATTTTTTTTCTGATAAACTAGAACACGATTTAACCATTTGCAGACTCTGAAACAACAGTGTGATTGGTTTAGCATACCGACAGTCATAGATGTCAACTTATTTTTCACAATTTCGTATTATTTACAATTTATACTCGTATTATAAAAATATCTGTATTAGTGATAAATGCCCATCAATACACCCGTAAGAGATAAAATTTTAAAATGTCCGTATTAGTAATAATTACTGAAGCAACACCACATGACATTTTTTTAAATGGCCCGAAATCCATATCAATACTGAAAATCTGTACTAGCTGCCACCTATGGACAATTTAGAACTAAAACACTTGTAGGAAACATGGAGAGTTCTCAGATGACGACAATAAATATATCAAATGTAAAAACACTAAATTTGGCACAATAAATATCTTTGGCTTCAGAAAAAAAGCAGAAGATTTTAAAGAGAAAATGAAGTAAAAAAAATGTCAACATCCTAGTATGTCAGGAAAAAATATCAAAATCCTAGTATGTCAGACCAAAATTAAAGGTAATATCTGCAAAAATTGTATCTAGACTACATATTAATTTATGTAGGAGTTACCCAAATATACGAAATAAAGACGGTGTTGAGTTTATAATTTACCCAGTTACTTAACCCTTTCAATCCCAGCTGATCAGGGAAAACTCTGGGCTCATGCCCAGTCAAGGGGAATAAATCTGCAAAAATGAGAGGTGAATGTGCAAGAAAATTAATAAAAAATACAATTTGCAATCAATTTGTAGGATTAAAAGTCCAATTAACAGGTAAATGGAACTGCATAGACTTATACGGAACAAAACAACTGCTCATAAACACATGCATATAATGCATATATCACACAATCACATTGGGTCAAAGGGCATGAGCCCAGGGCTGCAGGATCAGCAACCAACCAACCAACTAGTAGACAGACAACAACTATGGAAAATATCAAAATATGGGGTTCCACAACACATAATTAATGTGCAGGAGTAGTTACACAGGTAGTCAGTGTGCAGTTAGAACGAGTGTAGGGCTTTCAAACAAATTCCACATACACTCTAGTGTGCAACAAGGATGTTTTCTATCTCCCTTGCTATTCATTACATATATCAATTGTATATAACACTAAAGACATTCAACATAGATGCAATATAGTATACCAGTTCTTAGGGCAGATATCTCTTATTTTCAAAAACAAACATGAACACCAAGACTGCAGTATATAATAGATCATCATACTATCATATTAATAACCGGAAAACATAATTATATACGAGGCGTGTTCAAATGAAAACGGGACTTGTGGATTTATTTAAAAAGTATCATACGCAATTTAATATTTTCAACGGAATTGAACAAAGCAACCACTTGTGAATAAGAATGCACCTGGGTTCATCAGAAAAAATCTCCGTATGCATTTAGGCAAGCATCCAACTGTTTAGGTAGACGTCGAATGCCGTCCGAGAAAAAGTTGCGTGGCTGTTCTCTGAACCATGTGGTCACCGCTGTCTTCACGTCTGCGTCGCTGTTGAATCGCTGTCCCTTTAGTGCTTTCTTCAACGGTCCGAACAAATGGAAATCTGCAGAAACCTGTGTCTTGAATTTTTTGGGTTTTGGTGAACCTGGATGTTTCCATTGCATGCTGTCAATTTTGCTGCTCGGTTCATAGTGGTGGCACCACGATTCATCACCTGCCACAATGCTCAACAGAAATGCATCACCCTCTGCCCTGTAACGCATCAGGTGGTTCAAACTCCACCCCATCCGTTCTTCCTTATGGTGGTCAGTCAACATCCGTGGGACCCACTGTGAACACACCTTCCGATAGTTCAATTTCTTCCGAACAACCATGTGGGCTGTCCCAATTGACATATGGAATTCTTCTGCAAGCGAACGAATGCTCCGACGACGGTCAGTCAGTACTGCTTTATCAAGCACGGCTATGGCTTCTTCTGTTGCAACAATATGCGCCTGACCTGGCCGTGCAAGATCTGCCGTTAACTCACGTCCGTCTTTAAACATACGCACCCACTCCATCACTCTGGTCCTCGACAAACATTTGTCACCATATGCTGCCTTCATTCTCCGATGAATGTCTACTGCTTGACATCCTTCAAATGAAAGAAACTGGATCACAGCACGCTGATTCACTTTGGACGGGTTCGGAATCACACCCGCCATATTGTTAACAGTCTTCTGCAGCACATATGCATGCTGGGAAGATGAACACGTGACCGTATGTAAATTATTGGATACTCATTACTAGTGCAAAATGTCATCAATATCAGTGCGCTCTATCACGCGTGGTGTAACAAGTCCCGTTTTCATTTGAACACGCCTCGTACATTGATGGCTCAGTCAACAGAAATACAAATAAAAGGGGTTGGGACTTTGTTGCCTACAGAAACGGCGTGAAGTTGGTTGAGAAATTATCTGCATACTCCATTGTCACAGTGAGCATGAGGATGGAGATAGAGGGTGTTACAGCAGCACTAAATTGGTTGATAACTGATTCACAGACACACTCTGTAATACTCACAGACTCTCAAAGTATGCTGCACAAGATAAAAAAGTGCATACTGAGAAAAGAATGGTTTGATTTATTGAATAACTCAATTGTCCAAATCATTACAGATATACTGCCTTGGTCATGCCAAGGTCTGAAGAAACAAGAGAGTCGACTTATTAGCAGCCAATGCAGTGACAGACGGCACAATGCGGAGAATAGATAAAGCAGGCTTCATTAAGACAGTAATAAATTCATTGCAAAATGAAGATGATGTCAATGAGGCTGAGAACGTACACATAGCAAGAATGTCATAAATCGGAGTGTCTAGAGGTGAGGGAAGGAAAATTTTTTTTTTTTAAAGACCTGAAGATCACATAATCCAGGACTCTGAGTACATAAACTGAATGGCTGCTGAAACGGAGAGTGGAACACTTATGGGAGTGCCGAGAAAGCTGTGATGCTAATTTCTAATAAAAAATCAAGAATCATACCATGACTATTCTACCAATCTCAAACGTGGACACTAACAACAAAAGACAAAAGAAAACTTATTACAACAGAAAGGACTTGTCTATGTAGAATTCTTGAATTAAAAAAATAGACAGAATCAGAAATGAAAACATCAGAGGACTAACAAACAAAATGTCAATTATATCAGAAAGCAACAGATTAAATGGTTTTCATACGCTTCCAGATTACCATCAGATATTGCCCCTAAAAAAGCATTGCTATACAGAAACACAATGGATACGAGGCCTGGGGCAGATCATGCAAAAGAAAGATGAATTACAGAACTTAAAGGATCAACAAAGACAAACATATATGAAGCACACAAAAAGGCCATCTCCAGCGAACTCTTAAACCCCTGATGCTGCAAGACATAAAGGGATATAACATGAAAAGAAAAGAGTAATACAGGACTTGATTAATGACAACTATAAAACCACTATCAGGATGGAGAAAAAAAATTTATGATGTGAGG
This sequence comes from Meghimatium bilineatum, assembly GCA_034231615.1. Taxonomy (NCBI): domain Eukaryota; kingdom Metazoa; phylum Mollusca; class Gastropoda; order Stylommatophora; family Philomycidae; genus Meghimatium; species Meghimatium bilineatum. Next base: position 30,738,087 of record CM067304.1, on the reverse strand, counting down.
ATGTGGTGGGACAACTCTTACATCATACCCAGGTCAGGAAAATTGTGATTTTTAAAAAGTAAACCATCTAGAAGGAGCATTATCGATACAGTTCCACTACTTAACTGATATGCATAACAGTAGCAATATGGAGGTTCTCCCTGATACAGTGGTTAAGTACTTCTCTTTGTGCTCAAGAGGTCTAAGTTGTTAATTTTCACTTGCAACATCATGTTTACAGGGTTGATTTTTTAGAATATCCCTGGAGATTATTGCTGGAAGCTATGGAGTTATTTACTATGAGTGGTATTCTTGGTAGGCAGTGTGTTGCTTTGTTGACAGGAACAGAATATATATGGGATAACTCAAGTACAATGAAGTCCATCTTCAACATCCTTTTCAGCCCTTTTGAGTGTATGTGACGGACTTGTGTGACTTAGGAACAGGTGTTTTGCATTTATTATGTCTGCACCTGACGGTGCCAAAATGACTCAAGCCATCAGGTTCAAGATGACTGTGGATCAAGATATTTGTCACATTTGAAAGCAACAAGAGGGTGGGTAACAGACACTGCGCATGTCCGAGTATCAGACTGAAGAAGAGAAAGGTGCTGGAATAGGACACCATGGACAGCAGAACTATGGATGTGAAAAGTAAGAGTGAGTTTGACCCTGTCCATGGAGGAAGGCTGAACACTCAAAGCAAGGCAGACCTGAGGACCGTGTCAGTGCACAAGTAACAGCAGAAAAAGTCAATAATCCTGTATGCTTTGTAGAGAAAATTCACCACACAGACAAGAAGTTGAGAGAATGGCTGAGAAATGTGGCATGCCTGGGGTGGAGGGAGGGTGTGAAATGAAGTGTACAAGAGAATTCTAGAAGCATAAGTTGGTTTGCAGTGTACAGATGTGATAATACATGAGGGTTTGATAATCTAGTCACAGATATATCAATGACATTTATATGGGAGGTTGAGATCTCAGATGTGAACTTGATGGCAGGGTAGAAGTTGTTAAGTTGTTGATGAAGCATATAAAGCAAGACAAATCAGCCTCTGACAAGTCAGTATGTCAATACCATCATTGACATATCTAATAAGAAGAGATCATAGGATTATCATACTTGGTGCTCAAGGTAGCCCCCATTTTGTTATTTTCTGTCATTTTTCTGTTTGTTTTATTCTGTAGATATCATGTTATTTTTTATTTTCTTCATTTCATCTCTACTTTACTAGTTTTTATATTTCATCATCATCCATACTCTTCCAAACTTCTGGCATTTATCTGCCATTTAACTCTTTTTACTTGTGTGTTATATAGTGTTCTTGATAAAGGTGTCTCGATTTAAACATCAATTTCTTAGTGTTATCCTGTGTGTATACAGAGATTAGCAAAACAGAATAACCCTGTTTCCAAGTTTGACTTGCTGGATTACAATTTTGCTGCACTTGCTACCTAATATTGACACATAAAACAACTCACTCATAAATCGATCTGCTAGAGTAGACATGATTCATAGCATAATTTTCAGGTCTTTGTATTGGGACAAAATGGTCTTTCCCTTGCCATCCATCAACTTGGTCGCTGTAGTATCCATCATGGAGATCACGTTGCAGGCAATCAGTGTCGTCTTGCTCTTTAGGAATTTCTTTAAGAAAATAGTAAATAATGTGCAACTTAAAATCTGAAATCAATTGCAACACTACAATGAAAACAAATGTGTGAAACAATGCATGCAGAACTGCAGACTCCAAAGACTGCAGGCACAAAATGTTTCACAAAGAACAGACAATTATCATGAGACTGGAAAACTTCAAACTGGTTAAACAGATTTTGTAATCGTAGACTGAGCCAATGAACTACAAAACACTTTCAACACATTAAACCTATTCCCCCTCAGTGCCATAGTGGTGTCACTCTGGAAACATTAACACACAAATCATGCCATGCCTTTCTGTTTAAATGTTCCTTGTTTAAACAGTTCCTTGTTTAAATGTGGAGAATATTAAACCGGTCCTTAATATTATCAATCCATACTTTCTTTTGGCCTCATCTTCTACTCCCTCACTTTGTCTCTGCAGGTATTTTTGGAAACTACAGACTACATCATTCTATAGTTTTTCTCTCTGTATAAATACAGGAAGAAAATATGGAACACATACAATTTTAATTCAGAATCTATTAGTTACTGCCATTTTATAACTGCAGTAGAACCATCTATATATCTATCTATTATCTTTTCTCTGCTTTTTCTGTGAGGCGTCATAGGATTGGATGGCAATCGGTTTTCGGGATATACCAAGATTGGTTGCATGTTATGCAGTAATACTGTGCCATGTCAGAATGTTGGTAACTCCTTCAATCTAACTTCTTCTTGGTCTTCCTCTGTATCCTGCTGTTTCCATTTTTATGTTGTATGCTCTTGCCGCTGGTTAATAAGGGTTCATTCTCATTAGGTGGCCGAATCATTTCAGTCTCTGTTTTTCAACATTTACCACTGATGTGGTTCCCACAATTCTTTTAATCTCATTTCTGACATGATCTCTTCTTGTTCTGTTTGCTGCTTTTCTTTGCCATCTCATTTCACATGTAGTATGCTTTCTCTCTTGCTCTTTAGTTAGTGTCCCTCTCTAACATTGAAAACATAATGTTGGGATGAATATTGAATTTATTATTTGCCTTTTGGTTTCCGTCAGGATAGATATATATTTCAAAATTGATATAAGTTCATAATTTATGTAGTTGGCTTTTTTTATATATTGTCTCTCTGTCCATTCCTCCATCTTCTGTAAAAATACTCCTGAGGTATTTAAATCCCTGCACTTGTTTCAGTAATTTTCTGTAACCATTTATCTTTATGTTGATTGTATTGCTTTTCTGCTATAGACATTACTTCTGTTTTTTTCTATGTTTATCTCCATATTGTGATTGACGCAGGTTTCGTTGAGTTTATGTCTGATCATCAGCAAAGAGCAGTTTAGTTAGGTCACTTGGATAGCAAGCATCTGGTGGTGTTTCTACTGTTTTTTGTAATATTATCCACATAAATGATAAACAATAATATTGTTATACATACATAGAGATACACATACTGTGTGGAATCCTATAAATTAATTATAAATTAGACTCGGTAGCGCTTCTCACATTTTTTTTTAATGGACGTTAATAATAAGTTTTGTGTGATTACTGCTTTCATCTGGTTCTGAAAAACTGGTTCTGAAACTTTGAAAATGTTGCAATCAGCTTTTGGAGAGTCCTGTCTTAGTTGAACTAAAATATTTGAGTGGTATTCTTGCTTCTAAAGCAGATGCAGATCCTTTAAAGATTTACCCCTTCAAGACTCTGCAAGTAAAATTCAATATCAAGACCAAGTTCATTGTGCTCATGAACATTGATGGGCTGGTTCATCATGAATACATCCCTAAAGGACAGAGTTCTGCAAAATCTTCTCCTGTGTGCAGCCATAATTTTTAGAAGTGGCCCACAGGCAATTGGATTGTGCATCAGCCTATACATACAAACACATTGTTCATGAAATACAAAATTGCACTGTTCACACAACCTCCATACTCACTTTAACATGCTCTGAGTTACTTTTCTTGCTCTCGCAATTCAAAAGAACAAAGGTCACATATTCAATGAAATTGAATGATTTAAACAAACAAGATGGAGACAAATGAGGGTAATTCCAAAAACTGGCTACCATTTTCTTCATCTTCCCTTCACTTGAAACATGTCTATATCTGTAATTCTGTCTCCTAAATAAAACTCACTGTCTTTTGTAGTTCACACAGTGGCCCATAGAGCTTTGATTCCAGTGTTATTTCATCTGGTCAATATGTTTGTCTCAGTGCTTCATACTTAAAACTGTCTTGAAGTATATGTTTGACACTCTGTGCTACCTGTCCACATGGCTGTGTTGCCAATCTTGAACTTCGTGTACATGTGACTGCAGAGTCGATGTGTCCCGTTCTAAGGCATAGAATTACAGCTTGTTCTGATCTATTCATAATGTGATAGTCATCTTGTGTTGGTGTTTGTGGCTTTCTTATTGACTTGATCATCTGTTTTTTCTGATGATAGGTGATTGGTACATCTGGTTGGTCTTCAGCAGCACCTTCCTCAGCCAGTTAGTCTGCTTTTTAATTTCCTGGTATTCCACGGTGTGAGGGTATCCAATGCATAGTTACCTTATACTGGTAAGATAGTTCATTTAGTAGTTTTTGTAAGTCTGTTAGTTTTCCAGACTGGAGAGCTTGAAGCACTGACCTTGCATCTGTCAGGAATACCACTGGCTGTAGGTCAGGGTTGGAGTTCAGTGGTTTTTCAGTTGCCACCTTAATTGCCTGGATTTCTGTATCATAATTATTGCAGAATTTCCCTGTTGGTGTTCTGATCGTATCTCTAGGCTTGTGTTGATATTCTATATATACACCTGCACCTCAATTTCTCACTGCATTCTGTGCTGATCCATTTCTGTGTATACTGACCCATATGTCTTGTGGATATTGCTTGTCCAGGAAACTGCCAATTTACTATTTAGACTGTTCTTTGCTGCACATTGTTTTGTTCATCCTCGTTTATTATTCCTTTCATGTGGATCTGAATCTATATTGTATTCCATACTTTTCACTTCAAGGGATTTTTATGGTACAAACTTTATGGGGCTGTCAACTTCAGGTAGGTCTGCAAGTTGTCTACTAGAGTTGTTTAGCTTGGTGGAAAGCTGCTTCTTTTCATTCAACCCATTGCTAGATTTTGGAATCTTTCCTTCATTGGATGACTTGGCATACACTAAACATTTCTGCTTGTATTAGTACCTATGTGTCTGCATTTGTCAAGATTTTGCATTCTCCCCATTTTCTGTATCTCTACTATGGGTATTGATTTCATTGCTACCAACATTATCCTAAACACCTGGTTTTGCACTTTATCTAGATCCTGTAATGTGGTGTTTGATGCAGGACACCATGCAACTGAACCATATTCCAGGTGTGGTCTTATGCTTTGCTGGTGCACTTTACGGAGTATATTCCCACTGGCTCCCCATGAAGCCATGTAGTTCTACGTAGTATTCTCAGGATAGATAACTTCCTCCTGGCTTTTGTTGTTGCTTTGTTTATGTGTTGCTTCCATGTCAACTTATCAAAAGTAACTCCGAGGTATGTGGGTTGTTTGTCTGCTATCAAAAACTCTCCATCTATCTTGATATCACCGGCTTTTTGTTCTGGTGAGAGGGTAAAGAGTGTAGTGCAGCACTTATCTGTGTTAATGCTGATGCACCATCTATATCCCCATAAGTTAAGGCATCAATAGTTCTTCATATGCCTTTAGTCTCCACTGTCACATGTTATTCGGTGCACCAGATCACCAGCATACATTGTCACTTCAATTCCATGTGGTAGTTCAGCAACTAGGTCATTAATGTAAACCAAGAAATGTGTGGATGACAGTAGGACTTATTTGCTCTTGCGACCATTCACTTGTACCCTGGCTCTTATATTATGCAGGTATGCTGTTATCCTTTTGTACATTTTTGAGCTAACCCTGTAATTTTTCTATTTCTTTAAGAGTCCTTCTTTCCAAACCTTATCAAATACTTTCCAGGGGTCTATTCTTGCTGCTAGTACCAATTTCTTCTCTTGGAAGGTGTCCTCAATCTCGTGAGAGAGGTAGGTTGCCATAGGAAGTAGATATTCATTAGAGTAGCACAGTCCGAAGCCTGCTTGCTGCGATACCAGAAGGTTTTCACTTTCAAGGTACCACTGTCTACCAGATGTGCTGCCTTCAGTGGCAGGAGCATTAGAATAAGTGTAATCAATCACAAAAGAATTACTTTAAATACGAAAGAACCAACTGATCTGGAAGTCTACTTTTTTAATCCCCCCAAAATAAGTCTTGGAATTGAATGAACAGCCCTAAAAAATGTTCTTAAATAAAAATGATAAAACTGAAGCATTCAAACTGCAATCTCATGACAAATTTCATCTTTCCAATCTATTTGTGAACGTACAATAAGTCATCATGCACTTCAGCATCACAGCTTGAAGGGCATTCCCATAAATACTTTGCTTGCCATCCCATCAGTCATCTAAAAGTATATAAGCTCAGTGTTCCTAGTCAGCTGTTGGTTGTGGGTTCTTCTGGTCTTTCCAGTGAGGGAGCACTTTCTCCCTTCTCCCCTTATCACTTCAATTTCTATCATTCTCTGAACATAAACATTATCTCTTTCAGCACCCTTTTCATCTTGTAGTTTATCCATATCTGACTTACATAGATCATTCTCATCTCATCACCACCATAAACTATAGCTTTATCCACCAGTTCATCAGCTCTTTCCTTGTCTCTATTTCAGCATTTTCTGGACAGTAGATCCATGTGATGCTTTGGTTGTTGTTGAGAAGAGTGGCTTACTCCTTTCTCATCCTGCATTTTTCTATCTTGCGCAGCATACTCTGGAAGTTTTGTTCGAATTACTGTCGATGCTGGTGGTTGCGTTGTCAGCATATGCGAGTCATTGTTACTGCTTCTATCTCCATTCTTACGCTGAACATTGTGGTGGGATAGGCAGCAGGTTTTTCAAGTACTTTCTTGTCATTTCAGTAGGCAGCATAGCCCCATCTGCATTTGCTTTGTTTTTTTACTACTGAGCCATCTATATAAATAATTATATCTTGTGTCTTTGAAAACTGTTGCAGGATTTCTTATATCATTTGCTATCCCACGCCCTCTTCGTAGTTGTATCACAATATTCTTCAAGGACTTTCTATTTTCTGCCTACTCAGACTTTGTTCTAGCTCCATTGAAGCAGATAGGCTGTGGCGGAGTAACACTTTACTGGCTGTGGGCTGCTCAGCTTGAGGCAGGCATTAGTTAATAAATGACACCAAAAGCATCAGAGATCGTCCATCGTGCCCTTTGTCCTCGCCAATTGACAAGTACTTATAACCCATAACTGCCACCTCCCGATTTGATTCTGAGATCCATTACGGCCAGGGATAGAGTATACCTCTCTATGGCATAATGACTGGGGTGAAATATAGAGACCATGTGTTGGCCATGCAGCATGACCATGCAATGAGCCTCCAACAGTTGTTGGAGCCTTTACTACAACCATGAGCTGTCTTACGATGGAGATAAATTTATCATCCTAGGATAAAGCTAAAGTGAAAAGTGAAAATAAAGTGTAGAAAATGAACAATTGTGTCTGCTTGCTTACTGCAAACAAATTGATTGCGTAAATCATTGTAACTAGAAATAATTAACAAAATGTCACCATCTAAAGTTGGTTGAAGGTTGTCTTCTACTGCATACATAAGAGTAAACAAACTAGCATGTATGTCATAGATCAAATGAGGCCTTACTGTGTTCAATATTTCGAGGCAGTGTTACCCATGAAGGAAGATCATTATCTAACACGTAGCGACCATCATATCTTGTATTCTCTGATTTTGGATATGCACCCAATGGCACTGCATGCGTAAACCTAGAAGTTGGGTCTTTGACATAAATGTCTTCCTCTGAGTGATTGTTATGCTGAAATATGTTGACATTAACACTATTACTGAGTTGAGCTGGGACTAAACCTGGAATTAGAAAAGAAAACAATAAAATACAGACACTGCCAACTGTATTTACTAGAATACTGAGCTGAAATACAGACACTTATCAACGTACTAGGTTACCATAGCTAAAATACAGATTAATTATTATTGCTATAGTTACTACATGCCACTTTGTCGCAACAGAAATTGTAAATTATCTTTACTAGGCTACCAAACAACCTCAAATAAAACAATTTATGTGCAATAGATACTCTACCAACTGAAATGTAACAGATACTCTGTCAACTAGACAACTACAAGTAACACAATTTTTGTGTAATAAATACTCTGTCAACTAGACAACCACAAGTAACATAATTTTTGTGTAATAAATACTTTGTCCACTAGGCAACTATAAGTAACACAATTTTTGTGTAATAAATACTCTTTCCACTAGGCAACTACAAGTACCACAACAGATGTAACAGATACTCTGCAAACTAGGTTATTACATGTACCACCACTGAGATAAGATTCCACAAGCTTTTTATTTTGTCTTGATAAAGGCCCTTTGGTTGAAACATCGATTTGTATGTGTTATTATGTGTGTCTTAAGTGATTAGCAAAATCTCCATTACCCTATTCCTTGATTCCACAATCACCACAACTGAGATGTAACAGATACCCTATCAACTAGGCAACCACAAGTGACACAATATATGTGTAATAGATACTTAGTCAACTAGGTAACCACAAGTACACAATTTATGTGTAATAGATACTTAGTCAACTAGGTAACCACAAGTACACAATTTATGTGTAATAGATACTTAGTCAACTAGGTAACCACAAGTACACAATTTATGACTGGTTCAATTCCCGTTAGTCTCAAGAACTTACCAAATTAAGGCTTTGTCAACCAGGAAGCCGTTTAAATCTGAAAAATATTTTCACCTCAACTGGGGAATCAACCCAGGATGAATCATACGCAAAGCCAGTGCGCTAACCATTTCGCTACGCATCTCCCTATGTGATGATTACATTATGATGAAGAATGAAAATACTTACCAATATCACTACTTTCATCTGGAATAGATAAAGCATTCAGATTTGACATATCTTCTGCTTTGCCTGATTTGACAATCAGTTGCAGTCTATCCTTGCTTTTCTCCAACAGCTTTTTGACTTCAGACAATGACATGTTTTCTAGGGGCATCTCATTAATCTGTAAAAGTGTCAGATGATGATGATGATAAAATAATCCCTTTAGGTGTGAGCAGCTAGCTCTTGACAACCTATAGCTTTTCTGACAAAAGAACACGTTCTTCTCAATTGTGTAACTGATGTGATGGTATGGATATGTAAGGGGGATTAATGAATGATTCTCACATCATTAGATTTTCAGTAGTCAATTCTTTATTTACATATACAAAAATTATTTTAAAATCTTTAAAAACAAAAAAGTTATTGCATTTTCAAAAACCCACCACAAATAGTGCAAAATGTGAAAAAAGAATTCAGTGGCAAGGGAGAAATTGAGTAACTTCAAAAGTAACTTGAATTCAGAGTGAGAAAGGTTAATCTAGGTTAACTTAGGTTATAATGTAAACAATAATACATATTTCAATTTCCACAAGCATTTCTACATTAATTGATCTGCTTTAATGTTTCCAAATGAGTAATCTATCTATTAATGTGATGTATCCGTTACAGAACGTTGTCCTCACTGTCACTCTGTACGGCTATCGGCTCTGTGCAAGCTGCCCAGTTTCTTCCAGTGTCATGTTCAGAAGGTCTTTAATGTCATTTGTCCATTGTAGTCTTGGTCTGCCTCTTGTTCTCTTTCCTGGAACTGTGCTCTCCATGATTAATCTTTCTAAGCCATTGTGATTCTTCATATGTCCGAAATATATTCTTTTGCATTTTTTTGATAGTTTGAAGGAGCTATTCTTCTTCTATTCAGGTCTTTGTGAACATCTGCGTTTGTTCGTTTCTATCCATTAGATATTCTTAGGACCTTTCTATAATATATTTAGAATGCCGATATTTTCCTTTCCATTGCAGATGTCAATGCCCACGTTTCACACAGCCATCTTCTGCTCCTGGAAAGATGTAGCATCTTAATAGTTGTAACTTTCAAATGAGTAAAACACTAAACAAAATATATTTTTATTTAAATATTCCAGCTGTTATATTTCAAGATTAATTTATAGCTTTCTTCCAGCATTCTTCTACATAATATAGTCTCTGCTACACTTTACACCTGTTCTATTTTTATGTATTTTTGGTGTGTTACTCAGCATTTTAGCTGTTGTACATACTGTACTTGCAAGTAACTTTCTATAAGGGTATTTGATGTTCTTTTCCCTACTATCATTGTGTTGTTTTCTTCTATGTTTCCTTGATCAATCATGATTTAACTATGATCTTTAGGGTCTAATAATGTGAGCAAACTTACACAAGAAAGATGCAAACAGAATAATGTGAGAATCAACAATAAGTGAGACGGCTGTAAAACTGTATAACAATAGTACTTATGTAAAACACTAGGTAAACTGTATAACAATAGTACTTATTTAAAACACTAGGTAAACTGTATAACAATAGTACTTATGTAAAACACTAGGTAAACTGTATAACAATAGTACTTATTTAAAACACTAGGTAAACTGTATAACAATAGTACTTATGTAAAACACTAGGTACACTGCTGTATAACAATAGTACTTATGTAAAACACAAGGTAAAACTGTATAACAATAGTACTTATGTAAAACACTAGGTAAACTGTATAACAATAGTACTTATGTAAAACACTAGGTAAACTGTATAACAATAGTACTTATGTAAACACTAGGTAAACTGCTGTATAACAATAGTACTTGTGTAAAACACAGGGTAGAACTGTATAACAATAGTACTTATGTAAAACACTAGGTAAAATGTATAACAATAGTACTTATGTAAAACACTAGGTAAACTGCTGTATAACAATAGTACTTATGTAAAACACTAGGTAAACTGTATAACAATAGTACTTATGTAAAACACTAGGTAAACTGTATAACAATAGTACTTATGTAAACACTAGGTAAACTGCTGTATAACAATAGTACTTATGTAAACACTAGGTAAACTGCTGTATAACAATAGTACTTATGTAAACACTAGGTAAACTGCTGTATAACAATAGTACTTATGTAAAACACAGGGTAAAACTGTATAACAATAGTACTTATGTAAAACAATAGGTAAAATGTATAACAAAAGTACTTATGTAAAACACTAGGTAAACTGCTGTATAACAATAGTACTTATGTAAACACTAGGTAAACTGCTGTATAACAATAGTACTTATGTAAACACTAGGTAAACTGCTGTATAACAATAGTACTTATGTAAACACTAGGTAAACTGCTGTATAACAATAGTACTTATGTAAAACACAGGGTAAAACTGTATAACAATAGTACTTATGTAAAACACTAGGTAAAATGTATAACAATAGTACTTATGTAAAACACTAGGTAAACTGCTGTATAACAATAGTACTTATGTAAACACTAGGTAAACTGCTGTATAACAATAGTACTTATGTAAAACACAGGGTAAAACTGTATAACAATAGTACTTATGTAAAACACTAGGTAAAATGTATAACAATAGTACTTATGTAAAACACTAGGTAAACTGCTGTATAACAATAGTACTTACGTAAAACACTAGGTAAACTGTATAACAATAGTACTTATGTAAAACACAAGGTAAAACTGTATAACAATAGTACAATAAAACATAAGGTTGTATTCAGTATGGCACCTTGTGTTTCACGTAGGTACTAGAATTATGTGAGGGGTAATTGGCATCAGAAGAGTATGTTGGGCAATTAAAAACTAGCAAGTGAACAAGGTGCGACAAATTGGTTGCTGAAATGATACAAACAGGAGGAGAACCCAGTGTCCGAGTCTATTAAACCCTCTGTGTTAAGATCTGGAAAAGTGAAATATGGTCAACAGATGGAAAAGATCAGTATATATACCAATTCTGAAGAAGAGCAATGTGAAACTGCACAAATTACATAACAATTGTGCTGGTCAGACCTGCAAGATACTTCTCAAGATAATCATGAAAAGAATGGAACAACAAGTCAAATCATGGAACAAAGAAATCAATATACAGTAATTCTTCTTCTTCTTCACCGTTCATTCTCAAACTCCTGCTGGATCTCTCCTGTAGCAGTACTACTAGATCTCCAGCAGGATACAGTCCAGAGGATGGAAATGCGTTGTGTCACCATTTTATTTGCGCCAATGGCCCGACACATCCGTCTTCAGCGGATATATACGGTAGTTCAGGCAGGCTTTAGATAGAACATGGGTACTAGAGATCATGACCACATCATCAATATGAGAAATATAATAGAGAAGTGCAGAGTTCAATGCATATACAACTGTTTCAGGCTACTCACAGGCATTTTACTGCATAGGACACCAGAAAATATGGAACATAATGAAGCATATTACCACAGACCATATACAATACTGCAACAGACAAGAGGAGGAAACAGCAAAACACACAGACAAGAGGATGGAACAGAAAAACACCACCTTATTGAATGCCTTGCACCACAAGACACCTGCGAAAACAATTATTACCACCAAACCCCTCCATCACTAACACCCTTTATACAGACATAACACAGTTGAATAAAACATGCACATACCACCACCGAAGAAAGGGTGAAAGCTCGCAAATCTGGGATTGGATAAGTAAGTAAGTAATTAATCAAAAGCATAGGCTTCCCACACCCTCTTATATTGTTTTCATTTCATTAAATTGCTTAATCAGGAGCAATAGGCTTTTGTCTGCCTTGAAATAAAAACACCTGAATGATCCAACGACTAACTTCGAAGGCAGACATTCTCTACCTGGTGCAATCACAATGGCATGTGGTGATTGTGCCATGTGAGTTAAAAAGTTCTCGCAAGCACTAACAATCATGTGTTCTCTTTACAGTTCAAGCTTTTATTGTACAAAGTTATAAGGTTAGATTTCCCATTCACTTTTATTTTCACTTTCAATCTCACCTTACATGTTGTTGTTGCTGATATCCAAATGCTGATGAGTAATTGTAAGTTAACTTAGTGATCCATACAGTAAGTTGGTGACTATTAAGAGTGTCCTGTGTGCTTGGTTGTTTGCTGCAGACATCTCCATCCCAAAGAATGATGTACAAATGTCTTGCTCTATATGAAACTGGTCGTGTGGTCAATCATGAAGTCTCCATGTAATATCTTTGTATTTGAGGATTCTGGTGGGGTTCAGAGAAATGCATTCCTCGCTGGTCACAAGCACTCGAGAGGCAGGCCTTGATCCTTCATTATATGGGCGTGTATTTTCTGAGACCGTGTATCACATCCTGCATCTTATGCCATCACAATTCTCCCCAGCATCAAATTTCCAGATTCCTCATGAGTTTTCTTCACCCTGTTTCCAATATCTCAAGATTAGGACATAATCTGACTATAGGTGTAATGTCAGTTTGCAAGACACTCTCGTTGCAGCTGCTACATTGGGAACTCAAGGTAGAGATGTTCATTCTCACCATTCAGTATCCTTGGTGAGGGCATCGAGATTAGACAAGAAAGTGTAGAAGATAAGAAAAGATAAAGAAGGAAAGACCTGGGCATACTACCAAGCACTCAGTCACTCTCATAAAAAGTTTTGTTTGAGACAGGAGTACATCAGGAAGGTGTTGATATGGGCAAGTTTGTGCATGATGCCTTTATGAAAGAAGTTTACTATCACAGTCAGATAGTAGCTTCCATAGCAATCAGCTGCACCTGGATTGTGAGAGACTGTTGTGGTGCACTTCACAAAAGTCTTTCCACTCTAAATGGGATGTCCAGCTCAGACCCTACATATTCAATCAACCCACTCCCTTTAGATAGATTCTAGTCTTTCTTGTCACTGAAATATTTATTTGAAAAGAGGAAATGCATATCTTTTGGAGAGCAGAAGAATGGCTGCCATATTGGCCATTTTATGTCAATTTTCAATGGTCCCTGGCAATAAAAAATGTTTTGCCATTTTTGAAAACATATTTACTTTCACATATTTTCTTGCCTAAATTTAGCTAAAGGAAATGTATTGCATAATCTGTGTGGATATTAATTGAATTATAATCATTGTATATCAAAATAGCATTAGAAGACAGAATTGATGCCTTTGAGATGTGGGTATATAGAAGAAAAGGCAGAACATCATAGAAAGAGAAGAAAACAAATAAAGGTTCTAAAAACACCTAATATGAAGAAAGGTTTACTAAGGGAAAAAATATCAGGCGAATAAAATATTTTGGACACATTTAAAGACATGAGGGTAAAGTCAAAAGGGAAGCGAGCAAGAGGTAGGCAGAGATACAAGTGAAGGGAAACATCACAAGATGGACAGCTTATAGTCTAACAAAGCGCACCACCAAAACAAGAGACAGAGGATGTTGGAGGTCTGTTGCAGCTAACCTTCGTTGCAGAGACAGAACTTGATGATAATGGCTCTGCATTACACAAATTCCCCCTGCACCTGGATTATTTTTTGACAATTTGTGTTATTTTTGGTGGATGTTGGGAACAAGCAATAACTTTTTTGTGTTTAGAGTTACTGCACAAGGTGTCATGTCTTTTAATGTGTCCAAAATATTTTATTTGTCTGATCTTTATTCCTCTTAGTAATTCTTTCTTCATATTAAGTGTTTTTAGAACCTTTGTTTGTTTTACCTTTATGCCTTGCAACATCAGGGGTAGAAAAGTTAGCTAGAGATGGCTTTTGTGTGTGCTTCATATATTTTTGTTTTTGATCACTCTTATATTTCATAATCCATCATTTGCAAATCTGCCCCTGGCTTTGTATCCATCATGTCTGTATAGTAATGTTTTTTGAGGGGCACTGTCTGATGATAGTCTGGAAGCATGCTTAATCTTACAACCACTTAATCTGTTGTCTTCTGATGTAATTCAGGATTGGCATTGTGTTTGTTATTCTTTTGATGTTTTCGTTGCTGATTCTGTCTCTTATTGTTACTCTGAGGATTCTAAGTTGACATGCTACATTTCTGCTGTAACAAGTTTTCTTTTGGATTCTGTTGTTAGTGTCCATGTTTGACCTTGGTAGCATAATGTATGTATGATGATCGTTTTATATAGTTCTTGTGTTCATGCTCACATATTTGTTTTTGAAAATAGAAGACATATGCCCCAAGATCTGGTATGCTATGTTGCATCCATGTTTGATTTCTTTGGAGTTTTTCCCATTCAATTATATGATGCTTTCCAGATGTGAATTTTTTCACCTGTTTAAGTTGTTGATCATCAATTAGTATAGTAGTGTTTCTTTCTGTTTTTGTGATTGATATTACCTCAGTTCTTTCTGTGTTTATCTTCATGTTAAAGTCCCCACATGTTGTGCGGAGACTATTTATATGTTGTAGTTGTTCTTTTGTTTTTATTGCTTGATAATCAGCAAAAAAAGAAGTGTGCTTAGGAGATTGTTTAGGTTTTCTTCATTGATGTTGGTAATTTTACATATGCAATCAATATGTGATGAATAACAAGGGAAATAGAATCCATCCTTGTCACACACCAGAGTATATGTGGAATTTATCTGAAAGCTCCACACATGTTTTAACAGCAGATTGACTGCCTGTGTAACTACTTTTACACAGGTTGATTAAATGTTGTGGAACCCTATATTTTGATAGTATTTTCCAAAGCAGTCTACTCTCTCAAAAGCTTTTTCTTGGTCAACAAATGCGATATACAGTTCTTTGTTGTTTTCAGTTATTTTGTCTACATTTAATTAAGTGTAAAAATGGCATCCGTACAGCTTTTGTTCTTATGGAATCCCATTTGAGTGTTGTTATGCTGGATCTATAAATGCTTGTAATCTTCTTTCTAGAAAGTCACATCTGTGACCCTGCTATCTATTTTATTTATGTGTACATATAGAATACAGAGTGCATGTTTTTATGAGGTATTCAATTATCCTTTTCTCAAAATGTCAAAGTGGAAGCTTTGTTACAATAGTTGCCACGCATAATACAGCAAACAAAATGAGAACATAAGCTTTTATGAGTGCAGAAGACACAATATTATAGTAAAGAAAATACTATAACTGACAATTCAGATGTTGCGCAATGAAAACTGCATTGTCTAATTTTATTATGTACAAAATGATAAGTACCTAAATTTCTTCCTTGCTTAGATAAAACTCTTTTCAAATGACATTAGAATAACTAAAATTTAGTTAGTGGTATTATGTATTTGTTACTGTGCAGTGGATGAATGTTGATCATGCAGTGAGATAATACAAAAGATAGTGTTCTTCTTGAAAATATAAAACTGCACAGAACCAAATTCATTCTGATCATTTAAAAAGGTCAACAAAGATTTACAAGTAAATTTAATAATAAAAACAAGAGATATATTTTTGCTCATTGGCGGATCAACTGATACAGCCTAAAAACCAAAAAGATGCTTGTTAAGCGTTTCAACATTTTTGGAAAATATTGAAATAAAACTGCATCCAACATGCTTTTTGAGATTCTTTCATTATTTTTGGATTGCTCATAACTTCTATTTTGGTTCTTTAATAGTCATTTACATAAACAAAATAACAGTTTCTATTTTATGCATTAAGCCACAAGCTGGGCATGCAAATGATCATGAAGAGCATTTACCATTTCATAGGCCTTCTGAAACTACACGTCCTGTGAAAGAAAAAGTAATTTTAAATATTCTCATCAACTGATAACAGATGAAAGCTTATTTTACATAAGAACATTTGGGTCAAACAAATACTGATTAAAAAGGCAGAAAAAAATGTTCTTTTAGCTGTATTTCACAGAACTTTAAGAATATTTTAATAGGATTTTTAGTTGTTTATAGTAATTTTTTATTTTGGCCATTTTTACAGACAATTTGGTTATTAACAGTTTCAACCATAAAGTTTTCCAATATCATTTAGTGCTAATCTCTAAATATCTGAGCATGTTCGTGATGACCTATTTGTTCGAAAAGGCTTATCACTTAGAAATATGTAGAAATACAAACACAATCATGATTGATAGATTTACATCTACATGATTGTTTATATGTAACAACAGGATTGTACAATATATCTCAAACCGAGAGTCTATACCATATTAAACAAACTCTTCAGTGGTTCAAAATCAGTCTTACAAATCATTCAAAATACCAAACAAGACAGACAACCTAATTCACAACAATAATTACATTAGTACTACAATATATACTATTATGCTGTTTTTATACTGTATTCACGATAGCGATAAAGTGTAGATTGGAAATTTAAGCTCTGTGAAAATCTTGCAAATTAACTGTAAATGTTTTACTAAAAGTGACTTGAACAAACATAAAATGTGTGTTATTCCATAGTGGAAGTGTTAATAGATATGACTCAAGGATTAGATGTGTATTAAGAACAGGTTCTCCCTCCAGGGCCAGATAAATGGAACACATTATATGGAACAAAACAACAGCACACAAACACATGCATATATCACACAATGGCATTGGGTCAAAGGGCATGAGCTGATGGACCGCTGGATCAGCAACCAACCAACCAAGAACAGGTTCATGTAAATAACATTCTATCCTGATGTGACATCTATCAGTGAAAACCAACCCTGTTGTGACAGGCTTGGCGAGCCGGCATCATGAATACACTGCTAACAAATTCTAAAGGAGAAAAGTGGTAACATGTCCAACAAAGCAACAATAAACATGTGTAGCTAGGGGACAAAATACCAGAATTAGTAGCATTCATGAAGAAAAGAAAAATTGAAAGTTCTAGGCATAGCAGACACCAGAAAAAAAAGTAATAAATAACTGTATTAATATGGAGTGGGGTGAACCCACAAGAAAACGTAAAACACAGAGTGGGGTGAACCCACAAGAAAAAGTAAAACACAGAGTGGGGTTCCTTTTACATCAGAACAAAACTTGACTCATAACCAATGCAGAATACATGTCAGAGAGAATAATAAAATTCAAATAATGGAACAAGAAATCACACGCACAATAATACAAATCTATGCACCATGTAACAAAAAATACGAAGAAGAAAGTATATAATTTTTTTAAGACCTTTCTAATTTACTTAATAAAGTCAAATACAGAGATAAATTATATATCATGGGTGATAAGAGTAGGAATGAAAAAGGGGGAACATGAAACATGCATGTGAAACTTCAGCGACAGAAGTACAGTTCACAACAACAATGGAGAACACCTTATAACTTATGTATGGAACATGAACTCATCATTACAAACACCCTCCACCAACCCATACTGAAGCTTGGTACAAATGGGACAACTTACATACAACAAGCATCCCAGATCGATTTTATCATCACAAGACAGAAACAAATGAAAGATATTACAAATTCAAGGGTCAGACCAAACATACAGATAGACACCAACCACAGACCCATCATACTGAGCGAAAAAATTAGCCAAACCATAACAACACCACAGAAGAAAGTAAGAAGAGAAAACAAGGCACATATCCTAAATCTAAAAAAACTAGAAGAGACAGTTCAAAGTGCACTATTATAGGAGGTATCTAAGGTATATATGTTACTACTTGAATAAACTGATAGCCTAGAGACAGAATGGGAGAATTCAAAGCCCATATGATAAAAAATCTTAAAGATATATGTAGTGAAAAATAACAATAAAGAAACAGAAGACAACATGGTGGAACGAAGAAGTACACAAAGCCATTAAAAACCAAAAGAAATGTTTCAACACATGGTTTAAGTCCAAACAAAAACATGACTACCTACAATACATGACTGCCAGAAAACATGCACAATTTGTGATAAAAAAAGCCAAAGATAATCTGTGGACTAAATATGGGGAAAGCCTAGTTCAAATGTAGGACAAACCCATGACATTTTTAAGAACGTAAACTCAATGAGAATAAGAGATGAACGATATTAACGATACAACAATAATAAACACTAAAGAGGGAAACACAATCTTTAATAAAAATGAAAGAAAAATAGATGGAAGGAATACTTCCAAGAACTATACAACACAAATACTACAGTAGAATACAAGTACACAATTAAAGAACAAGAAACACATGAGCCAGCAATACCAAACCAAGAAATTGAAAAAACAATTACAAATAGGCAAAAAATAAATCACCAGCAATGGACAGAATACCAAACGAAATAATTAATGCGTGCAGATAAATAGGTGTAAAATGGCTGAACAGAATATTTTCGATAGTATGGAATGAAAATAGAGTCCCAGATGACTGGCAAAACTCAATTATAGTTCCAATATGGAAAAACAAAGGTAACAAAAAAATAATGTGAAACTTATAGTGGCATCTTACTACTCAGCCACACTGGGAAAATATATGCTAAAATACTAGAACAAGACACATCATAGAACAACAACTAAGTCCAGCCCAGTTTGGTTTCAGAAGAGGAGCACGATGCACTATTTACCTTAGACAACTAAGCAAAAAAGTTAGTGGTTATGACAAAAAACTAAACTTCACCTTTGTTGGCCATGAAAAAGTATTAGACAGAATAAACGGATACATACTATGAGAAACTCTAGAAATATACAGAATGAAGGGACAACTACTACACAATATCAAAGCATTATACAAAAAAAGCAAAAGCAAGGTGAGAACTAAACTACAGATGAAGTATCAGAAACATTAAAACACAATTAAGAGTCAGACAGGGATGAATGCTGTCGCCTATATTATTAAACGTCTACATAGAATTATAAAAGAAACATAAAATGAGATATATAACGAAACAACAGAAAATGAACAACTTAACAATCTCAATGAACTTCTTTTCACTGATGATCAATGCATCATATATGATGATGAAGAAAAACTGCACACTCATATCAACTCACTATAAAGAATTTGCAATAAATACAACATGCAGATTAACACACAAAAGACAGAAACTATGCAAATAATTATCTGTTCAACTTTAAGATGGGATCTTTGTGGATTCTGCCTGTTATCAGTCTCATGTATGGTTGTATTTTCTTTTGACAAGAACTTTTGCCATGGTCTCATGATGAAATATTTCTGAAACACGCTAGTGAGGGAACCGAACTCTTGGTCCTGAAGAAAGCGTACACACATTATGTTAGGAGGGATATAGAATATGGTAGTGAATCATGAGGAACAGCAGCAAGTAGCAATCTTCAAAAAGTAAAAATGGTACAAAATCCAGGAATGTGAATAGTGACAGGTACCATAGGATCTACCCCACTAATAGCAATGGAGATTTTGATTTTTTACATTCCCTGCAAGAAAGAGCTGCCAAAATTTTAACTCAATCTACCAGATTGAGAATCTATGCAAAACCACAACCTACACAATAAATAATCTCCACTAAAAAATACTGGATAAGGACCACCAGCTTTCTAATGAGGATCATATATAAAAAGGGAAAACTTTTCAGGGTGGAGAGAGATTTGATGGACTGGATTCAAAGGCACCTGTGTCAGACAACAATAGGCACGACACACATTCAGTCATGTGTGTCTTTTGAACAAAAGACAAGTCATGACCAAGACTGTTATTCTGTAACAAATTGGAATTGATCTGTGAGACAGTTTATAGGGATAGGGTAAGTAAGATATACAATCAGTGGTCAACAATTATGAGCATACCTTCACTTTCTGCTGAAAGTGATGGATCTCATATGGGTATTTGTGGAGTGTTGATGTTCACCACTGATGATTCAGCAAATCACTATCAGACAAGTCATCATGATTGGCATTAAATGTTTTTAAAAAGAGGGCATCCTAATTTGTAAAGCCACTTTTTATCTACAAATTGCAGTAAAATGTAATATTTTTTAGAAACTGAAATATATTATTGTGTTAGCTTGTGATAACACTATTATAATTTATTAATAAACTAACATACAATTCATAAAGTCTATTCAAAAAGGAACATTTATTTGTAAATGCATCTGTAGGGTGAAAAAGTGAGCTAAAATTGTTCTTTTCACCAATGTAATAAATGTATAAAATAATAATATTTTGTTTACAACAGTGGTGTTGACTCTTCTGCAGTTACCACCAGCACTTTCCATGCTGCCCAAGAAATTCATGTGATTTAATTCTTACATACAGTCCCTACACCCATGTACCTTAAGAACTGTGTCTCCTTCATGTAGCATAGCTTCCTGTGCTGCCAGTGAATTCTGTTCAATTTCCTTGATAAACACTTTACATTCCAAAGTAATTCCAAAAACTGTGAGTAGAAAAACAATCATTGACATCAGGAACGAGCTTACTCAGCTGCCAGCTATGAAAAAGTGGCATGCAAAATATAAACTATACTTTCTATTCTCCGAGGTCTGAGATATTTTACGCTCTCCAAGATGTCTATTTAACTCTAGTTTTTATCATATATGTTGTGTGAGAATGATAGAAATAAAGGCTGGACCAAGCAGTGTAACTAGACTAAATTACACACCTACGTAAACATACCATTTGCAAGGTTACATAACAAGTCGCCAGGTAAACCAGTCCCTGTATCAAATATTTAAACCTTATTGTGTCTTGTGAATGGACCTTACTTGACCATATTGGCAGAACTTGACCATATCATGATGTCCAGTGGGTGTCCATAAAGAAAATAGAAGGTTAGTTGGAGGTTCTTAGATCAGTGTTTAGTAGTTGAATTTTACCTGAGCATGCTCAGTTTAGAGTTTTTTCTTACAGATGGGCATTATTTAGTTAAGAGTTCAGACTTCCAAGTCATTCATAAGTAGTAACCATTCATTATGATTTATTAGTGTTTATAGGTTAATCAGCTGAATCTAATTGTTGTTGTCATGTGACATATTCTCTCCAGAACGTTATCTTCCCAATTAACTCCCTGAACCCTTCTCTGTCTTGGGCCATGCAGCTTGCACTTTCCAACAACAAATTCATGTTATCTTTAAGGTCATCAATCCATCATCTTCTTGGTCTGTCTTTCCTTCTACCCAGTGCTCTTCCCTTCATAATTTGTCTTTCTAAACAGTCATGTTTCTTTATATGTTTTGATAGTCGTCATTATTGTCTGGTCTATTCATTGAAACTTACAAGTCAGAAGTAATTGCAGAAGAATAAGCTTGCTTCTGAGAATATAGATGTACTGTATTTCACTGTAGAGAAAATCTTTAACATCAGAACATTAATTGAAAAACATATCCTGCACCAGCAATTTCATTGATTTTACAATGACCTTTGACAAAGACCTCTGGCATGATGGTCTTTGGCACATACTGAGACAATTTAATTTTGACACAACCATCATAGACGTTGAATCATTTTACAGAAATAGTGCTGTCTTATCAAACAATAGACGCATGTGGTTGCGTCTGTGGGTCTCACCAATGGCCCACTAGACATACCATCCATGCAACAGAAAACCTTAGTGGATGACATGCCGTTATATTGAGGTTATCTTCGTATAGAAGCTTTATGGCACATCATCTATACAATTATGATTTTGTTTTGTTGAAATGTTTTACATGTTTGCCTGAATATATATGTATGCACCCTCTGTGGTTGGGAGGGAGCCAGAGATGTACTGTGCAGCACTGAGGAGGAGGAAACTGACATCACTGTTTTTCCTATGGCTGAGGCCCATCATAGAGGCACAGTGACTCAGGACGTGACAATCCTTTTGACTTGAACATTTGGTTGCATGCCTGGAGCAATAGAGAAGTTCAGCATAACCAGTAGTCAACTGGTGGCGGGGAATGAGCACAGTGAACCCTATCTTGGCTACAGTGGCTAGGAGCAGTGCTTAGGTTTAAACCTACCTTCCTGGAGGTTTGATAGTTATTCTCTGGCTCTGTCCCGGGGTGGGCCGAAAATCCACAGACTTCCCAGCAATATAATGCCATCTAATGGCATTAGGTCAAAGGGCATGAGCCCATGGACCGCTGAATCAGCAACCAACCAACCAACCAACCCATCAAACAATAGAACTGGTTAATTTGTTTAATCAAATGTGATAGTCTGACAGGAATGAATCATGTCTCTAGTACTTTTCAATATATATCTCATCATCATCAGGTGCCATGCCAGCTGGCATAGGCAGTCATGGCTTTCCACAGCTCTGTCTCCAGTAATATATATCAAGATCTTTGTTGTTTCCCTGCCGCGCCAGGTTGTCAAAATGTCTAATATTTTCTCATGCTGTCGCCCACTGCCTCTGTTGCCTTCAATCTTGCCTGTTGTGACTATGTTCTTCAAACCTCCCTGTCTCATGAAGTGGCCAAAACATAATATTGTCTTTTTCTTATATTACTGATTAAGGTCCATTTTGCATTTGACTCTTTCAACACCTCCACATTAGTTTTTCTGGCAGTCCATGGTATTCTCAGCATTCTTCTATAGAATCACATCTCTATTGCCTCTAATTTCCCACTTTCCAGTTTGTTTATTGTCCAAGACTCACATCCATATGTTAGTATAGGAGTTATATAGCACTTCAGAACTCTCTTTCTTATCTCTAATGACAAGGTCATATTACACAATATATTTTTCATTTTTCTGAATGTTGTTTTTGCCTGCCCTATTCTACTTCTTATTTCTGTTGAACTTCTTCCATCTGCTGTAATCATTGTACCTAAATAATGTATATATGTGAGCAAAATGAACAGGAGACTCTTTGGGATTATAATATGTCTGTATTGATCAGAGGTCATACTATCTACAATTTGCACTTCATTGATGAAATCTGTTTTATAGTTGGGTTTGAACAAGAACTACAAGAGTTAACAGCAAAGTTGGAAAAAGTTACCAGCAAAATGGAAATGAACAAATTAATATCTTGGTTAACAGCATAGACACAGAAGTACAGAGAAATATGATGAATGAGTGTAAATTTGAGGTGAATATAAAATAGCTATGATCCTTTTTCCAACAGGCTAACTATGAACAATACCCCATGCTGGAAAAATAATGCAAGGAATGATAACGGACAGAGGGTATTAGATTTGTGCAGCCAATACAACCTATTCATAGCTAACACCTTCTATGAACACACAAAAAACACAAAAAACACAAAAGTGCCACAAACCCACAGGTCCCTAAACGCCGTGATATAACTGACATGGACACCAGTCCTAGGTTGAAAGGGCGGGCCTCAACCAAATGAGGCAAAACCCCTACTTAACAAACAAACTGTGTACTCTTAAGCTACAAAAAAAGATGAAATCTATGAGCTGGTATGAAAGGAATAAACTGTTGTTTTTAGACTGGGTTTTACAATAACCTCCATCAAAATGGGAATGTGATTTTGGCTCTGGTGACATGAAATGTGTCCTATGCCTAAAATATTGAAACCATGAAATGTTCCACAAAGCTGTCCACAAGGAAAATTTGTGCAGAAAACAAAGCCCCATGAGCGTGGATGAGGAGGTCAAGGCACTCATCTACGAACATGCCGATGACACAGATGTTGTGATTTTACACGGACAGATCGGTCATCTGTCACCACCGTCGCACATGGGCCTTTACTACCAGATCACAAGGAAAGAATAGTACACAAAGCTAGTGGAGCCTTTACCGCAACAACAAGCAGTCTAACAATGGAAGTATTTGCCATAATGCAGGCACTTAACTGGTTGGAATCGCAAGACTATTCCTATGTGTGCATACTAAGTGACTTAATGAATGATTCAGAAAGTCAAAACAGGTGATGTACATACGGGATGGGTGGAGCCATTAAAGAGAGCTAAAATGCGGGCATAACTAGGAAAGCTCACACTTATCTTTGTTACCCGACACGTGGGTGTAGAGGGAAATGAACGTATTGACCAATTAGCTAGCCTCACCATTAAAACAGATGGTCAGCCTATGGACCGAGCAGACATACTCATTGCTCTTCATGAGTCCACACAATCAGAGGATTTTGAGATGAATAAGCATAGGTCAATATCCAATATTGAGAATGTGGGAATTGGGAGTGAGGATGGGCGTGACCCATAGAGAACATCTGACAAAGATTTCAAAAAGTGCAGTGAACCAACATAGAACCGGAACCATCAGCATTTATACCCTGAGAGATTTACTGAAGCGCAGATCTGAGCACCTATGGATGTGTCTAGTGTGCGTAGAGGATAATCAACATATCTAATACCTAACATCTAAAGGAAACTTTGCTGCCATCAGAAACAGCTATGAGGGACAAGCTCTGGAAACCAACATTGGGAATGGTGATCACAGTATAGTCTGTTGAAGAAATCCTACCAAGATGTGATACTGACAAGAATACTAGGGTGAAGTAGAAGTCTACATCAAATGGAGAGAGATCCAGGGTAGGGTGTTTCCTAATATGAACCTCTCTGAAATATATAAAACAAAATGCTTACCATCATTTTTGTCCTTCTTGATCAATGTGATCATAAATGGCGAATTTGATACTTCAGTTTCTGAGACAGGAATTAATACCCTACGTCTGATAACCTATGAAATGAGATGATGAATTTAATGTCAGAAACAGAAGAACTAGATTATTCAACATAAGAAATAGCAATCGAGAATTACACATCCTGCAAATAACAGACATGAAATTACAGAGTAATATAAATAACAGACTATATTTTTCAATACATTTTCTCATGTCATGTATTTTGACTGGGACAAACTTCATGTTCAAATTATTATACACAAACTGGTAAATTCATACTGTTAAATGAACAGAATAAGAGATAAAAACTGGCATGGTTCTCTCATCTGCCAACATATAGATTGCCTATTGTCTTTCCCCATGTGGTTTGTTATCCACTCTTGCCGTTAAGTGTAGAGGTGAATGGAGCACGAGCTTGTGCTCCCTGTATTATGACTGTGTTATTTCAGGATGTCCCTGATGTTTTCTATCCATCTTTTTCATTGTCTTCCTCTGGCTTTGTACCCTTATCTCATTTGTTTATATGCCTGTACTGGCAACTCGTGATGCATTTTCATAATGTGGCCACACCACTTGATCTGCTGCCTTTTCTATGTATTCTGTGCAAGGTGCTATACCTATTCTTTCCCTGATGTATTCATTTCGTAATCTATTGAGCTTGGTGACCCCAGCAGCTTTTCTCAAGCATTTCATCTCACATGTCACTATCTTTCTGTAATATGAAGATGAGAGACACAGGTTTGGCACTGGTAACACAGTGTTGGTAGGAATATACTGTAAATAATTTATCTTTTAACTTCTCGATCTTGGGATGAGAAATGGTGGTGATGCAGTTGGTATGTTACTGAATTTCCTTTTCACATCTCATCTCTATTTCTCTATCAAGGCTTCCATTTTCTGTGAAAATAATAAAGAGATATTTCCACTCTGATACTTGTTTTACTCCTATGTTGTTTATCTGTATGTTTAGTGGGCTCTGTTACTCTGCATATTTTCATAGTTTCCGTCTTTTGTGTATTGATCTTCAGGTTGTATTCTCTACATGTTGCAGATAGTGAGTTAACATGATTTTGTAGTTGTTCTTCATTTTTGTATATGAGACTCGGGCCATCTGCAAAAAGCAGTTCATTTAGATCATTGTTTAGTTGTTTTGAGTTATCTTGTTCTGAGTCTGTGATGTTGCCTTCTGCACTTTTTGCCTCTTTTATTATTCTGTATATGTATATATTGAAAAGCAAGGGTGAGAGCAAGCAACCCTAACACACTCCTGTTTTTGTCTCAAATGTGTCTGTAATATCAATCTGATGTTCTTAACACGTATTGGCAGATTTTATACATAGCTCTTATACTTTCTAACAATTGTCCTTTGATACAATACATGCTTAGAGTTTCCCATAGTACATCTCTGTCGACTCTATCAAACGCTTTCTCCTATTTTATAAATATTAATATGAAATATAAGTATGAACAAGGCATCTGTGCAACTAATCCCTCTTCTGAAGCCAAATTGAAAGGGGCTCAATTATGGTTCAATGATGTATCTTGCACATTGTTCTATTATCTCTGCATAGATTTTTCAGCTGTGGCTTAATAGCTAGATACCTTTGTATGTTTCGCATTCTCTTTCGTTGCTTTTGTTTTTCCACAATGACATGATTACTGACTTTTCCAGTCCTCTGGAGCTTCCCTTTCTTTCCACGCTATTGTGAATGTTCTTTGCAGCCATTTTCCCTACTATCTTTACATACTTTAATGACTTCGACAATATCTAGGATTATTCTTACATGTGCCTGTTAGGTGTTCTCCATATTTGCGCCAGGAATTATCTTTGGCTTATTCATATAGATAATTACCAAAAAAGCCAGAGAAGACCATAGTTACTCTAATCTCTCCCTGAGTGTATCCACCGTTACATTTCTGACAAAATCAACACTCTGCTGGTTGACCATCAATCTTCTGTGACCTCCAAAATATTCACTTCTTGAGGAATGGTGAAGCTACCAACCACTAGTATAATCTGTTGTTCAACATTAAACAGAAAAAAACTGCAAACTCCCATCAACTCACTATCAAGAACATGCAATAAATACAACATACGGATTAACACACAAAAGATAGAAACTATGCAAATAACAAGATCAACAGACCATTTAAACATCCAAATAGAGACCACAAAAATAAAACAAGTCAAATAGTTCAAGAACCTAGAAAGTATCTTCACATAAAAAAGATGACTCGATAGAGAGAGAAACAATGTCAAAAGGCAAATGCTGTGACATACCAGCTGTCACCTTTGCTATTGTACCCAAAAATCAACATGGAGGTAATGAAACAAATTATTATGAGCATCTTTATACCAACACTATGCTACCAATGTCATACTTAGCAACTGACATAATCTACACATAAGAGAAAGATCGAAATTTGCAAAATGAAATATCTAAGAAAAGCTATTGGAGTTAACAGACTCAACAAAATGTGCAGAGAGAAGATCAGAAAGAAAATAGGTATCACATCATGCATCGAATATAATAGAGAAACAACAGATAAAATGGTTTGGACGTCTTATGAGGATGAACGATCAACTTCCTATAGGAGCTTATAACAAGATGGAATCAGGATACAGAGTCAAGGGCAGACCTAGGAAAAGATGGAAAGACGACATCAAGACAATCCTGAATAAAGATGACTACACCTCAACCAGAGCAACACACCTGGCTCTGGAACGCAGATTACATCTCCTTCACAAACCCCTATGCTGAACAGCAAGTGTGAAAGCTACAACACCACCTGGGGATAGACAATAGTTCAACATTTGTTCTGCCTGCAAGTTTACTGATATTAGAAGTCAAAGAGATTGGCCAAAACCTTTTTTATGTCATATTCAGGTTTATCCTTCTTTAATATTTTGGCTTGAAAATAGTGGGTCTTCCAGGCTGTTGGTGGTGTTCCACTTTGCCAGGTTGTATTTATGAAGTCTGTTTTTCCTTTGGTTCCTATGTGGTGGATCATCTAATTGGATATTTTATCAAGATCTGGTGCTTTTGTAGGATGTAGTTTCTTTAGTGTAGTCTGGAGTTCTTTAATGGTGAAGTTTTATCAGAGTAAAGTGCAGTGTTTGAAACTTTCTTTAGATTTTAGAATCTTGCCAATTGTACTGTCTAGTAATTTTTGCAGGAGATTTGTTGACGTTCTAAAAGTATTTGTTGAAACCGTCTGCTTTTATCTTCCACTAGTACCTGGTTTACAGTCATCAGTGGTTTCAGTTTGTATTTTCCTGATAGGTTATTAATAGATTCCAGGCACTCCTGCTATCAGTGCGAACATTGAGCTTTGTACAAGTGTCTGACCATTTTTGTTGTTTTGTATCTTTTGTTTCTAGTCAAATCAGCGCAATTAGTACAACTATGGAAAACACTATCAATATGCAAAGTACCATAACATTTAATCAATATATGCAAGGGCATTTATATTAAAGCCAATGTGAAGTAAGAGTAAATGCAGGAGTGTCCAATAAGTTCAAAATCCAATCAGGAGTTTGCCAGGGGTGTGTCCTATCCCCTCTACTTTTTATAACATATATTGACCACATCTGTAAACCAAGTACCAATGAAGAAGATAACATAAAAGACAAATTGAACGAACTACTCTTTGCAGACGACCAAGTACTAATAGCAACATCAGAAGAACAATTACAACAACATATGAACAGACTCCACACAGCATGTCAAAAATTCAACATGAAGATTAATATTGAAAAGACTGAAATAATGGCAATAGCAAAGAAAGAAAGAAATATCACTATCCCCATTGATAATAAACACCTTAAACAAGTAAAGAAATTCACTTACTTAGAAAGCATTATATCGAGTGAAGGGAAAAACAGTAAAGAGATACAAAATAGAAGCAACAAAACATACCAGATCCTAGGACAGAGGACATATATTTTTAGGAACAAAAATGTAAACATAGACACTAAAGTTGCATTATACAAGACTATTATTATCCCATCACTGTGCTACCAGTGCCAAACCTGGACAATGACAACACAAGACAAAAGAAAAATAGTGACAGCAGAAATAACATGCCTACAAAGAATACTCTGTGTCATTAGAAGATAGAATTAGAAACAATAACATCAGACAGATAACCAAAACAATACCAGTATTGGAACACATTAAAAAAACAACAGATCAATTGGTTTTCACACGCTTCCAGACTACCAACAGACAGCATATCACAGATGGCCATGACACATAGACATAACGGCTATAAAACCAGAGGCAGACAATGTAAAAGATGGATCACAGAAATCAAAGATACCACAGGAACAAGCTTACAAACAGCACATAGGAAAGCCATCTCCAGAGAACTCTTCTACCCCTGACATCGCAAGGCAAACAATGGTCAAAGCGTATAGATAGATAGACTTTACGTAACAATACAATTTTTTGTTTGAGTCATTGTATTGTAAGTCTCCTTTTTTGAGTTCACTTGAAAATATTTGTTCTAGTCTACACCCTACTCCCTTTGTAAACATCACATCAGTTGTAATACATCCTAAGTTACCACCATTTTGAATAACGTAAATGGAGAATTTACACATTTTTTTTGCTCAATCCAACCTAATAGGTCAGTAGAATACCACAGAAATGTATCCTACTAATGAATGGAACATTAATATGCTTCATTGTCTAGCATCAACAGCTTGTGAGACTGATTTTTTTTTTAAATATAAAAAATATTTTGGACATATTAAATGTATGATACCTTGTTGAAGACCTTACTTAAAAGAAAACATAATCAATAATAGGTAATAGATGCAGCAGATCTATAATCCACAAGCAAAGCTTGAAACAGGGTAATGAAGTTTTGCAAATCACTGGCAACACACATTAAAATACTCGTACAAACAAATGACATTTTGACCAAAAACCCTTTATCAAGAACACAATATAATACATGGCAAGTAAGAAACAGGGACCAAACCAGGGAAATATTATCATATGAATGTGGAGAGTGCAGTTTCTTACTCATCATGTGCTGTGTTCTTGATAAAGGCCTTTTGGTCGAAATGTTGATTTGTGTGTGTGTGTGCTATGTGTGTTACCATTGATTAAAAAAATTTCATTACCCTGTTTCAAGTTTCACCTATTGGACAACTTTGAAGGGTGGTGAGCAAGAGATAGGCAGAGATACAAGTGGGAAGAAAACATCATGAGATGAACAAAATAATCTAGTAGACTGCACCCTCATTGCAAGAGACAGAGGATGTTGGTGGCCCATTAGAGCCAACCTAGAATGTGGAGATGGCATTTGATTTAACAGAGCTTTATGTAAACAAGACAACTGAAGTTACTTCTAGAAACATCTATAAGACATCACTCACCAGGTTGATTATACTTCCACTTTCTCGCAGGACATTAATGGCCATGTTATGGTCTACATTGTCTAGAGAAATACCATTGACAGTAACAATGCGGTCATTGATTCTGAGGAAAATTAACATATCACAAGACAACACAATTAGAACCAATTGATTCAACAAGATTCCTATTTTCAGACTGCCTGATTTCAACCAGACTCATTCTTCTACTTTTCTAATGATTTTAAAACTAGCTCCTTCATAAATGACAAATAGATTATTATTTAGTAACAAAATTACTGTAGAGAAATATTATATATTCTCTGTAAAGGTATGTGTACATATTATATTTATACAAGTATATATTTGTTTGGTGTGGGTTGAAATGGTATTCCTGCCCATTGACAACGTGGACAATGCTTTGAATGAGGGAATAGAGTAGACTGTCATTGTAAGCAAAGAAATGTAAACAGTGGCATTTTGAAGTGTCAGATAAAATATGAGTATAATTGAAAGATAATATGCATGCACTGAAACGCACATTTGTTTTTATATTATATTGACCTTTATATTAGATATTTTCAATATGATATGGGAAAACGAATGTACACCCCAACAATGGAAAAATGGTGTCATTATCAAACTACCTAAAAAAGGAGACCTAACAAACTGATAACTGGAGGGGAATCACGCTGCTATCTTTACCTGGTAAAATTCTTTGTAATATGATGCTTGCAAGAGTAAAGACATCTCTAGACAACAGACTTAGAAAAGAACAGGCAGGCTTTAGACCAGGTCGCTTCTGCCTAGACCATATATTCACTCTTAGAACAATAATTTATGTTTAATGTTTAGAATTTAGAGCCAACCTAATAATAAATATTGTTGATTTTCAAAAAACATTTGACAGCATACATCAAACATTGCTTTGGGCAATTAAAAAAAATATGGATTTAAACAAAAATACGATAAAATAATTCCATAAAAACTCAAAATGCTGATTTAGAACAGAAAACGGTAATTTCGACTGGTTCCCTGTGATTACTGGTGTTAAACAAGGCTGCACTATGTCACCATTGCTATTCTATATCGCAATTGATTGGGTAATGAGGAAATTCACAACCAACATAAATTTAGGAATTGAATGGATTAAAAAAAGCATCACTAGAGGACTCAACTTTGCCAACGATCTTGCATTATTGAGTGAAAACCATCAAGATGCACAAACAAAAAACTGATAGATTAAAATTCATTGCAGGACAGATAGGTCTTCAAATCAATGCAACAAAAACAAAAATTATGGACTTTACAGGTTCACCTAACGCAATTAATTTAAATGGACAACAATTTGAAAAGGTATACAAATTTTTCTATCTTGGAAGCAAAGTAACACTCAACGGCGATGTCATGGCAGAAATTATAACTCGCATTGCATTAGCATCAAGTGTCATTAATAAGCTGTCTAATACTGGAGGTAAAAGTCAATCAGTACATGCACGAAAATGCGCTTACATGTATTTAATTTCTGTATCATTCTAGTGCTGTCATATGGATGTGAGAGCTGGAAAAGTTACTATTGAGTTTCGAAAACAAATGGTTTCGTAGGATAACTAACACCCACTGGAGCAAATTCAAATTGAACGAAAAAATCAGAGAAGAGACACATCAAAACTACATCACAGATGTTAGTATAAAATGCTGTTGATCCTACATCGGACATGTCCTACGTTCAAACAATAACAGAATACACCACCAATCTCTTGCATGGATACAAATAGGTAGAAGAGCCAGGGGTAGACCAAAGGAAACACTTAGAATAACAATACTTAGAGAAATTAAAACAAACAATCATACTATTCAAGAACTGCACAGAATAGCTTTGAACAGACAGAACTGGAGAGAACTGCCCTATGCTCTAACTTCAGCGGTAAAGGAAAATGAATGAATGAATGAATGAATGTAAGTATGTGAGTGACATAAAATCATATCATTAGCAGGTCTAGAATTTGACAGAACATAGTAGCCTTCATTGCTAAGAGGATATTTCAAATGAAATCTTAAATATTGTTTTTGGTGAATATATTCTAAAAAAAAATAAAACACAACTGTGTCATTATTCGATATTGTTATCGGCTCAAGTCCCTAGCGTATAAAAATAACTTCCATCCGTCCGTCGGTTTCTTGTACCCGAGAGAGCAACGCTTACTCCAACGCCTTGTCAACAAATGTGCGTTTCAACGCATGCGGATTATGTTCCAATTATACTCAACTTTTATCTGATTTCTCATTTTATTGCTGTGTTTATCTTCATGTTAAAGTCCCTACATGTTGTGTGGAGTCTATATGATGTTGCAGTTGCTCTTTTGATACTGATATTATTGCTTAAACATCTGCAAAAAGAAGTTCACTCAGGAGGTTGTTTAGGTTGTCTTCTTCATTGGTGTTGGCAATTTTACATATACAATCGATATATGTAAGGAATAGCAAGAATACATCCTTGTCACACACCAGAGTGTATGTTGATTCAAGATTAGAAACTAGCATCATAGCACACGGGACACTGCCATAAGTGCTCTGCTCTCCGTTTCAGCAACCATTCTAGTTTATGTAGACTCAAAGTCCCAGTCAAATGTTGATTACGTGATCTTTGGTTCTTTTCAAAAAGAATACATTTTCTTTTAATCCCCTCTAGTCTAATCTAAATAAACAATTAGAAGACAGAATTGATGCCTTTGAGATGTGGGTATATAGGAGAATAACATTTAATATGAAGAAAGTATTACTAAGAGAAATAAAGATCAGACAAATAAAATATTTTGGACACATTAGAAGACATGACACCTTATTGAAGACCATACTTGAGAGTAAAGTCAAAGGGAAGTGAGCAAGAGGTAGACAGAGATACAAGTGGGAGAGGAGCATCACAAGATGGACAAGGTTATAGTCTAGCAGAGTGCACCACCAAAACAAGAGACAGGGGATGTTGGAGATCTCTTGCAGCAATGGCACTTAATGGTGATGAGTCTAATCTAGTACCCTCACCTCTAATCATTTCCTTTTCTCTCATTCTTTTATTTGTACATTTTCAGTCTTATTGCCAACATCTTAATTTTCAATGAATTTATGACTGCTTTAATTAAGTCAACTTCAGCTCTTCTTAGTACTGTACCGTCAATCGCAGCATTGAGTCAACTCAATGACATTTTTTTTTTAATTTAATTTTTTATTTTTATTTTTTTTAAATTTCAGTCATCTAATTTGTTTATTATTGTTGAGTTTATTAGTTATTTGTCTCTTGAAAAAGGTCCCATTTGGACCAATACGTTGAGATTTGTCCTGTGTAGTTTTATTGTATTTTTTTAATATATTTTTATTCATATGCAAGGTAAGTGTTTTTAGTAACAAGTTTAATTCATTTTGCTTTACTATTTGTTCGTTCAGTTACTGCGGCACCCTCCACTTTGTCGGACACCCTCCGACCATTTGGTTATTTATATCCATGTAGTACTTTGTACAACTAAGTTGTTCATTAACGCAACCCATTCCTTTCTCAGCCTGTATTTTTTCTATCTTATGCAGCATGCTTTGCGAGTGTGAGTATAACAGAATGGGTTGATGAAGTTATGAATCAACTTAGTGCTGCTGTAACTCCCTCTGTCTCCATCCTCATGCTCGATATGATCGTGGAGTATGCAGATAATCTCTCAACCAACTTCAAGCAATTTCTGTAGACAACAAAACCTCAACCGCATTTACTTGTATTTATGTTGACTGTGCCATCTATGTCTATATTTTTCTATTTCACATACTCTTTGGGGTGCAACGGGAACGCATTGCTCTTGGCGGACCCAGGGTAGCAGATAACCTAGATCCCAAAAGTGCGTCCTCGTGGCGCACCCTGGTAACAGAAATACAGCGGCTAATGCTGATTCTGGCTAAACCTTTTGGGGATCGTGTCCGTGAATGTGGAGGTAACAGATGGAATGAGATTTGACTGCAAAAAGACAGTTAATAACTCCGACACCACTGTGCCAACACATGCAGCAACACTGTCGACACACAGTGAAGCTAGAAAGTCTGGTAGAAGCATTAGAGGGCGGCCAATGTAGTCGGTACGAAGCAGGCAGATGTCCCAATAAAAATAAAAGCACAATGAGTACACTGAGAAAGATGCACAGCGCTAGAGGGCAGCGTCATGTGTAAAAAGCATGGAAGATGATTCGATGAAATTGGAACTAAAGCATTGTTTGCTCGAGACAAGCTTCTAGTTACCAGTTATCCCAGCCTGGGCCCAATTCTACTGTCGAGTCTTTCCTATACCGGAAGCGTGCTCACGGAGAGAACAGGTTCAGTACCCGATGGGCACAGGCATAGCAGTCCGAGGTGACAAGCACTGTTCAGCTCTAGAACAAAGCATAAGTCCCTAACGTCCCTAAATATGTGTACAGATTCAGACCTGGACGAGGGGCTCACGAAGTAGGTGAATAACACTTCGGCTAAGAAGACGAACGAGCCCGAGCCCAACTCTTCTGTCAAGTTCTTCCTAAACCGGAACCAGGCTTGAGGACTGCACAATATGTCTAATTACACGAGGCATGTTCACTGACTGCGGAACGCCTCGTGCAGGACAGACGTGAAAGACAAACCGTCTCGGCATAGATTCAGTACACATTCACCGTCTGGTGACAGATAGGAAGGCTGTCACAGGCTAGGGTAGCCCACCCGAATTGTCAAGGCATGCCGAAATCGGATGTGCTAGGCCTACAAGGCGCATAACGGTGGCACAACGTAATCACGCTCCCGGCGGAAATCGCACGGATATCCGTGCTGGTTACAATGGAGCGAACGCAAAACAAACAAACAAACAAACATACTCTGTGCAGTTGTCTTCAGTTTCTGCCATTCATGACCTACCCCGCTTGATTCTTTTTCCCTTTGTCTCATCCAGATGTTAGTGTAATGGGTGATGTGTATATCCTGTTACTTTTTGATATGACTTCACTTGCCCTACTTGATGTTGCACTCTAGGGAGATCAAGAAAAAATCTCACTGTAGTGGTAGGTGTATCCCTAGTACACCCCAGTACCACTCTCATTGCAGCTTTTTTGATTTTTCCAATCTATCTACTTGTGTCTATGGCCGAGGCCATAATCTATGAGTTAGCACCACCATTTGTAGAAGAAGAAATAGTACCCATTACCGCATATTCAAGGTCACCATAACCCTGATGACACTGATCCCTCTCTTTGCCTTCTGAATCACATATGTGATATGGCTTGCTGAATGAGAGACAACTATCAAAGATTATCCCCAGATATTTAAGGTCCTGTTATCTTTCAATGAATGAACGCATGCAACAGACAGCTTGTAGTGTGTTTGTTTGTTATTTGTCTGTTTGAGAACCCCAGGAATTGTGAGCAATTAGCTCTTACTTCCTATGTGCAGTGGGGTGGCTTTTCTGAGCTATCTTTCATATCTAGGAAACTACAGATTTTGGCTTAGTGCAATGCCTATTGAAGGAGCCTTCTACAAAAGGAGGGGTCTATAATTGTAGAGATGACATGCTGCAAAGCTTCCATAAGAGAGTCTCAATATAACATCATGTCCTAAGGTTTTCTGTTGCATGGGTGGTTTGTCTAGTGGATCATTGGTGGGACCCACAGATGCAACAGTATGAGTGGCAGTGTGTTATTGCCTAGATTATTATCCAAGGAGTGACAGACAACATTTGTTTTCAATGGATTAATCACAGCGTTATGTACCATATTGACAACTGATCTAGTACACTCTGTACACTATGAGTGATATCTGTTTTGCCCCTGTCCATGTTGTATAGTAGGATATCATCAGCATATGTTAGAACTCTACAAGGTTCTAAGGTTTGCAATTCTTGAGTTGTACACATTGCCCGTAGAGAACACCTGGCAAAAATTTTAAAAAGAGCAATGAACCAACATAGAACGGGAACCATCAGCGGTTATATCCTGAGAAATTTAATGAATTGGAGATCTGAGCACCTATGGATGTGTCCGGTGTGCAAAGAGCATTATCAACATACCTAAGTCACCATTTTTTGCATTTAAGCAGGCCATAGAAAGACATTTTTCACAAACCAAGAAGCAAAGCAGAATCAGACTTTTTTGTTTCATTAATTTATAAATGTTCATATGATTGTAATGTTTCTGCTTTCTAAAATAATGAAATAATTCAACATTTCTGATAGTATTGCTACATGTATTTACTATATTTGTTAACTTATGGTGTTTCCTAAGTGGTACTATTGTTTTACTAAATGCTACTGCATGGTACAGTGTAATAGTGTATATTCTCAGTGCAGTCTGGATAAGTAGAATTCCTGATAAGTAGAACTATTTCCTTAGGTCCCTGCGAGTTCTACTTATCCAGACTCCACTGTATGTGGTCCATGAATATTTACCACCTTGTCTTTTGTGTAACTTTTCTAAAACATGAATACACATGAATATATTTATATGATACACATTGCTTACAGCAGTTTTCCCTCTGCTGGGCCACCCTTGAGTATATCAGAAATGGCAACAGATGGGTCCCCATTAGCAAAATGAGGACTGTCATAACCTCCACTCACCGCAATACCAAATCCATAAGAAGGTGCCTGAAAACAAGAATAAAGATGCTAAAATTTAACCTAATTCATACTTCCCAAGGAAAATCATATTTCTACATGTATAATCATCACAAAAATCATTGGAAATGTGGTTTATTCAAAGAATGTTATGCATTCCTTGGACAGCAAAGATTACTAATGAAGAATGTCTTAGTGAAAAGATGCATTATTGATAATATAAGAAAAAGAGAGTCAACATTTATTGGGCACATAATGAGAAGAGGAGGCATTGAGAATATAGTGACAACAGGAAAGATAGAAGGGAAAAGATATTGGACAGTTTGACTAAATGGCTTCGATTGACGACACCAACAGAGATGATGACATATATGAGAGATAGATGTACATGGAGAAATATGATCATCAACGCCATTTGGCACAGCACTTGATGATGCTGACATCCAAGATTAACCGCAATCAAATATCAACATTTTTTGTCTTTTTTTTTTTTAAATTGTTGCTACATTCTGACAGGAATTTGGATGGACATCCCTTGAAGTTTAATCTGACATAGGAGACAAGAGCACCATCAAAATACTAGAAGATATGGACAGTGATCACAAACCAATCCTAATAACTGTCTCCACAGCAAAGATGGCACAGATCACAGTAAAACCATTTTGGAAATTTAAAAAGTCAACTGGGCCAGGTACAGCCAAGTAAATGATGTTGGGTTTAGGAAAATCAGCAGAAAAGCTGAGATATTATCTGAGATACTATGCACCTTGTTATGCATCATGTGGCCAAGGGCCAACACCGCCAGTTTGTCAGCGACTGCTTATTTGTCCAGAGATCTGGCTTATATTGCAGCCAGATCCAACTGATATGGTAGGTGTCTACCCTCAGTATCTAGAGGCCATTTCACTATCCGAAATCTGTGGAATGAAAATAAAAGTGGGAGGATGCAAGGATGCAATATAAATAACTTGAGATATGCTGACAACACAGTACTGATCGCAGGAAGAGAACAGAGACTATAAGCCATGTTAGATCAAGTAGTGAAAGAAAGTGAAAACAAAGGCCTCAGTTTAACCTTTAGGATGCGTGCGGCAACTTTATTCACTGAGATTTCCCCTTCTCCGGTTAGCGAGTGGTAAGTATATTTGCCGCCGTAGACCGCTGTTGCTAGGTACACTTCAATCAATTAATAATCCCCAATTTTCAATAATTTTTTACCAGATATGTTAAATCTGACATTTTATTAAACTGACTACCTTTTCCAGCAGTTTTAGTGACAATCATGTGCCTAATGTCATGTAGATATCTATATTTTCGCAATATATTGACAATTTTAAACACAAGCATCGCCATGACGGTGAATTGGGATTTATAGACTTTTATTATATCGAATTTAATTAAAATCATTATTATGGATTGTGATTCAAACAATTATTTATGGAAAGATAAATTATTTTCCACACTCGAAAATAAGTTACACTGTGCTGCTTTATCTAATTTGATATTAAAACAACAACCAAGTTTGAAAGATAAATTTACAGACTAGATCTAGGATATTAGAAGGATTTTAAGACATACTTGTAGGTTTAGTCCTTGAAATTATAACAATATGACTGTAATTGGCGCACTATTCTGTCTATCTAATACTGCTTCCACTCCAGAATATTTACAAAATAATGTCGGAAAATTTGTACTATTAAATTATCGTTGTAAAGGTCAAAATTCGCTGGGGTTTTGTGGAAAATTGTCTTTGAGACTGTCTTACATGTGAATGTCTCATATCACACATTAGGGGCAGACAATCAAGATTTCTAGGGCATGTGCTGAGAAAAACACAGCTACTAATAATAACTACTGGAAAAATCAAGAGGAGAAGAGATAGGGGACGACAATGAGAAATATTGCTAGAAGGACTAGTATCGTGGCACGGTAGAAATTCACCAACTAAGCTTATTGACAACACTAGAGACAGAGAGTTATGGAGAAACATATCACCTACGCCATTTGGCATGGCACTTGATTTATTGATTGTGGAATGAAATGTTCAGCCACTGGCAAACTAGTTTTGTATAATTAGACAATCTAATGTCCACAGGTTTCTGCTAGTATATCCTTTCTCATCTGACAGCCTGGTTCCAATATAGGAAACATTCTACAGTAGAGTTAAACACAGGTAGTTTCACCCTTTAAGAAAAGGTTCACCTGCTGTTATCAAGGTAACCAAATGCTTGATCATGCTTACTAGCTTGTGGCTGATCCAGTCTACTCTGTAATTGCATTCTGGATGCCCATTCCTTGTTACAAAACTTACATCATTTTTAAACTTTCTACTGCACTCAATAGTCTTACTGGACTGACAGGCAGACTTCACTATACTGGACTATCTCATTCAGGTACAAGATTCTACACTCATTCATCTGTGGATAAAGCTTTTCAAAGAAGACCCAAAAAAAGTACTGGGGTATGTTCTTGATCGTGGACAAGCTTTAGTCATAGTTTCCGTATTTCATTGTCACAAGTGTACTGCCAACTACACAAATCACTTCCCTCAAGTGCTGTTACCCACCAAAGACAGATGTGTTGGGCCATTGGTGAAAATAAAACGGCAACACAACGCATTTTCATTCTCTGGACTAAATCCTGCTGGAAATCTAATAGGACCATGGTCCTGCTACAAGAGAGATTCAGTGGGACTTTCAGAATGAACCCTGAAGAAGAAGAAGAAGTGCTGTTATGTCTATACAACAGACATACCCGAGATGCACATTCCTTCAGTATGATATTTAAATATTGATAGCAATGCTGTGGATTGGCTGTTCCAGGAGCCATTGTCTGACACTGTTCTGCAATAGCTCAAGAGGTGGTGATCAAGATGATGGTTGTCTGGGAACAATCAGATCTGAGTCAACACAGCCTAAAGTCGATACCTCACGCATTAGCCAAGGTACTTCACATGAGCTTTGATCTTTATATCACCTTTTCTATCATCTTTATATGTACCCTGTGGATGTGCTAATATAATTTTGGCAATTTATTTCCTCATGATGACATGACATGTCATATAAACATTCTCATGAATTAACAGCTGTGGCACTCCCAGCCTCCATGCTAGACTGGTAGCCTTATTAATGGTCATAAATTTGGTTATGACATATGTTAAATCCAGGAAGAGGGTAATGAAATTTTCAAATTTACCTGTTGGATTTCAGTTTTGTCCAGTTAAGTAAATATTATCGATATTATGCCATATGTTGTTATTTTCAAATATTCATGCATTCATTTAAAAGTCTTCTGGGATTTGCAAACAGTATGGAATACTTCGCCATCAGAAATGACCAGAGAAACATCACTCTGTAGCTGAAATTAACTCAACAGAAGTGACAAACTCATATTTCCCTCCTTCTATCATCATCATCTTGTGAAACAAACAAGGGAAACAATTTCAACATATGAATCCTTTGGATGAAGACACCATGATTGACAAGACTTGCTGAGAAATTGCAAGAGCTTGAAACTGCTTGGGAGATAGTATAATGGAACAATTAAAGGGCAGGATGAAGAAGATATATGATCAGAGAGTTGCAGGAACTATCAGTGTGCATACTCTTTGCCATCTGCTGAAAGAAATAACACTTCTATGGAAATGCCTGGAAAGTTGACATTAACTGTTCATGTCAGCAAATCAGTCATTATCAATTTGAGAAATGCTGAATGCTGCCTTTGTCTGGATACTCTACATTTGTTCTCTTGGCAGAGGCTGAAATTCTTCAAATAATCTTCCAATTGCTGTTATCAAGGTAACCATATAATTGATCATGTTTACTTGTTTGTGACTAATCCTGTCTACTTTGATCGCATTCTGGAGGTCTCATCCTCATTACAAAACACACCACTTTTAAACTTTCTACTGCTCTCATAGACTTTCTGGAATGGCATGCATACATCACCATACTGGACCTTAATTTGCTAATGAATTTCTATAAGTTTTAGCCCTTCAATGATAAAAAACATGAGTAACAGAATTCTGCTCCTCTTTGATGCATATCATTACTGGAGCAGAGTTCTTTAAATTGGCATTATGACATCATGCTGTTCATCTGCACTGTGATGACTTGTGGTTAGTCAACATCCTTAACAATAATATTGACAGGATACAGGACAATGCCATAGTATTCTAATTTCTATTACACTTTTAAAATTTTCATCTGAAGCACCCTCATATTATATTTGTGTAAGATAGTGGCCAAGGTGAGAATTTTAAAGAATTGGCATTAGGAGACAGATTGAAACACAATAACAATTATGCACCAAAAAAAACCAACAAGTCTAGATAAACTGACTTTACTACCAACATAAGTTTCACGCTACCTTTTGAAGACTAATATGGTGTGTCTCCCAAACCACATGAGGACCATTCTGAAATTATCAAAAAATAAACTCTACAGATAAATATACATTTCTTCTTGCATTCATTAAACGCTCTATACACAATGAATCAGTGGTTTTTAAACTAGGTCAGGGATTCTAAAGTTAACTATTCAATAATTACCACAAATAATATTAAAATGTAAACATACATGGAGGTCATTGTGTCTGTCCTATTTCTCTGATCTCAGTGCTTGAGACTAGGCTATGTTACAGAGGACAAATTAAAGTACCATTTAGCAGTTTATACTTTATATTTATACTATAAATAGAGATAGCAAATGCAGTAACATACCAACTGTCACCACTACTTCTTCATCCCAAGATCGAGATGGAAGTTAAAAGATAAATGATTTACAGTATATTCCTACCAACACTATGTTACCAGTGTCAAACCTGGTCTCTCTCATCTTCACATTATAGAAATATTGTGACGTGAGATAAAATGCTTGAGGAAAACTGCTGGGCATGCTTGACAGATTATGAAATGAAGATATCAGAGAAAGAATAGGTATAACACATTGCACAGAATACATAGAAAGGCAGCAGATCAAGTGGTTTGGCCACATTATGAGAATGCATCACGACAAGCTACCAGTGAAGACATATAACCAAAAGACATCAGGATACAAAGCCAGAGGAAGACCACGGAAAAGATTGGTAGAAAACGTCAGGGAGCTTGAGCTACAATCACCCTCTACGCTTAATGGTAAGAGCGGATAACAAACCATATAGGGAGAGACAATAGACTTTATATTTGTAGTATATACTTTATATTTATGTAGGTTAATGGGATTGGTCACTTTCATCAAATTGCTCAAGCGCTTACTTTGAGACAGTGAGATCAAGTGTTGTAATTTAATTCTAGATTAAAACGTTGAGTAGGTTAAGCAGCTGACGCTTCACTTAACTCTACCATACTTCCAAGATGTGGATGTGGCATGCTGAGAACATTATACAAAGTGTGTGCATATGAGATACAACAAGGAAAAATGAAATTAAGAGGTAAATACTAAATAAAGTAAACTAGTTACTGTAGATACCTAACTATTGATATAAAATAATTATTAACAATAAAACATAGAACAAAGACAATTATCAATGTGTCAGTCCTATTGGAACCTTTATCAAGAAACAAATAACAGGTTAAACACAACCATAAAAAAATATAACCAAGATGACTGCGACAATGGTTTCCTCACCAAAAATCATTGCTGAGTATCGGTTTTAGCGCATGTTTT
Organism: Meghimatium bilineatum; assembly: GCA_034231615.1. NCBI lineage: Eukaryota > Metazoa > Mollusca > Gastropoda > Stylommatophora > Philomycidae > Meghimatium > Meghimatium bilineatum. The sequence goes on along the minus strand of CM067304.1, from coordinate 30,695,444 downwards.
GAAGGAGGTGCAAAAAAATGTGTTCAATATGTGGGCTAAAATTAACGTAATATTGATGGACAGAAATGGGCATGGAATAAAAAATGAAATGGAAACCCAAAGTAAAAGACGAAAAATGGAAAATTATAAAAAAGAGACACCAAATAACAATATCAAGAAATGGGGGGGGGGGAATAAAAGGGGAAACGATAAAGAAATTACTATGCAGGGGGTGAGGGGCTACAACTAGATACAGAGAACACAGAAATGTGCAAGGGAGGAGGAAACTGACATCACTGTTTTTCCTATGGCTGAGGCCCATCATAGAGGCACAGTGACTCATGACGTGACAATCCTTTTGACTTGAATATTTGGTTGCATGCCTGCAGCAATAGAGAAGTTTGGCATAACCAGTAGTCAATTGGTGGCGGGGAATGCGCACAGTGAACCCTATCTTGGCTACAATGGCTAGGAGCAGTGCATAGGTTGAAACCTACCTTCCTGGAGGTGTGATAGTTATTCTCTGGCTCTGTCCCGGAGTGGGCCGAAAACCAGACTTCCCATCAATATAATGCCATTTGATGGCATTAGGTCAAAAAGCATGAGCCCATGGACCACTGGATCAGCAACCAACCAACCATATATACATATACTAATGGTTCCTGTGGTTTACTAGTTGAACGGGCATCTCATTCTTCCACACGTGTCTGTTTTACCTCCTTACTAAACTTCCCCAATCTCAGAGCCTATATGTTACATCAATCACAGCAGTTACATTCAGCAGGTGCTCATGAAATAGTCTCTACACATGCTCCTTCACTTTCACTACAATATTATTATCCGTCTCATCCAGCAAACCATCACCTGTAACTATCAAAATTTCCTACAGCAAACCTACTAGTCTTCTTCTGCGTTCGTTCTCAAACTCCTGCTGATTTGCAGGATGTAGTCCGCACAACTGTTGTGTTGTGTCATGGTTTACAGCATTGCTGCGATATCTGCGCCTTTCAGCCTGACACATCCGACTTCAGCATGGCTTTGGGTCACTGACCCTATATGAGATGGGACAGCCAACTCCATCCCATAACCTCTTTAGTCGCCTTTTACGACATGCGTGGAAGGTAAACAGCGTTGCTATTCTTTGCTCCCCTTTCGGACCCCGGCAACACACTGGCAAAACCTACTAGTGACAATCATTTGTCTTGGTGAACACCATAGGTCACATGCATAAGTTAGGGGGATCTACCTAGCATTGTGGTTAAGCTTGTGGTTAAAATTCCCCTTGTATTTAAGAGGTCCAAGGTTCGAATCGGCCTCATGTCGTCCTGCTTATACTGTGGATTTTTTCGGAGATCTCTGGGGATTATCGTTTGAAGTTACAGAGTTATGTGCTCTGAGTGGTACTCGCGGTGGCGAGAAGGTGGCGCACTGCTCCGTTGAGAGTGACGGAATGCATATGGAAAACCGAAGTACAGTGAAGTCAATCTTCTACGACTTTTCAATAATTTTTCTATCTGATTTGTTCACTGAAATATCTTTGAATGAATTTCTATTTTTACAGTATGATTCTGGTTTCTTCATTCCTAGTTTGATCCAAGACAAAATGGTGAAAAGTCTGGTCTCATTGGGTGGACCATTTGACCTCAAAATCGTTGACTTTATTGAATGTCTTATTGGGTCAGGAAAAATCAGTAGTCTTATTTATGGTCAAACGGTCTGTCAGAAAAGGATAAGCAGTTGGATGTGACGCCAATGGTCATAGTCATTCTGTTGTATTTCAGCGCATTTTATTTCGAAAATGTCTTGTGTACTGTTATTTGTATCTTTTTGTGTTATACCCCATAGCCCCTTAGTGATAGTCTGTCAGTTGTGTTCAAGTGAAACTTCAAAAACCTACATAAGTACTATTTTTATTTTCAATCCCCTTTCATTTCTACAAAGAGCTACAATTGTTACAAGATAGTAATCATGTACTTATCAGTATCTACAGTAGATCAACAATGAAATATGCATTTAGAATTGGAGGAGAGAAGAAATGTGAATATAAGAGATATGGGAAAGATACAACGAGTGAACTTACTTCTTCAAATACCTGATCAGTTTCCACACATAGCAATTTATCATTAACCTTCATCCCTCGTATGTGATCAGAAAAACTGGAAATGTTTTCCAGAATACTCCTAGAGAAAGCAAGTAATTGAGAACAAGACATTTGTCAATACATTTTTGTGAGACAATTGTACATTTTTATTTCTGTGCTGAACCATCCTTATATACTCTGGTCAGTACTGTAACAGTAGATGTGATAAATTTAGATAACCATTGCGCATGTTTACTTCCATCATTATTTAGGAATATCAACAATCATAGTTGCTGCAAATGATGTTGCCCATTTAAAAGTATGAGTCTTTCACTAAGGTTGTTCAGCTAAAGTGATTATTTCATCATCCACTAGGGTTGTTCAGCTAAAGTGATTATTTCATCATCATCCACTAAGGTTGTTCAGTAAGAGATTATTTCATCATAATCCACTAGGGTTACCCTATATCCTAATTTTTAGGCTTTAAATTTCAGCCTGGTCGGGTTTGAAAATATGTAAATAATGTTCAGGTTTGTACTTTCCACATTTTTATTAGAATTTTCATTATTGCTATTATAACGCAGGAGTACAAAGATTGATTTCCATCAAAAAACATTGCTGAACAGTTGATTGATAACTTTCTGCATTTGAATTTACACAAAAATTTGATAAAATGATAACCAGAAATACTGTATGTGCTGTCTTTGTAACTCAAATGCTTTTTTACTGTTAGTCTCATAGCCTTTATATGCAGGGATGTTACATTTTGTGCTAGGATACTTTCTAAATAAGCATGAGCATGTGTTAGATGTAGCATTGGTTGTTAAAAAATTAACTGATGTGCACAGACATAACTTAAGTCCTAGAGTGTAACCATGCAAGATTAAGAAACGTAATATTGCATATTGAGATATAATTAGCATTTTTCTATTCATGAGTTGGCATTCTCATTGTGACTCAGACCTGAGACAAGAGAAATTTGACTAAACACTATCAGAATTAATAGCATGATTACTGAGCACTTATGAATCTTGGGTCAAAGGACATAAGCCTATGGGCCGCTGGAACGGCAATGAACCAATCAATCTATACATTGACTCACATGGCAGTTATGAGTTACAACTGTTGGTTATCATCAGCACAACAATGGACAAGTCTATAGTTGCTCTGATCCCCTTTTCAATAAATCCACCTTAAGTGTAGTGGTTGACAGTTACAGTTTAATCTTGATTTATCAATCTCTTTGTACATCTACTCTAATACAAGTAAATTCAAGTAAGAAGCCAGAGGATAAATGAAAAATTCTAGAGACCAATTGGAATTGAACCAGTCCGTTAAACGGCACCCAATAACCTAGCAACTTGGGTATACAGGTTAATCAAGTACGGAAAAACCTATGTACCCCAGTTGCTAGGCAATTGGGTGCCATTGAACGGACTAGTTCAATTCCCTTTGGTCTCTAGAATATCTATTCTAAGAGACCTAGCAAGCACATCAAGATGGGGGACACAAAATTTTTCCATTAGCAACGCCCAAGATGTTTTCCTATATTTCCTATGCTGAAGAGATATATGGCAGCTGATCAAGTCAGCCAAAATGGGTTCCTGTCCATGCAACAGAGTTTTTGCACGTGCGACAGGATTCATCAAGGCAATTAGTTCTATTTACAAATAATGATCATTATGAATAATGAGCACCATCTTGCTTAGAACAAATATTGTGAAATATAATTTTATTCTTCTTCAGCTTTCATTCTCAAACTCCTGCTGGATCTCTCTTTTAGCAAGATCATTGTACCAGATTTTCAGCAGGTTGTAATCCAGAAAAAGGAAATGCGTGGTGTCGCCATTTTATTTGCGCCAATGTCCTGACACATCCGTATTCCACAGATAAAATGTGATTTAAAAGTAAAAGGAATTCTTCCCACCAGGTATGACTTAATTTTACTGTCACATGTGAGCCTTAAAAGCATTCTGACAGTCTTTGTATTATTCTGCTAATAGCTAACTTATTGTTTCAGGAAATTTCTTTTTTTTTTTACAAAATTGAATAAAACTTACTCATTTCCTATTAGACTTTCTGAGCTGATCAAGGAGTGATCTTTAACATTTTGCTCTAAATCTTTTTGGTCCAAGACCCTCTGCTTTTGAATATTAGCATTCTCAAGAAATCTTTCATCTCTTTCAATGATGGAGACCTCAGAGGAATTATCTTGCTCTAGTCCTACAAGACAACATTAAGAAGAGTTACAAGCTGCAATTCACTATGACACTGAATATTTTCATATTGAGTATGAAAAGTCTAAAAGTATTCCATGAATTGGTTAGCTTTTGTCTTTGAAACATGTCATTATATACATATGACTAACAATCACAAACTCAAACATTAAATAATTTACAATTACTCATGAAAAATAAACCTGTTTATAAATATTATATCTATATATGGGTTTACTGGAGAAGAACACAATTGGAACCGTGTGGGGACAGATGAAGGAGGACAGCACAGAACTTGTTGGAAAATTACAATTGCTATCTAGTGCTCCAGGGGAACTGAAAAGAAATAGAATATAGGATCGGCTGTACACATTTTGCAGTTGATGCCCTTTCTACCAAAACAATAGTACCGGGGTGCTTATGTAGATCACAGGTTTTTGAGTTCCACTTGATGACAATTGATAGACTATTAATAAAGGCTATGGGGTGTAAACACAAAAAATTACAAATAACAATACACAAGACATTTAAAACATTTTGAAATATTTTGTCTTTGTCAAGAATATAAAAAAGAAACAGCGAAAAAACAATAAAAACAATGTTACCAACTCAGAGGCACTAGCATGCAGACATGTAAACAATATGAAGTTCAAGGTTACAATGATGTACATGTAAACATGTAGTCATGGAAGCAGGTTTTGTTGAAAAAGGGATGGGATATGACAAACAGAACGAAAAATTACTACCCAAAACAACATAGACAGCAATACAACAAGGACCACACCAACACAAATATAAAGTAAATGAATGTTAGGAGTTAAGTCCAAAAGGCTTGAGGCTAACTCAAAAATAAATGGTATTTCAAGAGCATACCTAGGTCTATCATCCGTGGTGCAGGACCTGAGGGCAGTGACCTGGATATCAAGGGCACCATGATGACCATCGCCATTGAAAAGAATGGTGACAGGGGTAGGTTCTCTGTGTTATATATAGCATGAAGATGCCTACAGAAGCGGTCACTTGATAGTAACCCGTTTCACCTATATACTTCTTATCACAGCATTTACATATGATAATGTAAATGACATTAAGATATTTACATGTAAAGGTCTCATTGATAGTGAAAGTGGCCTTAGGAAATGAAACAAAGCAGATCTGAACTACCTAGGAATATGTGCAGCAATGACTGCATTTGCAATGAACAGTGCAAAAATTAGCAGGAACATAATACCTGAGGTGACTTTGGGCCAAATGTCATTAAGATTTTTGTCATGTCTATAGGCAACCAGAGGAAAGTTCTGTAATGTGGCACGAGTTTGAGGATCAGACTGGAGAAGGAAATGATGCTTGAACAAGAGTCAATGGACAATAGAGTTATAGGGATGAAAAGTAAGGACAAGTTTAACTGAAGTATGTGTATCAGAGGACAAAGTACCCTGAGTATTAATCAAGGTATCAAGTCAAGATAACTAACGGACATGAAGCCATGTCAGTGAAAGGACACTGTCAGGAAATGAACGTCTACGAAAAAAATCAATCATCTCCGAGAATTTATCAATATTATCGTGTGTTGCCAGGGCCCAAAAGGGGAGCAAAGAATAGCAACACTGTTTACCTTCCATGCATGTCATAAAAGGCGACTAAGGAGGATATGGGATGGAGTTGGCTGTCCCATCCCATATAGGGTCAGTGACCCAAAGCCATGCTGCAGTCGGATGCGTCAGGCAGAAAGGCGCAGATATCGCAACAATTTTGTTAACTATGACACAACGCATTCCGTTCTCTGGACTACATCCTGCTAATCTGCAGGAGTTTGAGAACGAACGCAGAAGAAGAAGATCAAGAATTTCATCATCATCACTATGTAAGCGACAAAGGCAAAGAAGCTGGGAGAATGGTAGAGAGTTGGACAAGCAAGAGGATGAGAAGAAGTGTAGAACAGAAAACCATGTGCATCAGTAGGTTTGTAGTAAACAGATGTGCTGGGGTAAAGGGGATGAATAGTGACAATAATGTTAAGAAATTTGGCAGAAGTAGTAGAGATGTTAGATGTGAATTGAATAACAGAGTTAAAATTGTTGATAAAGTTGATGAAGCAAGACATTTTTGTCTCAGACATGTTAGTAATGCCTATATCATCAATGTATCTATAAAATAGAAATGGAAATGGTCTTGCAAAATGTCTCCCAAAATTGATGTTCAATATGTCCTATGAAAAGACGTGTAACTGGGTCCCATCTTAGTGCCCATCGAATTCAAATGAATTGAGTGTAAGCACCAGTTCAGCAAGGCGGATAACAGTTCTTGATTCTTCTTCTTCTGCATTCATTCTTAAACTCCTGCAGATTAGCCGGATGTAGTCCGGAGAATGGAATGTGTTGTGTCATGGTTTACAGCATTGCTGCGATATCTGCACCTTTTGGCCTGACACATCCGACTTCAGCATGGCTTTGGGCCACTGACCCTATATGGGATGGGACAGCCAACTCCATCCCATAACCTTCTTAGTCGCCTTTTACGACATGCGTGGAAGGTAAACAGTGTTGCTATTCTTTGCTTCCCTTTTGGGCCCCAGCAACACACTGGCGCTTGATTCTTGATTAGAAACTAGAATCACAGCACGTGAGGCACTCCAATAAATGCCCCGCTTTCCATTCCAGCATCTATCTCAGTGTATGTAGACTCAGAGTTTCGCTCAGGTGTTGATTGCGTGATCTTCAGGACTTTAAAAAAAATTACTTTTCCTTCCCTCCCCTCTAGATACTCCTATTTCTGACATTCTCTGTATGTGTATGTTCTCAGCCTCATTGACATCATCTTCATTTTGAAATTAATTTATTACTGCCTTGATCAAGGCTGCTTTATCTCTTCTCAGCATTGTGCCGCATATCATTGCATTGCCTGCCAATAAGTCAGTTCTCTCGCTTCCTCTGACCCCAGCATGACCAGGACAGTATATTCATGTAATGCTCTGGACAATTAATTCAATAAGTCCCACCATTCCTTTCTCAGCCTGTACTTTTCTATCCTACACAGAAGCTTTCAAAGGTAGATAAGAGTGGTTACAGAAAGATATAGCTCTTATCAAGAGAAAACTGCAACACTCTAAGACCATCAGAAAAGGGTATCGAACAAAAATCAAGTAAGAACAAACGATAAGTGCTGTCAGAAGGCAACTGAACAGAGGAAAATATAGTTAAAGAATGCTTAGTATCATTTAAGAATGAAAGCAATTGGTCTAATACGGGTTGGAAAATACTGTCAAAGAAATTGGATATACGCTCAGTGGAACAAGAGCAAGCAGAGACAATTGGTCTACCAGGATTAGATTCTTTGTGAATTTTGGGCAAAAAACTGGTCTGCCTAAACAGTTTTCATCAATACAAAGAGCCTCAACACTAAATCCTTTTCTACCAAAAGGACTCTATCATGAACACACTCAACATAATACAAGAAAGATGGGCACTAAGAAGGGCACTGTCTACATTTGCATGATAGAACTATGGATAGAATCTGGAAGAGCAAAAACTAGAAGGTCACAGTTGAAACAACACAAACATAAAATTAACAGAACACAACCAAATATGGATAGAACAAAACAGAAAAATAACAGAGCAAGAGTAATTACCCATAGGACTGACATTAATCCCAAAGGGCTATAAATACTATTGGAATGATGAACTGGAAAAGTTGCAAAATGATATGGAAACATCTAGACAGCATGCAGAAAACAGACCTAGCCAAGACCACCGCAAAAAATAGCAAACAAATGTTAAATTTCAAAGAGCCAAGTTACAAGCAAGGCAAAGCAGCTGGAAAGAAAACACAGAATCGTTGAACCTTGAAAGACACACTAGGAAATTATGGAAACTGGTAAAACAATTATATGATGAAGGTACAGGGAGAAATACAAGGATCACACTTTATAAAGATAGAGACATTTTAAAATATGCAGCTGATTACTTTACAGACTACTTTGCAGAAACAACAACATCAATGTTAGTCAAGACAAACAGGAGGTTCGAGAAAGCCAGTAAAATATTGTACAAGACAAACCTAAGTCATGGGGACACCAATCACATTGAAAGAATTGGAGCATGCAATATCCAAAATGAAAAAGTCCCCAGGAGCTGATGAAGTGTTAAATGAAATGATTAAAAACCTGGGAAATGCAGCAAGAGCAAAGCTACTGCAGATCTTCAACACAATCTGAACGACAGGTAATGTTCTGCAGGCATGGAGGGAAGCAATGATACCACTCCTCAAATCAGGAAAAGATGGCAACATAGTCTCCAATTACAGGCCCATCAGCCTCACAAGCTCTCTATGCAAAACAATGGAACGCATTATCAACCTTAGGATGCAGTGGTACCTTCTTCTTCTGCGTTCACTCTCATATAACCACATCAAATAAATTGTGTGATTTCTGCCGGGGAGCGTGAAGTACGTTGCGCTGCAAGTTCAACAGTAAAACTGTGTTATTTGCACCTGGTTCGCCACTCTGTAGTCTGGACGTCCGAAGTCCAGCACATCCGTTTTCATCATGCCTTTAATTCGGGTAGGCTTTCCTAGTCTGTGACAGCCTGTCTATCTGTCACCGGGCACGCGGGTGTGTAGTGACTCTTCACCTAGACGATTATCGTTCACGTCTATCTCGCACGAGATGTTCCACCGCCTATGAACTTCTTCCTCGTGTCATTGGACGTACTGTGCCTGTGCCCATCGGGTACTGAACTGTTTCTCATCCGCGAGCATGGTTCTATATGAGGAAGAACTCAACAGAAGAGTTGGACCCTGGCTCTTTCGCCTTCTTCGCCGAGGTGTTGTTCACCGACATCGTGAACCCCTTGCCCAAATTCAAGTCTCACACCACGGGTTTGAGAGGAAGGCATTTCGAGCTGAGCGACTGTGTCCCAATAGTGCCTGAGCCCATCAGGTACTGAACCCTTTCTCTCTGCAAGTGTATTTCCAGTATAGGAAAGCTTGACAGTAGAGTTGAGCCAGGGCTAAATTCGTTCTCCCATTGTGCCTGAGCCCATCGGGTACGGAACCCTTTCTCTCTGCAAGTGTATTTCCGGTATAGGAAAGCTTGACAGTAGAGTTGGGCCAGGACTGCCATCGTTGTCCCTTTTTTGTCTGAGCCCATTGGGTACGTAGCCCTTTCTCTTCGCAAGCATGTTTCCGGTATAGGAGGCTCGACGTTAGAGTTAGGCCAGGTCTTCTTGGTTTACCGGGAGCCCATGATTGGGTCTGGGTTTCTGCCATAAGGAGCATAGGTAAGTAGAAACTCGTCTCGAGCTAACAGAGCTTGTAGTTCCCATTCCCTTGGAGAGTTTTTCCTTTTTATTTGCAGTTGGCGCTGCCCTCTAGTGCTGTTCTGCCCTTTCATTGTACTCAGTATGAAATCTATTCATCTCTCACCATTTATCTACCTTTTTTGGTGCCTTTTTCATTGGCCGCCCCTCCAGTGTTCAGACTGGACTGACTAGCGTCACTGTATGTTGACAGTGCTGCTGCATGTGTTAGTGCTGGTGGTGTCAGAGATATTGCCTGTCTCTTATGCAGTCAAATCTCTTTCCATCTGCTACCTCCACATTCTCGGACACGATCCCCGAATGATTTGGCCAGAATCAGCACGAGCCACTGTATTTCTGTTTCCAGGATGCACCGCGAGGAGGTACATTTGGGATGTTGGTTATCTGCAAACCCTGGGTCCGCCGAGAACATTGCGTTCCCTTTGCACCCCTAAGTGGTACCTTGAAAGTGAAAACTTTCTGGTATACAGCAAGCAGGCTTCAGACAGTGTTACTCTAGAGAAGATCAGGCAACCTATCTCTCCCAAGAGATTGAGGACGCCTTCCAGGATAAGAAACTAGTACTAGCAGCATGGATAGACCTCAGGAAAGCATTTGACAAGGTTTGGAAAGAAGGATTCTTAAAGAAATTGCAAAATTACAGGGTTAGCTCAAGAATGTACAAATGGGTAAAAATAGAAGAGCCAGGGTACAAATGGATGGTCGCAAGAGCAAGAAAGTCCTACTGCATCATGGAGTCCCCCAGGGAGGAGTCTTGTCACTCAAACTTTTCTTGGTTTACCGTACATCAATGACCTAGTTGCCGAACTATCACACAGGATCAACGTGGCAATGTATGCTGACAACCTGGTGCACAGAACATGCAACAGTGGCCACTAAACAAATACAAAAAACTATTGATGCCTTAACTTTATGGGCAAATAGACGGTGCGTTAGCATTAACACAGATAAGTGCAGCACGACACTCTTTACCCTTTCACCAAAACAAAAAGCTGGTGTTATCAAGATAGATGGAGAGCTTTTGAAAGAAGACAAACAACCCACATACCTTGGAGTTACTTTTGATGATAAGCTGACATTTAAGCAGCACATAAACAAAGCAACAACAAAAGCCAGGAGGAAGTTATCTATCCTGAGAAAACTATGTAGAACTACATGGCTTCATGGGGAGCCAGTGGGAATATACTCTGTAAAGTGCACCAGCAAGGCATAAGACCACACCTGGAATATGGTTCAGTTGCATGGTGTCCTGCATCAAACACCACATTACATGAACTACGGTAGATAAAGTGCAAAGCCAGGTGCTTAGGATAATACTGGTAGCAATGTAATCAACACCCATAGTAGAGATGCAGAAAATGGGAAGAATGCAACACTTGGCAAATGCAGAGACACAAAGGTGCTAATACAAGCAGAAAAGTTTATATGTATGCCAAGTCATCTAATGAAGGAAAGATTCTAAAATCTAGCAATGGGGTTACTGAAAATAATCATCTTTATCCACTAAGCTAAACAAACTCTGTAGACAACTTACAGATCTACCTGAAGTTGACAGCCACTTAAGGTCTGCACCAGAACAAACCCCTTGGAGTGAAAGGCATGGAATGCCAATATACATTCAGACCCACGTGAAAGGAATAGTAAGCGGGGATGAACAGAACAGTATGCTGTGAAGGACAGTCACCCTCAGTTTCCTGGACGATGAATATCCACAAGATATATGGGTCAGAGTATACACAGATGGGTCAGCACAGAATGGAGGTGCAGATGTATATATAGAATATCCACACACGCCTAGAGATACGATCAGAATACCAACAGGAAAATTCTGTAATAAGTATGATGCAGACATCCAGGAAATTAGGGTGACAACTGAAAAACTGTTGAACTCCAACCCTGGCCCAGAGCCTGTGGTATTTCTGACAGATGCAAAGTCAGTGCCTCAAGCTCTCCAGTCTGGAAAACTAACAGCTTACAAAAATTACTTAATGAACTGTCTTACCAGCATAGTGTAAGTATGAAGTGGATACCCTCTCACTCTGGAATACCAGGAAATGAAAAAGCAGACTAACTGGCTAAGGAAGGTGCTGCCAAAGACCAACCACCTATGTGACCAAGATGTACCACATATCAAGACCAGAGATGTACCAATCACCTACTATTAGAAAAAAACAGATAACCAAATCAATAAGAAAGCTACACACACCAACACAAGTTGACTATCACATTATTAATAGATCAGAACAAGTTGTTATTCTACGTCTCAGAATGGGATACAATCGACTTCACAGTCACATATACACAAAATTCAAGATTTGCAACACAGCCATGTGGACAGGTAACAGAGAGTGCTAAACATATACATAAAGAGTGTTCTGAGTATTAAACGCTGAGGGAGACATAAATTTGGTCAGAGGAAACAACACTGGAATCAAAGCTCTATGGGCCACTGTATGAACTACAAAAGACTGAGTTTTACTCAGTAGAACAGAATTACAGATATAGACATGTTTCAAGTGAATGAAAGAAGAAGAAGAAAACTAACTACCTTGTATTCTGCATGAGCACCTTATTTGTTATACACTTTTACTGCAGTTTCACTTATTTTCAAAGGTGGCTTTGGGGAATGTGACAGAACAGGTCTGGGTGACATAGGCACATGTGTAAATGTAGCATTGTTTCTGCCGATGGTACCAAAATAGGAACATCATGCTTGAGTTGACTCAGATTAAAAATGTCTCAATATATTTCTGGGGTTCTTGTCATGTTTGTAAGCAACCAAAAGGTGGGTCGCAGAACATATATCCAGAGGTAGGACTGAATAAGTCATTATAATGTATAATAATAAACTAGACTATAATGAATATAATAATTTAATAAACTCTAGTGTGTCAGGTGTATGTTACTATGTTATTTTGTTAGTACGCTGGTGGTAGAAGTTCCTTAGTTTGTGGTGCAACAGTCAGTTTCTTGGGTGTAGGTAGACCAGTTATAAGACCTACTGTAGGTGGAGAATATTGATTAACCTACATAATATTATCTGATTCTACTGTGGCATAGACCTTCTCCGTTCCTACGTTAACATTCATTATCATCCTTGTGAATGAATGTGTGAGTCTGGTAATCAATGTCCTCAGTAGCCCTGTTTAGTGTTTATGTTTGTTATATTTTATGTTGAGCTTGACTTTGACACTAGGGTGCAACAAACTGAAAATATTAGTTTGAACAAGACATTAAAAACTATGATTTAATTATTTTAATAAAAGTTAAAAGCTATTCAATAAAATGTGTATGGTATTATGAGTCTACCTTTCTGCGAATCCAGCAAAAGGGTTGTCAAGAGATGTGGAGCACATTCTTCTAAACTTCCGCAAAACTCTTTAAAAATAGAACGATCTTCTTGTTCTTTCCTTGATAAAATATCCAGGAGTATTTCAATTCTTTTCTGCGGCAAAGCTGGGTATAATATTTCCTTTTCTTCTGGTTCTGTTAATACGCGTCTTACCAATAACCGAGGTAGTAGCTTGTTTATATCAAGCTCTTGTACAAGTGTAGGCCGTAAGCTTTCTAGTTGGCGAGCTATTACACTTTTTCCTGCCATCTTGTTCCTGAAATCCAATTTATTTTTTATTTTCACTCGCAAAGTGACCAAAGCCGACTAACACTAAAGGCCCCTACTTCCTCCTACACGAAAAACATTGGGCAAATATAAATAGTTAGTTGTATAGATATATTATTAACGTAAGATATAATTTTTATTTTTTTTAAACAGAAAATATACTAGAGATATAGGCCTACTAGCATATTTAATTGTAACATTGAGCGCATACAATATTATATACTATATTATATAGTATAGAACCAGAAGACGTTATGAACGGTTATGCGCTGAGAGATTTACTGAAGCGGAGATATGAGCACCTATGGACATGTCTGGTGTGCTAAGTGTATATAAGTCAACTTTATTTTTTTTAAACGAATACCCAATGATAACAAAATCATGTTGGCTAACTTAACTATGAGCTCTCAATATTTAAAAAAGCCCACTTCCGAAGACAAAAATAGCCCAGAAAATCCCATATCTCATCTATACTATAGACTATAGGCCTAACTATAAAAGTGCGTTCATAAATAGTTGCCCACCGATATTTACATTTTTCTCTGTAATTACTGACGGTATAGACTTTATATTTTGCATGAGTGCATCATTTCGTAACCACGTTACAGATTTATGATTATTTATTATCTATATTGAGCGGATTTATCGCAGCAACTTTCTTTCGTTGCATTAAGAATAGGCCTATATGCAACGAGATATACATATAGTTAATAGTAAAATGTTTATGAAACTGTACTATTCTTCTTCTTCTGCGTTCGTTCTCAAACTCCTGCAGATTAGCAGGATGTAGTCCGGAGAACGGAATGCGTTGTGTCATGGTTTACAGCATTGCTGAGATATCTGCGCCTTTCGGCCTGACACATTCGACTTCAGCATGGCTTTGAAGCTGACCCTATATGAGATGGGACAACCAACTCCATCCCATTACCTCCTTAATCGCCTTTTACGACATGCGTGGAAGGTACACAGTGCTGCTATTCTTTGCTCCCCTTTCGGGCCCTGGCAACACAAGAGCGCATTTACACCTGTTACCTTCTATCGTCCCTCATATAGGCCTATCACTATCTCCATACCGTCATGTCTCTTAACATGACCGAAAAAAGCTAGTTGTTCATTTAATATGGTTTTCAGAAGCCAGCCCTCTTGGGCGATGATTGTGCTTTGCACCTCCTGGTTTGTTTTCCTTGCTGTCCATGGTTTTCTCAGAACTATTCTGCAGCATTTTAATTCAAACGATGTTGTTATATTGGACAATGTTTTATTAGTACCCATGTTTCGCATGCTTTGCATTCGTCGTACAAATTCGGTTCCGGCTCTGGTCAAATTTTGCCGGATTTGTGTTGCCTAGTCACGTGAATTTTCTGTACATGTTTCATGAGGCCAAGCCGAATCTTAGGCAATAGCAAAGTAGCACTTTCTGGTTTACTATTTCTCGCTGATGTAAATAAGAATTTTAAGAAACAAAAATTCATTTTGAATTTTAATGGTTCATTACTTTATGAGTTTGTGGGACTTGAATATTTCAAATTTTCGTAAATTGCCGATAAAATAAAATGGCATCCAAATCAAAGTCATACAGCGCCGTTTGGGATTACTTCAAGGTTAAAGACGATGATTTAGCGGAGGTAATATATAAGTTGTGTGACAAACAGTTATCGTGTGGATGATCAGATCGCCCCAAAGACTTCTCAACATCATCAATATAGACCCATTTGCGATCGATGCACAGAAAAAGCTATGACAAAATGATGGAAAAGAAAGCATCACCGGAGGCCAGTGTATTGGCGTGGCGACCACATCTATGATGAATCCGTGTTTGCACAAAGCAAGCAGCAGTACCAAGCAGTCAATTGTGCAGGCATGGGACGTGGCCAAACTTTGGGGCATCAACTGCAGCTGTGTGCGCGTGATGGTCTTTTGAGTATAAAGTATGTTGCTGACATCATCAGTACTGGGAGAAAATTGGTAGGACATTTCAAACACTCTTCGTCAGCAACTAATCGTTTGCATGAACTTCAAAATGAATTAAAGCTACAACAGCATCAGCTTATCCAGGACGTGACAACACGATGGAACTCAACGTTCTATATGCTACGACGTATGTTAGAACAACGGCGCAGCATCAGTCTGTACTGTGTTGAAATTGATTTGGTAACTGGGCTAACGGCACAGCAGTGGGCAGTCACGGAGAATGTGGTAGCTACTTTGGCACCATTTGAAGAACACACACGTGAAATAAGTGCAGCTCAGGCATCAATATCAGTTGTGATCCCATTAGTGAAAACACTCATGACTTTCCTCCAGAAAGAAGGTAGTGATGCTGGAATCAAAACTATGAAAGCAGCTCTGCTTGAAGCCGTTAGCAGCAGATTTACGGATATTTAATCTAACAGTATTTACCACACTACTGGATCGTAGATTCAAGCTGTGCTTCTTCTCCGAACGTGGCAGAAGTGATGCACGAGTCCATCTGATGTTAGCAGCTAACTAATTATTGATTCAGCAAACACAGTCAGTGCACAGGATCCATCAGCTACTAGTATTAGTACTAGTGTTTTGACTTCTGTGAGCACTGCCACACAGTACGAGTCCAGCCTATAGAGCTGTTTTGACACAATTGTCGAGGAAAATCCCACCGCAGATCGTTCTGCAAGTGCCGAAGGCAACAACATTAACACTGAGATGACACAGTACCTGTCAGAGCCACTTCAAACTCGACAGTCAGATCCAATTTCATAGTGGCATGCCAATAAGCAAAGATTTTCAAGTATGGCTAGACTGGCCTAGGCATTTCTTGCACCACCACCTACTAGTGTGCCATCGGAAAGGCTGCTCAATACTGCAGGAGACATTATCACTGACCACCGTAGTAGCATTGTACCACAAACTGCGGAAACGTTGATTTTCCTAAAATACAACTCGTCCCTTCTTGACTCTTGAGAGTTCAACTTCACAGCCATAATGAAGACTGGCTGACTAAAATAGTGAAATTACTGAATGAATGTATTTCAATAAATTCAATCTGTTCAATGTACTGTTGTTGTGAGTTGTAACTCAGCTGCCAATTAGCCAACTGAAAAAAAATGTGAAAACTAAAAACTAAAAACTGAAAACTAAAAATTAAAATTAGCATTAAGTGCTTATGTACTATGTTTCATCTTGAACTTATGGAACTTAATATTACTTATTCTAATGTAAATATAATTATTTTATATTTAAATGATTTAATATGAGTATATGGCATCATTGTCATGTATATAGTAATGAACTGCAGTAATAAACAGTCGAGTGACTCCACTCACCTAAGTCAAGTGATGTAGTACGTTATTTAATTTTAATTTTTTTATTTGTAAATCCGGCTCCGGCCGGATTTCACTTCATAAATCCGAATCCGGCCGGATCTCAAAAATTTGAATCCGGTACAGCCCTACTGGAAACACACATGTTTGTAATAACCACAATTTGGTTCTTATTTGGTTCACAGGGAATTTCATCCTAATTTTCAGTTTTTGTACACAGGAATCATGGTCAACCTACGTATGAGTTTTTCATATTAATATTTTTAACATTTTAGACAGATGCATACAACAGAAAAAAGAACAAACTATTTGTTTAATTCGTGTTTAAATTCACGATGTAGCAGGAGTACATTCCTTCTCCTTTTTTTTGACATAATAATTAGTCTTCCTCTTCTCGTTCGCAGTTTGACTTGTCTACACAGCAAACCCTGTTTTCTTAATAAATGCTGCTGTATTTGAAAGCTCCTCAGTGCTCCCATACATCTTTATGTGGATATCCATCTCCTTGTGCCAGTGTTCTTCCCATAACCGGTTTAGTGTATTGCAGTCTTGCAGAATATGTTCAGTGGTCTGTGATGCCTGCCCACAAGGGCGCAGAGGTGATGGGACCAGTCTCAGTCTATTTAAGTGCCTGTTTAATCTGTTGTGCTCTGCTCTGAGGCGAAAGGTAATAACCTGTTCTGCTCTGTCGAGATAGTGGTAATTGTCTTTTGGGTGGTCAACTTTCCTGATGGTTTTGATGAGTGTCCTTTTTCTTGGTAGGCGATTTCTTGGTCTATTTGTCCCTGTGGTGCTCCATCCTTTGCCAGTCTTTGTGCCTTTTCAATTTCCTGGTATGCCACAGTGGGATGATAACTAATAAGGGGAGAATAATTAGTTGAATATATCAGCGGGTACTGGACATATAATGACAGAATGATGTTGCTAAAGATCAAAGTAAAACCGTTTGATCTGGCCATTATACAAACTACAGATTACACTGAAGAAGAAATAGAACAGTACTACGAAGATCTACAACAACTACTCAAACCACTAAAATCAACAGACATTTTAATAGTCATGGGAGACATGAATGCAAAAATAGGGAAAGGAAGACATAAGAACATTGTAGGGCAATTCGGACTAGGGACAAGAAATGACAGAGGAGAAAGACATACAGTTCTGTGAGGAGAACAATCTGATCATATGTAATACATTCTTTGAACATGAAAATAGAAGATTATATACATGGAAAAGCCCTGGAGACAGAAAGAGGAACCAAATAGATTACATTATGATTAACAATAGATTTAGAAATAGTGTCAAAAACATCAAAACATACCCTGGTGCAGATATCAACTCTGACCATAATCCAGTGCTGTGCAAAATAAATGTCAAACTTAAAAAGATAGTAAATAGAGGAGTCCAAGAACCACAGATAGACGCATCAGCACTAAAACAACCAGACATACAACAAAAATATCTTGTAGATGTAAAGAATAGATATGAACATCTAATGATAGAGTGCATGGAACAATACAGAAGGGAAAATCCAGAAGAGAAAATAAGACAATAAATGAGAAAGCCTAAAGAAAAGTATTAAAACATCAAGTGAAAATTTACCAATAAGAAATACCAAGAACAAACAAACATGGATGACAGATGAAATATTAGAGAAAATGACAGAAAGAAAGAAAGCTAAAAATACGCCAAAATACTCAATTATAGACAAGGAGATACCTAACATGTGCAGAACAGCGAAAAAACAATGGCTAGAAACAAAATGCAGTGAAATAGAGATGTCCATACAACAGAAGACAAAATTAATGCATAAGGAGATAAGGCTGATCACAAATAAGAAAAATCCTATAAATGGGGGTGGCTGCATTAAAGATAAAAATGGTAAAATAATATTTGATAAAATAGAAGCACTTGCAAGATGGGCAGATTATGTAACAGAACTGTTTGACGACCAAAGGAACAAAAAACCAACAATACACAACAATGATTTGCCAGCAATACTGAAATCAGAAGTAGAACATGCAATAAATTCAATAAAATGTGGAAAGGCTGCAGGCTCTGACAACATAACAGCAGACATAATAAAAACTCTAAATGAGTTTGGTGTAGATACTATCACAGAAATTTGCAATGACATATACGAAACAGGCCATATACCTAAAGACCTAACATCATCAATATTCATACCACTACCTAAGAAGCCCATGGCTGTGGACTGTACAGAATATAGAACAATAAGTCTAATGAGCCATCTAACTAAAATACTTCTCAAGATAATACATGAAATAATTAAGAACAAGAAAGACATGGAGGTCGGTGAAGAACAATTCGGTTATAGGAAAAACAAAGGAACCAGAGAAGCTATACTGAGTATCCGACTAGTGATAGATAAATATATAGAAGTCCAAAAAAGTATCTATATTTGCTTCATAGACTACAGCAAGGCCTTTGACAGAGTCCAACATGAAAAATTAATCAAATGTCTTCAAGAAATAGATATACATGGAAAAGACATCATACTAATTAGAAATATACACTGGGAACAGACTGCATCAATAAGGTGTGAAAACAGCTACTCTCCATACATAGAAATCAGAAGAGGGGTAAGACAAGGATGCATTTTATCACCACGCCTATTTAATATCTACACAAAGAATATCTTTAAAAATATAGAAGAAATACCAGGACTCAAGATCAATGGGAAAATAATAAACAACATTAGATATGCAGATGACACTGTTCTTTTGGCAGAAAGTGAACATGAACTACAAAGACTAATATATCAAGTCAATAAATCAAGTAATGAATATGGACTGGATATAAACATTCAAAAAACAAAACCATGATAATCAGCAAAGACACAGAAGAACAGGAGGTAAACATAAACATACAGGGAGAGAAACTACAACAAGTAAAACAATATCAATATCTTGGACACATTGTCACAAATGATGGCAGATGTTTGTTTGTTTGTTTTGCGTTCGCTCCATTGTAACCATCACGGATATCCGTGCGATTTCCGCCGGGAGCGTGATTACGTTGTGCCACCGTTATGCGCCTTGTAGGCCTAGCACATCCGATTTCAGCATGCCTTGACAATTCGGGTGGGCTACCCTTAGTCTGTGACAGCCTCTATATCTGTCTCCAGGCACGCGTAGTGGCGACTCTTCGCCCAGACGATTTTTGCTTTCGTCTGACTTGCACGAGGTGTTCTACTATCTATGAACTTGCCTCGTGTAATTGGACGTGCTGTGCCTGTGCCCATTGGGTACTGAACCGTTTCTCATCCGTGAGCTTGGTTCCTTAAGGGGAAGAACTCAACAGATGAGTATATAGGGACCTATATAGGGACCTACCACTGACTCTAAAATATGTATGCTAAGTTTGGCAATAAATAAACAGGATAGTGGAAAAATTAGAGGCAACTGTGATGTGGTTATATAGAGGAAAGTGTTGACAAGACATAGTGGATTTATTTAATTGTAGTTGGATTATCCCATATGTATTCCATCCGTCTCAACAAAGCGATACGCGCCAGCCGAGAGTATCATTCATAGCACGTAATTATGCAGCTTTAAGCTAAAGATTGCTATAATTCATAGGTAGGTAGGTTAATGAGTTTGACTCTCTTTTGGAGAGGCGTGCCCTTTTCAACCAGCGGACAAAGTCCAAATAAGCTATATCAGGACACAAGCTATAATTCACGGGGATTTCTGCCATCTTTGTTATCATATTCTTCCCCGTGTCCCTGAGTGATGGGCATGCCGAGGGGGTTGCGGTCGCACCAGCATCAAAATGCCCCTCAAAATAATGAAAAAAATTGAAATGGGATTTAAGTGCCTTTGCCGTGCCAAAGTTGATGCCCCGCACGAATGTGTTTGTTTAAATAAGTTTTTCTGAAAACACATTTTAATTATTCTGTAGTTGTTGCATGTTTTCTTGTTTATTTCATATCCGAGCTATCCAAATCATCATCATATTCCATTTCTTTCTTGTTCCAATTATGCGTGAAAATTTTGTAATACGAATAATTATTCTTCTGTGTTATTGTTTATAATATCGTTTGTTTTATCAAAAATTTCTCCACTTCCTGTTTCATTCAGAATCCGATGAATAAAGATCGATAATAGTAATGGGTTGAATGAAGCGTAAACTATCTTTCTGCCAATATTCTTCTTCCACTTTCAATATAGGCCCCTATGGTCCTCACATTTAATCTAGAATTCTTTGTTAATGTCGGAGAGCATAGAATATGCCATTTCCTGAACATCATTAAGTTTGAAGGTTTTATTTTCCATTGCCACGGCTCCTTTAATTCTAGCCCAAACAAACTCTATTGGATGTAAATGTGAATGATACGGTGGTAGTCTTATACAACTATGTCCATGCTCCACTATAATTTTAACAATGTGGAAAGTCTTCGCTATGTGTGCATTCTTTAAAAACATCAGCAACTCAGGTTTCAAGTGCATTTCAGTAAATGAAATATTTTCTTTTCTAAGCCATATTTTAATATCTTCCTTAGTAGACGAGATTGTAGGGATCTTATCTTCACATGCAACTACATTATGGTAAGAAGAGTTGTCGATAACCAGACATGAGGGGTCTATCTAATGATGGAAGTACAGTCTTTTCTATCAACTCTCTAAATATATGACCATTCATTTCAGCATGGTAGTCTCGATTATCGGTCGATTTTGGAAATGAACTTGAGTTCACAATTTTTCAACAAACCATTTCTCAGCTGTCTACATATGCCATTATTAATCTTTGACCTTTGCTGCTTGGTACATATCTCTTAATAGTTCCATCTGTAGATTGCCATTCCTTTTCATTAGCATGGTGAGCGTTTATCCATGTTTCATCAATACAACAGACGGTCAGCCTATGGACCGAGCAGACATACTCATTGCTCTTTGTGAATTCTCACAATCAGAAGATTTTGAGATGAATGAGCATGAGTCAATATCGAGAATGCAAGAATTGGGAGTGAGGTTGGGCGTGGCCCGTAGAGAACTCTTGACAAAGATTTCAAAAAGAGCAGTGAACCAACAAAGAACCGGAACCATCAGCCGTTATACCCTGAGAGATTTACTGAAGCGGAGATCTGAGTACCTATGGACTTGTCCGGTGTGCGAAGAGGATAATCAACATACCTAATACCTAATACTATATCATAATTTTCTTTCGACATCTCGCTAAATTGTCTCAAATATTTACTTCTCATAGTTACTAAATATGGTTTTTCACAAATGACGATTCTGCCACATGTATATTTGCGAAATATAAATCAGGCACTCCTTACTGATTTCCATAATTTTGTTTTAGAAATGTGAATGTCGTTGGTCTTTTCTAGATAGGTTTTCAATAATTTTAATGTCAATGCTTCTTTGCCATCTAAAAGACTATGAATTGATCTCTTAATGATTTCTTCATCGAAATTGTCTATAACATGTTTTCGTCCTCTCGTTTCCTTTGTGTTTTTGACATTAGGGTTGTCTTCGCTAAACCACAGTAATAGTGTTTTGTAGGATATATCCATGACGTGTTCTATTTGAGGCTTCGATAAAAACTATGAAATAGAGTACCCAGTGGCGTAGCGTGGGTCAATGGCGCCCGGGGCGGAATCATAATTTTCCGCCCTTGCGACATAAAAAAAAATATGGCAGTGATTGTGAAAGCCTGGAAGAAAATACATTTTTCGCCCTCCCTATGGTGCCGCCTGGGGCGGTCCACACCTCCGCCCCCTCTCGTTACGTTACTGGTTGCGGGGCATCTACTTTGGCATGGCAAAGGCACTTAAATCCCATTTCAATGTTTTCATTATTTTGAGGGGCATTTTGATGCCCGGTGCGACCGCAACCCACTCGGCACGCCCGTCACTCAAGGACACGGGAAAGAATATGCTAACAAAGATGGCGGAAATCCCCCGTGAATTATAGCTTGTATCCTAATATAACCTAATTGGACTTTGTCCGCTGGTTGAAAGGGGCACGCCTCTCCAAAAGAGAGGCAAACTCATTAACCTACCTACCTATGAATTATAGCAATCTTTAGCTTAAAGCTGCATAATTACGTGCTATGAATGATACTCTCGGCTGGCGCGTATCGCTTTGTTGAGACGGATGGAATACATATGGGATAATCCAACTACAATTAAATAAATCCACTATGTCTTGTCAACACTTTCCTCTATATAACCACATCACATTTGCCTCTAATTTTTCCACTATCCTGTTTATTTATTGCCAAACTTAGCATATATATTTTAGAGTCAGTGGTAGGTCCCTATATAGGCCTGAGAAGATTACAGGTTTTCGAGTACAAATGCTACAGACAAATTCTACGAATTTCCTATAGGGAACATAAGACCAATGTGTACGTAAGAAATAAAGTAGAGATATGTGCAGGAGTTCAGGAACCATTGCTTTCAATAGTGAAACGACGAAAACTAGCATGATTCAGACATGATTCCTTGTCAAAAACAATACTACAGGGAACTGTCGAAGGGGGGAGAAACAGAGGAGGGAAAATAAAGGCATGGACAGACAACATCAAGGAATGGACAGGGCCATCTATTTCCACACTCATCCGCATCACTGAGGATATAATTCGCTGGAGGACTCTGTGTGCTGAAGCAACCAATGTGACACCCCTACGACCGTGAAGGGTTATGGTTTATTGATTGATATAGGCCTAGCCATGAAACTCTCTTAAGCGCTTCTAATGACAGTGACATATTACATAGCATATTCTTCTCAACATCTTAACTAGAAATCTGTGTACCCATACAAATAGAAAATGTATTTTTTAGATTTATAGGTCTATATTGGTACATATGGTATGCATGACATATTCTTCTTCTTCTGCGTTAATTATCTTATAACCACAACGAATAAATCGTGAGATTTCCGCCGGCGAGAGCGAAGTACGCTGTGCCACAAGTTCCACAGTTGAACTGTATTATTTGTACCTCGATTGGCTCACTTTGTGGTCTAGACATCCGAGGCCCAGCACATCCATTTTTGTCATGCCTTTAATTCGGGTAGTAGGCTTCCCTAGCCCGTGACAGCCTACCTATCTGTCGACAGTCACGTGGGTGTATAGTGACTCTTCGCCAAGACGATTGTCGTTCACGTCAATCTCGCGTGAGGTGTTCCGCAGTCTGTGAACCTGCCTCGTGTAATTCGACGTTCTGTGTCTATGCCCACCGGATGCTGAACCTTTTCTCATTCACGAGAAGAGTTGGACCATGGCGCTTTCGTCTTCTTAGCCGAGGTGTCGTTCACCGACAGCGTGAACCTCTCGCCCAATTCCGAGTCTCACACTACGACATGACCTATAATGGTATACATGTCATACAATGGTATCTAGGCGTATCTTCACTGATGTACTTATTCTGCTCTCCCATATGGTATTTAATCTGGGCATTGCAGTCGTGGCTATTTCAAGTCTAATCTTCAAGCGTTAACTGCAACGGATCTCCATCTTCTATCTCTTTCACGGGGTTTCTATCTCTTTCACGAGGTTTCTATCTCTTTAACGACGGTTCTATCTCTTCCACAGGGTTTCTATCTCTTCCACAGGGTTTCTTATCTTTCACAAGGTTTCTATCTCTTTCATGAGGTTTCTATCTCTTCCACAGGGTTTCTATCTCTTTCACGAGGTTTCTATCTCTTTCACAGGGTTTCCATCTCTTTCACAGGGTTTCTATCTCTTTCACATGGTTTCCATCTCTTTCATGTGGTTGCCATCTCTTTCATGTGGTTGCCATCTCTTTCACAGGGCTGCCATCTCTTTCACAGGGTTTCCATCTCTTTCATGGGTTTCCATCTCTTTCATAGGATTTCTATCTCTTTCACAGGGTTTCCATCTCTTTCATAGGGTTGCCATCTCTTTCATAGGGTTTCTATCTCTTTCACGAGGTTTCTATCTCTTTCACGGGTTTCCATCTCTTTCACATGGTTTCCATCTCTCTCACATGGTTTCTATCTCTTTCATAGTTTCCATCTCTTTCACAGGGTTTCTATCTCTTTCAAAGGGTTGCCATTTCAAATATCTGGCTCATGATTAAGTTGAATATGACAGGCCAAATGGTGTAGATATCTCAACAATGTTCTAGACCATGACACATGCATTCCGTTCTCTAGACTACATTCTACCAATCGATTTTGAGAAAGAATGCAAAAAATGAAATATTTGGCAATTTTTTGCCTATTTTGAAAGCATATCTACTTTCACATATAATCTTGTTAAATTTATCTAAAAATGTACTTACGTAAAACACGTTTTTAGAATGGCCCACTTAGACACGACGAACTATCACTAAAACTAGGGTGTTATGATGTAAACAAGAAAACCTACAAATTACAATACACAAAACATTTTCAACATTTATATCAAAAGGCTGATCATGTTTTCTTGTTTAAACTATCATTCAAAGCCTCCAAGTAAAAATTGATAAAGCAACATCTTAATAAAACTGGCTTGTTTATTTGGGTGTTCTTTGTTCATTTTTTTTTTGCTTCTTTCATAAGCCTCCATTGAAGCCATATCTCTCCACATCTCAAGGGGTTCTACATTTGTAGAAACAACTTGTAGAAAACTTGCAACCAAACCACGGAATAAAACAAAAGTCAGCCCTGAGCCATGTCGATGAAATAAAAGGCAGCTATCACCTCTGAGACAAGAACTGCAAAGAGTATAAAAATGTTTATCACAACATGCAGGTTTTAAATTGCCGGAAATCAAGACACAATTAAGAAATAATGCACCGAAAAGTTCAGACCCAGTAAGTCTTATGAAAGCAACACAGAAAACAATAGACACCTACCCAGAACAATGGATTCATGTCTATACTGATGGGTCTGCTTTCAAAACTACCATCAAAACAGGTTACGGTGTCTATATGGAATATCCAGACAAAACATCTGATGAGTTGTTTGATGCCTGTGGGGAGATATGTCCTAACTATGAAGCCGAAATAACAGCACTAGAAGTTGCATTGTACCACCTGAAGACCATATTTGATGCCTTTCCATCAAAAGTTCAAAACATTGTTATTTTCACAGATTCTATGTTCGCTCTTCAAGCACTAGAATGTGGTGGACATTGTAAGCCTGAGCTGATGGAAATATATCACCATGCCAACCAGCTACTTACATTGTTATGCAGTGGATATCTGGCCACTCAAACACACCTGGCAATGACAAGGCAGACAGACTAGTAAAGATGGGAGCTCAACAAGAACAGCCATATACATAAACAACCATGCACACAATTAAAATGATACTGAAATCTGTGACTAAAGAAAATTGGGTGAACAGATTGGCTATGGGAAATACTGGGAGGGAAATCTATAAATATATGACCAGCCCAAATCCTAAAGATAACATCAACCTCCTGGGAAGAAAAGACCAGAGTATCATCTTCCGACTACACACCACACAACATGTACAGCTTAACAATCACCTGAACAGAATTCAACCACGACACACAATCCAGAGTGCAGACTGTGCACTCATCCCTATGAAAATGTTGACCGCAACCTTTTTAAATGCACAGCACTGGATGACATCAGGATAATGCTTCTCCCTCCAGGGCCAGATAAATGGAACACATTACTGGAACATAAATGGAACAGCTGACAAACACATGCATATATCACACAATAGCATTGGGTCAAAGGGCATGAGCCCATGGACTGCTGGATCAGCAACTAACCAACCAACCAATAAAACTTGCCTAGGAAAGAAATCGCGAGAAACATAGACACTATGCATTTTGGCAATTTAATTAATTTGAGGGTCTCCTTGTTCATATGAAATTTTGCACTGGCCAGCTTTTCGACCATCTGTAAAGACGCAAAAAGCTATAATCTTGTATGTTTTCTTCTAACTATATCAAGACCTTCTTTTAATGTATTCGGGTAGAGGGTAACTTTGTTTCGTAAAATGGGGTCGTAGATCAGTTTGTTTCTCTAAAATGGGGTCATGACTCAAAAATATTTCAGAATCAGAGCGATTGATGTAGAAGAAATCTCTTATTTCTGAGACATGTCTCTAAATATGGACAATCATCCTTTGATATAATTCTGTCATTCATTGTGGTTAAAAAAAATGACAAAGTACTTCATATAATCTTTAACAATTTTATTTACATTAAATATCTATTCTATTTATAAACCTGCAACAATCAGGGTCATAAGGGTACCACATTGAAATCTTTAGCATACAGTTCCCCCAAGGGATGAAAATTTTTGAGACTAATGGGAATCAAACCAGGCCCATTCTAGTGGCACCAAATCACCTTGCAAGGTATGGTTTTAACAATACATTTGCGAGAAATGAGATGTTTGAGAAAAGTTAAAAATATCAAACACTGAGACCAACAGAGAAATGAAGATATCAGAGAAGAAATAAAAACCATCTCAAGACTATATTGAGAGACAGCAAACAAGGTGGTTTAGTCACATCATTAGAATGGAACCAAAGCAACCAGCACTTTGTGCATACAACAGCTGAAGATCAGGCTACAGGGAACAAGGAAGACCAAGAATTAGATGGATGGAGACAATCAAAGAAACCTTAAAGAGACACATGCTGACAATAGCCAAAGTCTGACAACTCCAACTTCACCCACAACATTTAACAACACAATTGGAGGACCCATGTAATAAGACAGCAAAGTACACCACTAAAACTCCCTCTTTGGCACCCCAATCATGAAGCCCTGATTGTTTCCATTCATGGACAGTAGGGCTAGTAAAGCTCCATCAAGAGGTTTCAGCAGCTCTAATATTTTTATTTTCCACTCTTCATATTCCACTACTGAAGTCATTTGTTGATGCTTATCTGCAGTCTGTTCTACTTTCTGTCTTTTTTATCTCTCATTATCTGAAAATTAGAAAAGTTAAAAAAAGGGTTCAAAAGTTGTAGAGGATTGACTTCACTGTACTCGGTTTCCCATATATACTCATCACTCTCAACAAAGTGGCATGCTGCCTGCCAATAGTACCACTCATAGCACGTAACTCCATAGCTTCAAGTGATAACTCACAGGGATCTCTGAAAAAATCCACTTTATACACAAAATGATATGAGTCAGATTCGAACTCATGACCTCTTGAACTCAAGGCGAACAGCTTAACCCCATTACACTAGGGAGATCCCCCTGAAAATGAGAAAGTTGTGACAAATCTTCAAATTAATAATATTGACTTTAATTAATGTTTATTTGGGTCAGTACACATCACAGCCAGCCCCTTGTCATGGATATGAAGATTTAGTTGCCCCCAGTATATTGACAGGATCTTAAAGTGTTGTGCAGAATAGCAAAACTATGACCTGTCATGTATGTTGTTAAAGATGAATAAGGAAATGTGGGGTTGGCTTGACCCATCCCATAGAATACTAAAGTAACCCAGAAGTCATTCTGAAGATGGAATGTGTCGCAGAAAGATGAGATATCGCAGATAAACTGTAAACCACACATAATGAACTCAGTTCTCTAGACTCATTCTTTGACATGGTTTTATGGTCACTTTGACCCATGTGATAGGATAGAAAAGTACACCCCTAAAGCTCCTTAGCTGTCTCTTACAACATGCATAGCAGGTCACAACGTTGCTATGCTTTGATCCCCTTTTGGGCATCAGCAGATCAATAGAATAATGTCATGTCTGTCCTTGTCTGGAACATGTGCCTATGTAATAGTTAATCTATAAGCAGAAAATAGAATGAACTCAGAAATTATGCAAAGGTTCATTGAAAGTTTGTTATGGTG
The DNA here is from genome assembly GCA_034231615.1 of Meghimatium bilineatum. Classification (NCBI taxonomy): domain Eukaryota; kingdom Metazoa; phylum Mollusca; class Gastropoda; order Stylommatophora; family Philomycidae; genus Meghimatium; species Meghimatium bilineatum. The sequence goes on along the minus strand of CM067304.1, from coordinate 30,667,152 downwards.
TACACAGTTTTCATGTAGTCAATAATTTTACATCACTTGCAGAGCGTGTCACACAAATTACAAAAATGGCTAACATTAGTGAAATTATGCCATGATTTAATGAGAAGGGATAATGCTAGAGTTTGGAGGGGAGAGGTGTTAGGCGCAGTGTTAAAACTAATTCTGAGGAGCACAGTAGCCTAGTTGATAGTGAGCTTGCTTGCTATCACTGGATTACAGCATACCAGGTTCGAAACCTTGTCCGGACAAACAAAAATTCCAGTTGTGATTTCTCACTGGACACGACCACTCCTCCTGTCGACTCAGCTGTAATAGGGTACCTGACACATGAGTTAGGGGAGGTAAAGACAGTAAGAAAGGGAACTGGCCACCCTGATTAATAGCTGCTGTGGCTTAGTGCATGAAGTTATATTCATCCGTGACATCAGGTGGCTGCCATGGGGCCTACCTTTACCTACAACTAATTCTAATTCTATCCCTACCCCCTCCTGCTGTGTTTCAAAAACTGTGTTCTTCCTATTTTCATTAATTATTTCCCTGGCTTCAAACTACTAAACAATTGTATTCTGCAATGTCACAAACTATTAAAAAATTATGACCAGATAATTCTTTAAAAACTATGAGCGCTGTAAACATTGGTAGGCACACGTTCCAGGCATGAACCGTTACTTCTTCTTCTGCATTCATTCTCAAACTCTTGTAAACTAGCAGGATGTATTCTGGAGAACAGAATCTGCCAAATCAAGGTTTACAGCTGTCTGAGATATCTGCTCCTTTCAGTACAACAAACCAAATTTAGTACAGCTTTGTGGGTCACTGACATCACATGGGTCCATTCATTATTTGTGATTTAAATAAAAAAAATTACTCCCATGGTTAAACCAGACATGAGAAAGTTGGATACCAGGGCTCAAACTCTGGGAAGGTGCCATATTAATTTAGCAAGTGTTGTCGAGGACCCTCTTCAGGCGGTTTCCGGTCTTTTTCTTCATTCCAACACTTCCAATGGATATCTCTTGCAGCAGAACAATGGTCCTACTAAATTTCCAGCAGAATTTAGTCCAGAGAATGGAAATTCTCTGCGTTGAGTCACCGTTTTATTTACACCAATAATACGACACATCCATCTTCGATGGGGGTTTCTGGTCAACCACTGACTAGACAGATGAGCACTTATGGGAAACTGTGTGTTATGACACTGGTTCATAACTCATATTACCTTTACCTTTTACAGTTGATCCCAAATCGTCATTATCGACTATTACGGACGAACATGACAGGATGATCATGCAGTCTCCGGATTACATCCTGCTAATATGCAGGAGTTTAAGAACGAACACAGAAGAAGAGTGCCCAAAGAGCACTAGAAAACACTTCAAGCGAATGGATTCATCAAACTCTGTGGTCTGTATCAAAAGGTGAAAAAAAAACATCTGCCAACTGGGTAAGATGGTCTGCCAAAATTAATTAACATCTTTCTGTAGATATCCGTCTCTATAGGCCAGCGTTCCTCCTTTAACTGATTTAGTGAAATGCAGTCTTGCAGGATATGTTCCATTGTCTGCCCACATGGACACAGATGTAATGTTACCAGTCTTGGATAAATATATAGTATAAGAAATATAACAAAATAGAGGACAACAAATACACTGATATTGTTACTACCTTGAATTTGAGCTTCTACAACCTCCAACAAACTCCTCTTTGTACTTTTTACTTGTGGACTTTTGTCTGTGGATTGATGATTTATTCATTGCAGACATTTAATATTTACTTTCATAATACAAAAAGGGTCATAGAATAGAAGAGATCAAACATTTTAAAAAGATGTAGAGTTTCAGTTTTACTTACATCAAATATTCACAGACAGTTAATCCGTAGTAATAAATGAATAGGCAAAAAAGATTCTGGCAAGAACCTTCTTCGCCTTTGTTGTCCGGCCTGAAAGGGGAGAAAATAATAGTGAATATTTTACATGTCATTCATGTTGTAAGAGGTGATTCAGGCTTTTAGGGGGGTCGAGTTGGCTGTCACATCCCTTACAGGGTCAAATGACACAGAAACTATGCTAAAGTCAAATGTGTCAGGACCAATGGCCAAGATATCACAGCCAAGTTGCAAGCCATGACACAATGCATTTAATTCTCCAGACTACATCCTGTTAATCTGAAGGAGTTTGAAAAGAAGAAAAGGGCCTCCTTAATATGACACTGGAGAAATTATGATGGTTGCACAGAACAGAGAGTAGCAGTGCTTGATGATGGTTGCACAGAACAGAGAGTGCAGTGCTTGATGATGGTTGCACAGAACAGAGAGTAGAAGTGCTTGATGATGTTCTGCTAAAGAAATATCACATTAAAGAAGCTATTGGTTAATCCATGTTATTGTACTTCAAGGCAAACCCACAATTCTACATCTCCCTGAGAAGATGTCAAAGAATATGCTTGCTGATAGTCCCCATGGCTAGCTAGCTGGATAAACACTCTTAATTCTACTCGACGTGTTCTCAGTTCTATTTATACCATAAATAATATTGAATTGCCGCCCATGTGTTACCGAGGTCTGGGAGGAAAGTAAAGAACAGCAACATTGTTTACCTTCCATGCATGTTGTAAGAGGCGACTAAGGAGGTTATCGGATGGAGTTGGCTGTCCCATTCCATATATGGTCAACATGACTCAAAGCTATGCTAAAGTCATATGTGTCAGACCGAAAGGCGCAGATATTGCATCATTGCTGTAAACCATGACACAAGACATTCCGTTCTCTGGACTACATCCTGCTAATTTGGAGGAGTTTGAGAATGAACGAAGAAGATACTGAATTGCCTTGGATGCAGCATGGATACCTCCTGGATACCTCATCTATCCCAGTGTCCACTCCAGCAAATGACCACAAACTTCAGTACATCACCAGTGTTTATCTTAAATTCACAGATACAAGTCTATCTGCTCTCTTATTACCACGAATATCAGCACACCCAGGCAATAGATCAATGTGATATCCAGAAGTTTAGAAATAGTTATAGTTTTGACAATGGATGTTCTGAATATTTTGTTCATTTGCATATTGTCAAAAGGAGCATCTATCACAGACAAGTTGTAAACCATGAAGCATTAAAGACTTATAGTATTGACTTTAACCCCAATCATCATAATTGAAGCAATTATTCTGTATTTCCCATTGTGCTCCATGAGAACTCTCAATATCAATAGTTATAATAAACCCCAAGCCAGATTTTTCTCATATTTTCAGATAAATCAAAAATCACGGGACTTACCAGTTCAACAAATAACATCTCAGTGAACAACCAAATACTGGAAAAAGTTCCAACTTTAATTACTTGGGTAGCCAAATGTTTGTTGATGGAGACTCAATGAAAGAAATAAATACACACATAGCAGTTGCAGCTAGCACATTTACCAAACTAATATCTGAAAGTCAAAAGATCTAGGAAGAAACACCAAGCTAAAGCTATTCAACTCCTATATTGTCTCAGTATTAACATATGAAAGAGAAAGCTGGAAATCAACTCAAGCAACAGATCAAAAATTAAACAGCTTCGAAAACAAATGTCTCCGGAAACTGATGAACATAAAATGGAGCGATTTCGTCACAAATAGTGATTTAAGAAAGAAAGCACACCAAGAATATGTTTCAAACGTCATAAGAAAACGCAGATGGAAATACCTTGGTTATGTTTTAAGACTAGATGAAAAGAGAATAAACCAACAAGCCCAAGAAATTAAAAAGTGGTATGTTGTCACGTGATTTGTCCATGGATTCTTGAATTGAACCCAAATATATATAATTTCTGTGGTATTTAATTATACTCAATAGTTTGATAATTTATTTTCATTTTAATTATGCCAATTTTCTGCAATTTTAATATTAATTAGTTCTGCGCAACTAAAAATTATAGAAATTGGATCAACAGTTGCATCTTGCCTTTGCCAATACAAATATAGGTACAATACAAGAATTAGTGGACAGCTTTCTACGGAACACATAGCTAACATAATTAGATGGAACGAAATACCTAAAAGTCAGATATACAGACTATTTGACACATTGCACGATGCGCACTGAGTGAGAGGTGGATGGCCAGTTCATTGCGTGCAAATTGCTAGATCAGTAATTTAAGTTACGACTTTTTAATTTTCCGAGATAGTGCAATAGCACATGAAATTAAAAAGTTGGTATGTTGTCATGTGATTTGTTAACGGATTCTTGTATTGAACCCAAATATATATAATTTCTGTGGTATTTAATTATATTCAATAGTTTTAAAATTTATTTTCATTTCAATTATGTGAATTTGCTGCCTTCTTTCATATTAATTAGTTCTGAGCGCACCTAAAAATTATAGAAATAGGATCAACAGATGCGTCTTGCCTTTGCCAACACAAATATATATAATTTCTGTGGTATTTAATTATATTCAATAGTTTTAAAATTTATTTTCATTTCAATTATGTGAATTTGCTGCCTTCTTTCATATTAATTAGTTCTGCGCGCACCTAAAAATTATAGAAATAGGATCAACAGATGCGTCTTGACTTTGCCAACACAAATATATATAATTTCTGTGGTATTTAATTATATTCAATAGTTTTAAAATTTATTTTCATTTCAATTATGTGAATTTGCTGCCTTCTTTCATATTAATTAGTTCTGTGCTCACCTAAGAATTATAGAAATAGGATCAACAGATGCGTCTTGCCTTTGCCAACACAAATATATATAATTTCTGTGGTATTTAATTATATTCAATAGTTTTAAAATTTATTTTCATTTCAATTATGTGAATTTGCTGCCTTCTTTCATATTAATTAGTTCTGTGCTCACCTAAGAATTATAGAAATAGGATCAACAGATGCGTCTTGCCTTTGCCAACACAAATATATATAATTTCTGTGGTATTTAATTATATTCAATAGTTTTAAAATTTATTTTCATTTCAATTATGTGAATTTGCTGCCTTCTTTCATATTAATTAGTTCTGCGCGCACCTAAAAATTATAGAAATAGGATCAACAGATGCGTCTTGCCTTTGCCAACACAAATAGATATAATTTCTGTGGTATTTAATTATATTCAATAGTCTTATAATTTATTTTCATTTCAATTATGTGAATTTGCTGCCTTCTTTCATATTAATTAGTTCTGAGCGCACCTAAAAATTATAGAAATAGGATCAACAGATGCGTCTTGCCTTTGCCAACACAAATATATATAATTTCTGTGGTATTTAATTATATTCAATAGTTTTAAAATTTATTTTCATTTCAATTATGTGAATTTGCTGCCTTCTTTCATATTAATTAGTTCTGCGCTCACCTAAAAATTATAGAAATAGGATCAACAGATGCGTCTTGCCTTTGCCAACACAAATATATATAATTTCTGTGGTATTTAATTATATTCAATAGTTTTAAAATTTAATTTCATTTCAATTATGTGAACTTGCTGCCTTCTTTCATATTAATTAGTTCTGCGCGCACCTAAAAATTATAGAAATAGGATCAACAGATTCGTCTTGCCTTTGCCAACACAAATAGATATAATTTCTGTGGTATTTAATTATATTCAATAGTTTTAAAATGTATTTTCATTTCAATTATGTGAATTTGCTGCCTTCTTTCATATTAATTAGTTCTGAGCGCACCTAAAAATTATAGAAATAGGATCAACAGATGCGTCTTGCCTTTGCCAACACAAATATATATAATTTCTGTGGTATTTAATTATATTCAATAATTTTAAAATTTATTTTCATTTCAATTATGTGAATTTGCTGCCTTCTTTCATATTAATTAGTTCTGCGCGCACCTAAAAATTATAGAAATAGGATCAACAGATGCGTCTTGCCTTTGCCAACACAAATATATATAATTTCTGTGGTATTTAATTATATTCAATAGTTTTAAAATTTATTTTCATTTCAATTATGTGAATTTGCTGCCTTCTTTCATATTAATTAGTTCTGCGCGCACCTAAAAATTATAGAAATAGGATCAACAGATGCGTCTTGCCTTTGCCAACACAAATATATATAATTTCTGTGGTATTTAATTATATTCAATAGTTTTAAAATGTATTTTCATTTCAATTATGTGAATTTGCTGCCTTCTTTCATATTAATTAGTTCTGCGCGCACCTAAAAATTATAGAAATAGGATCAACAGATGCGTCTTGCTTTGCCGACACAAATATATATAATTTCTGTGGTATTTAATTATATTCAATAGTTTTAAAATTTATTTTCATTTCAATTATGTGAATTTGCTGCCTTCTTTCATATTAATTAGTTTTGCGCGCACCTAAAAATGATAGAAATAGGATCAACAGATGCGTCTTGCCTTTGCCAACACAAATATATATAATTTCTGTGGTATTTAATTATATTCAATAGTTTTAAAATTTATTTTCATTTCAATTATGTGAATTTGCTGCCTTCTTTCATATTAATTAGTTCTGCGCGCACCTAAAAATTATAGAAATAGGATCAACAGATGCGTCTTTCCTTTGCCAACACAAATATATATAATTTCTGTGGTATTTAATTATATTCAATAGTTTTAAAATTTATTTTCATTTCAATTATGTGAATTTGCTGCCTTCTTTCATATTAATTAGTTTTGTGCGCACCTAAAAATTATAGAAATAGGATCAACAGATGCGTCTTGCCTTTGCCAACACAAATATATATAATTTCTGTGGTATTTAATTATATTCAATAGTTTTAAAATTTATTTTCATTTCAATTATGTGAATTTGCTGCCTTCTTTCATATTAATTAGTTCTGCACGCACCTAAAAATTATAGAAATAGGATCAACAGATGCGTCTTGCCTTTGCCAACACAAATATATATAATTTCTGTGGTATTTAATTATATTCAATAGTTTTAAAATTTATTTTCATTTCAATTATGTGAATTTGCTGCCTTCTTTCATATTAATTAGTTCTGCGCGCACCTAAAAATTATAGAAATAGTATCAACAGATGCGTCTTGCCTTTGCCAACACAAATATATATAATTTCTGTGGTATTTAATTATATTCAATAGTTTTAAAATTTATTTTCATTTCAATTATGTGAATTTGCTGCCTTCTTTCATATTAATTAGTTCTGCGCGCACCTAAAAATTATAGAAATAGGATCAACAGATGCGTCTTGCCTTTGCCAACACAAATAGATATAATTTCTGTGGTATTTAATTATATTCAATAGTCTTATAATTTATTTTCATTTCAATTATGTGAATTTGCTGCCTTCTTTCATATTAATTAGTTCTGAGCGCACCTAAAAATTATAGAAATAGGATCAACAGATGCGTCTTGCCTTTGCCAACACAAATATATATAATTTCTGTGGTATTTAATTATATTCAATAGTTTTAAAATTTATTTTCATTTCCATTATGTGAATTTGCTGCCTTCTTTCATATTAATTAGTTCTGCGCGCACCTAAAAATGATAGAAATTTGATCAATAGATGTGTCTTGTCTTCACGAACAGAAAAAACATATAGTTTGTGGCTTGTATTATTGAAAATAACAAAGATAAGTTAGAAATTATCAGCTTGGGTACATTTTGTCACTGTGTTCACACGTTTTATTTATATTTTCCAATATGTGTTTCAATGTAAATTATTTTGATGTCAAACTCATTAGAAAAAAATATGTAACATTTTTTCAGGGTTGACGTACAGACTTGGTTGAGGTATCGTTGAATTGCATTTTTGAAGGGCTATCTAACTATATTATTTGTAATTATGTAGAAATGTAGCATAATTCTAAAAATTATGTCCAAGTATTTAACTTAACAACAAACATTCAGTAAGTTAGATTTCCTTCCATGTCTCTTGTTTCATTGCAATTTGCTTTAGATGTTCATTATCGAATTAAATAAGGTTGAACGAACCATGATGTAAATATGGAAATCATTAAATCCGTTTCAGTAACACAGATATTTAATTTCTACGATATTAATGTGTTAAATTAATGATCAACCAGTTCTTGATTCAGCAAAACAAAAAACATTATTTGAACCGGAAGTTAAAGATATTAGCATTTATTTACCAAGGGACATAGCCGGGCATACACTCCAAAATCAAGGGTGGTAATAAGTATGAGATATTAATAAATCATCAAAACACAAATATTTGGATTTGATAATTGGCAATATTATTTAAATTAATAACTCTAATTTATATTGAGAGATTTTATGTAACTTTTCCCCGTTGTCCTATATATAGAAACGTTTTTTGAAAGCAATATGCGCGACATTCTTCCCTCACCGTTGACATGGGTAACAAAATGTGTGGCACATAAGATTATGAAGTTTAAGGGATAATGTCCGTATAAGGTTCAAGTTCCCCGCGGAACTTTACAAAAGTTGGCTCTTGACTTTGTATGGGAACCAGTGTCAGTAGTCCGTTCACATGTCTTAGACTCCACCGCGGGGTCAAGGTTCAGCCAGTGTCGAGTCAGCTCGCTCGTCACAGTACCGCTTGGGATCTAGGCTGGTTCCTCCCCATATGACATGTTAAGACAGGACGAAGTCACCGGGGTGAAGTTTTCGGTCGTACGGAATGTTAACAGCATAAACGTGCTCAGCTGAGTGGTGAGCTATACTCAGCGTCCGAGTGGCTTTCGATGTCGGCGCCTGCTATGTCATACCGCCTCGAGAGAGGATTACGGGGGTATAGGAGAGCTGCTTAGAAAGTGCTTCACTCGACTTTTTTGTCATGAAATAACTTTGTAATTACTTAAATTTTAGTATTATTTGTATTTACACCCAAACACTTAAACGTATTTTTGTCATTTTTTACTATTGTAATTACCTCTGTGATTAAAAACAAATGTTCAGTCAAATTATTTCATTTTGTTTTATTGTACAGAATACATTTAAAAAAAAAAAAAAAGAAAATATTTGGATACAGTGATAATGTATAGTTTTTAATGACTAAAATTCTTAATTGTCACATTTTACAAGAAAATAATTTTTTTTTATTTCTGAGGATTCTTGATTTTTTTACTATGAATAAGTGTCACAGAACTGGGAGCATTCCTATATATGCTCTGTTTGCCATGACGTCAGCCATCAAAAAGTGTATAAGCTCAGTGTCCCAGTCAGTTGCTGAGAGGAGAGGGAACACTTTCACAAATGACATCTAGTCAATACCATTACTGCAATTCTCTGAATATGTACATTGTCACGTTTCTGGGGGGAGGGGGACGGAATTGCAGTTTATGAGTTTTAAAAACTTAATGGTTGAGAGAGATTCACTTTCAAAAATAACGCAAATTCACAATATAAAAACATATATTGTGTTGGTTAAGGTTTTTTAAATGTAAACTTAAAATATTTTGACTTGATAAATATATTTCTCACTATAATAGCAGAAATATGCGTTTGTTTATATGAATGGCAGATATGTGTGTTAGTCACGGTCTCACGGGGATTGTCTTGGTTTTATATCGTTGCCTGATATCTCGCCCGGTTGTGACGTGTCCCGGTTTCTATAAGTTTAATAATATGCATATAACGAATGTGTCACGTGTTCGAATCAACACACTTGGTATAGCTTCGTGAAAACAAGAGAAGTGTGATCATGTTTACGAGTTTGGCACGCTTTTTGACACGGGGGCATGGCAACACTAAGCGCAGGCGATTGTAAAGGCTTAAATCTATTTATACATAGATCAGTGGTCATAACGTATTTTCTGTAGACGTCTTAAATTATTTCAAAATATTATGTGATTGTCAGGAGTCTGTCAGGGGATCATCCAATGAATAAATTAGATTTCCAAAAGAGCTAACCTGTGTTCTTTGATACAATTAAAAAGAAATAATATCTTTGACAATTTGTTTCTAGTGAACAATCTGAAAGCAATGGTAGTTAAATGAACTTAATTTCCAATAGAAACTGCCCTTGTGTTACCGGGCCTGGGTGGGAGAAGTGAATAAAAAACTGCCCTTGTTTAGCCGGGACTGGAAGGGGAGCAAAGAATAGCTACACTGTTACCTGTCAAACATTTCGTAAGCAGCAACTAAGTGGATTTTGATGTGGAGTTCATTGTTCCATAAATGCCCATAGATAACTATCAGGGCCGTAGAGACGTTTTCAATGTGGAAGGGGTTTTACCTTAAAAAAAAACTAATGTAAAAAAGGCATTCTTCCGTTGTTGTATGAAATAATACCATATTTTTACTGAGAAAGGGGTGATTACCCTTTTTTGTAAAAAAAAATCGTTACTAGAGGGGTTTCACCCGTCATTTGGCTAAATTACTAGCAATAAAAAACATTTTATGATTTCTTAAGAGTGAAACGGAGTTAACCACCCCCCCCCCCTTATCAATAGAAGTATAAACCATGCAAGTAGATATATTTGTCGATTTAATATTGATTTACTGATTCGGAACCACAAGAAATGGGCGCTTTTAGCTCTTACTTCCTATGTGCAGTGCGGTAATTTTTTTGTGAGCTTTCTTTCATACCCAGGAGACTTCAGCTCAGTGCAATGCCCATTGAATGAGTTTTCTACTCAGAGGATGTCTATAATTGTATAGATGACATGCTACAAGCTTCCATAAAGGAGCCTCAATATAACCGCATGTCATCTACTAAGGTTTTCTGTTGCATGGTTGGTTTGTCTAGTGGGACATTTGTGGGACCCACAGATGCAACCGCATGCGTTTAATATTGAAAGTAATGGTTCTTGTAGACATGTATGAATCTATAGTATTGATTTTGCTTTTCCAAGTGATAGTTGGTCTTGACATATCAGCTAAATCCATCTCCAGCCTTAAGCTAAAGTCACCTTTTTGACTAGGAAATCCTGTGACTTCTGGATCACTGGATCACTAGACCATCAATGGAATGGGTGAGCCAACTCAACCCTCAAAACTTTCTTAGTCACCATTTACGATGTGCATGTTAGGTAATAGTGCAACTAATATGAGCTCCATTTTCTGGTTTCCGCACCACACGGACTGACCACTGATCTATAATACATAGCACACTCCACATCACACAGGCTGACCACTGATCTATCATACATAGCACAGTATACATTATACGGGCTAATCATAAATCTACCATACACATTACTCGGGCTGACCACTAATCTAAAACACATATCACAGTCAACACCACGCAATGTTTTTGTCTTTTCTTATAGGTCCTAATTTTGACATCTTAGCAGCAATCTTACTTTCGTGAACTGTACGAGATAGAAAAAGGTCTCTGTTTACAGGAAGAAAGTTTGACTATTGTGTCTTAAATATTCACTTTGATTTAACATAATGCTTTATTTTTTTTTTAAACCCACTAAAAACCCACAAAACAGAGAACTTAACATTTTATAAAAGGCGGTTTTACGTTTACAATCGAAGGGAGATAATAAGAACAATTGTCAATAAATTTGTTTCAACTAATTATTCTCCCCTTATTAGTTATCATCCCACTGTGGCATACCAGGAAATTGAAAAGGCAGACAGCTGGCAAATGATGGAGCAACACAGGGACAAAAAGACCAAGAAATCGCCTACCAAGAAAAAGGACACTCATCAAAACCATCAGGAACGTTGACCACCCAAAATACAATTACCAGTATCTCGACAGAGCAAAACAGGTTATTACCTTTCGCATCAGAACAGAACACAACAGATTAAACAGGCACTTAAATAGACTGAGACTGGTCCCATCACCTCTGTGCCCTTGTGGGCAGGCAGCACAGACCACTGAACATATTCTGCAAGACTGCAATACACTAAACAAGTTATGGTAAGAACACTGGCCCACGGAGATGGATATCCACATAAAGATGTATGGGAGCACTGAGGATCTTTCAAATAAAGCAGGATTTATTAAGAAAACAGGACGTGGAAGAAGTGGAAGACTAATTATTGTGTCCAAAAAAGAGAAGAAATGTACTCCTGCTACATCTTGAATTTAAACACGAATTAAACAAATAGTTTGTTCTTTTTTCTGTTGTATGCATTTGTCTAAAATGTTAAAAATATTATTATGAAAAACTCATATGTAGGTTGACCATGATTCCTGTGTACAAAAACTGAAAATTAGAATGATATCCCTTGTGAACCAAATAAGAACCAAATTGTGTTTATTACAAACATGTGTGTTTCCAGTAACGACGAATGCAAAGCATGCGAACCATGGGTACTAATAAAACATTGTCCAACATAACAACATCATTTAAATTAAAATTCTATAGAATAGTTCTGAGAAAACGATGGACAGCAAGGAAAACAAACCAGGAGGTACAAAGCACAATCATCGCCCAAGAGGGCTGGCTTCTGAAAACCATATTAATTGAGCAACTAGCTTTTTTCGGTCATGTTAAGAGACATAAAGGTATGGTGATAGTGATATTTGAGGGACGATAGAAGGTAACAGGTGTAAAGGCCAACCAAGACGCCCTTGGACAGAAGACATACAGGAATGTCTGCCCTAAAGGAGGTGGTACACCTTGCTCAAGACCGAGGAGAATTCAATAGAGCCATAAGGAAGACCACGTTCTGGATAGAATATATCACATGTTGATCCCCTTAAGGTGCTCCAATAATAAAATTGGTATGATACAAACGTGATATATTATATACCCAGGCAGTTTTGGTTCAGCAACACACTCTTAAACACATACTCTTGAATTCGCGGTGACTGGATTACCAGAACACGACCTCTATTATTATAAGCTGATGGTTAAAAACGTTGAGGATACAACCAAATTGTCGCCTGAGTGTTTCCGGAGTCATTTGTTTGTTTGTTTTGCGTTCGCTCCATTGTAATCGCACACGGTTATCCGTGCGATTTCCGCCGGGAGCGTGATTACGTTGTGCCACCGTTATGCGCCTTGTAGGCCTAGCACATCCGATTTCGGCATGCCTTGACAATTCGGGTGGGCTACCCTAGCCTGTGACAGCCTTCCTATCTGTCGCCAGACGGTGAATGTGTACTGACTCTATGCCGAGACGGTTTATCTTTCACGTCTGTCCTGCACGAGGCGTTCCGCAGTCAGTGAACATGCCTCGTGTAATTAGACGTATTGTGCCCGTGCTCATCGGGTACTAAACCTTTTCTCGGCCTCAAGCCTGGTTCCAGTTTAGGAAGAACTTGACAGAAGAGTTGGGCTCGGGATCGTTCGTCTTCTTAGCCGAAGCGTTATTCACCAACTTCGTGAGTCCCTAGTCCAGGTCTGAATCTGTACACATATTTAGGAACGTTAGGAACTTGTGCTTTGTTCTGGAGCTGAACAGTGCTTGTCACCTCGGACTGCTATGCCTGTGCCCATCGGGTACTGAACCTTTTCTCTCCGCGAGCACGCTTCCGGTATAGGAAAGACTCTACAGTAGAGTTGGGCCCAGGCTGGGATCACTGGTAACTAGAAGCTTGTTTCGAGCAAACAATGCTTTAGTTCCAATTTCATCGAACCGTCTTCCATGCTTTTTACACATGACGCTGCCCTCTAGCGCTGTGCATCTTTCTCAGTGTACTCATTGTGCTTTTATTTTTATTGGAACATCTGCTTGCTTCGTACTGACTACATTGACCGCCCTCCAATGCTTCTACTAGACTTTCTAGCTTCACTGTGTGTCGACAGTGTTGTTGCATATGTTGGCACAGTGGTGTCGGGGTTATTAACTGTCTTTTTGCAGTCAAATCTCATTCCATCTGTTACTTCCACATTCACGGACACGATACCCAAAAGTTTTAGCCAGAATCAGCATTAGCCGCTGTATTTCTGTTACCAGGGTGCGCCACGAGGAGGCACTTTTGGGATCTTGGTTATCTGCTAACCCTGGGTCCGCCAAGAGCAATGCGTTCCCTTTGCACCCCGTCCGGAGTCATAAATTGGAGTAAAGAAAGGCGACATTGCTACCTGCCAATCATGTTGTAAGAGGCGACTAAGCAGGTCTTGGGCTCGCGTTGGTGTGACCCAAAAAAAGCCAAAGGGACGCAGAAGCTATGCTGAAGTAGGAACTGGAAGGCCGAAAAGCGCATATATCGCAACTAAGATGTACGCTATAACACAATGCACTTCGTTCTCCGAACTACATAAGCTGATCAGGAGTCTGAGAACGAAAGCAGAATAATAAGAGCGAAATTGGATCATGTCCGCGGTTGAAAGAAGAGCACCATTACCATAAGAGTACCACCAATGCAACAGAAAACCTTAGTAGATGACATGCCGTTATATTGAGACTCTCTTATGGAAGCTTTGTAGCATGTCATCTATACAATTATAGACCCTCTCTGAGTAGAAGTCTCTTTAAATAGGCACTGCACTAAGCCGAAAGCTGAAATCTCCTTGGTCTGAAAGAAAGCTCAGAAAAACCATCTCACTGCACATAGGAAGCAAGAAATTTGGTTTGAATGTGGTGTCGCTAGGAAGGAGCAGTTTTCGTGGGCAAGAAAGAATGATGGTCAATCAACTGCGTACTGGGAATGGCGGCTAGACTCATGGAGAGATCTGAGCATCTATGGGCTTGTCCGGAGTGCAGTGATGATGATCCAACGACTAACTAACTAACTAACTATAGGAAGCAAGAGTTCTCACGATTCCTGGGGATCTCAAAAACACAAACCAATAATGTTACTTAAAAAATTATTATAATAATAATAAAATATTGTGATACAAACAAGGTAATAATGAAACATGAAGATCACAAAACACAGATTTATTACACATATATATTTTGATCAAAATTATTCCTTGATAACCCATATATATATATATATTTAAGCTTACATATGGGACTGTCTGACCATCATGTAATAATGAACATGCACACGCATGTGTGTATGTATGTGTGTGTATGTGTATATACGTGTGTGTATGTGTGTATACGTTTGTGTATGTGTATATGTGTATACGTGTGTGTATGTGTGTATACGTATGTGTATGTGTGTATTTGTATGTGTGTGTATGTGTGTATACATGTGTGTATGTGTGTATGTGTGTTTGTATGTGTGTATGTGTGTGTATGTGTTTGTATGTATGTGTGTGTGAGTATGTATGTATGTGTGTGTGTATGTATGTATGTATAGTGTAAAAACTATTAAAGAAATAAAGATAAAATAAATAATGTATTTTGAACATATTAAAAGACATGACACCTTATTGCAGACCTTACTTGATTGAGGGGAGGCGAGTACGGGTAGGCAGAGATACAAGTGGGAGAGAAATATCACGAGATGGACAGGTTACAGTCTGGCAGAGTGCATAACCAAGGCAAAAGAAAGGGGATGTTGGAAGTCCGTTGCAACCAACTTTCGTCGCGAAGATGGCACATCATGATGAAGAACGATGACTGACAGGCACATAGGTGCCCAGTCTCTCCCAGCAAATGTCGAAGGGTATGCATGTTAATTGTTCCTGTGTTTCGCTGGGTAAGTACGCTCCCCATTTTACCCTGTGTGGTTCCAGCGGTACTATCTATGTTTCTTCAACGCAGAATGAGGTGCAAAGGGCAGAAACCAGAACTGATTTTTCAGAATACTATGGGAGTCTGTTAGAATCACCATTACCAACGCATATCAATCAAAGAGTAAAGAAATATGCAAGAAAAGTGATTTTGATTGTATGGGACGTCAAATGTGTCATAATGAAAAGTTACCTGCCTCAATGCAAGACGACTAAAGGCCAGTGGTATGTTGATCTCCATATCAAACTTACCAAACTTAAAAAGACTGACCAGAAAACGAGGGGTAACTCGCTCTCAAATTATGTTCTTGCTTCAAAACAATGCACCGTCTCATAAAGCATGGCTTGCGTTGCAAACAGTCAACGATTTGAATATTGAAATTATTCCACACCCATCATATTCTCTAGATTTGAATATTGAAATTATTCTACACCCATCAAATTCTCCAGATTTGGCTCTATATGTCTTTTTTCTTTTAGAAAATCTTTCCGGTGAAAGAAAATAATTTTGATAGTTAAGATGTCGTTCTGGCTTGTCTTCTTCTTCTTCTCGTTCGGAGTTTGACATGTCTACACAGCAAGTCCTTTTTTCTTAATAAATGCTGCTGTATTTGAAAGCTCCTCAGTGCTCCCATACATCTTTCTGTGGATATCCATCTCTGTAGGCCAGTGTTCTTCCTTTAACTGGTTTAGTGTATTGCAGTCTTGCAGGATATATTCAGCTGTCTGTGCTGCCTGCCCACAAAGGCACAGTGGTGATGGGATCAATCTTAGTCTATTTAAGTGGCTGTTTAATCTGTTGTGTCCTGTTCTGAGGCGGAAGATAATAACATGCTCTGCTCTGTTGAGATAGTGGTAATTGTCTTTTGGGTGGTCGACTTTCCTGATGGCTTTGATGAGGGTCTTCTTTTCTTGGTAGGTGATTTCTTGGTCTTTTTGTTCCTGTGTTGCTCCATCCTTTTCCAGTCTTTGCCATGCCTGGAGAAGAAGCCGCAGATGCCGGTTTAAGCTACAGAAATGAACTTTGGTTGGAAATATGCGCTTCCATGGACAGAGTGAATCAGGAGAGTTCAATAAGAATTGCACAAATGCATGAGGTTGCTGACAAGTTTGGCTTTCTTTCTCCAAAGCAACTATTAGACGATCGAGTCGACATTGATCTTCACAACGCTCCTTTATGATGACATCGACAAGAATGAATTTTTACTCGAGAGAAAGCGACTAATGAATTTTGTCGCAGCACCTTCGGTCTTGAACTTAAAGGACCAAGGGCCTATGGAATTACTTGTCTTTATTCACAAACACTCACAGAAGCACTCACAAGATGGGCAGATTATGTAACAGAACTGTTTGACGACCAACGGAACAAAAAACCAACAATACACAACAATGATGGACCAGCAATACTGAAATCAGAAGTAGAACATGCAATAAATTCAATAAAATGTGGAAAAGCTGCAGGCTCTGACAACATAACAGCAGACATAATAAAAACTCTAAATGAATTTGGTGCAGATACTATCACAGAAATTTGCAATGACATATACGAAACAGGCCATATACCTAAAGACCTAACATCATCAATATTCATACCACTACCTAAGAAGCCCAGGGCTGTGGACTGTACAGAATATAGAATAATGAGCCATATAACTAAAATACTTCTCAAGATAATACATGAAAGAATTAAGAACAAGATAGACATGGAGGTCGGTGAAGAACAATTCGGTTATAGGAAAAACAAAGGAACCAGAGAAGCTATACTGAGTATCCGGCTAGTGATAGATAAATATATAGAAGTCCAAAAAAGTATCTATATTTGCTTCATAGACTACAGCAAGGCCTTTGACAGAGTCCAACATGAAAAATTAATCAAATGTCTTCAAGAAATAGGCATAGATGGAAAAGACATCAGGCTGATTAGAAATATATATTGGGAACAAACTGCATCAATAAGGTGTGAAAACAGCTACTCTCCATACATAGAAATAAGAAGAGGGGTAAGACAAGGATGCATTTTATCACCAAGCCTATTTAATATCTACACAGAGAATATCTTTAAAAATATAGAAGAAATACCAGGACTCACGATCAATGGGAAAATAATAAACAACATTAGATATGCAGATGACACTGTTCTTTTAGCAGAAAGTGAACATGAACTACAAAGACTAATAGATCAAGTCAATAAATCAAGTAATGAATATGGACTGGATATAAACATTCAAAAAACAAAAACCATGATAATCAGCAAAGACACAGAAGAACAGGAGGTAAACATAAACATACAGGGAGAGAAACTACAACAAGTAAAACAGTATCAATATCTTGGACACATAGTCACAAATGATGGCAGATGTGAAACAGAAGTTAAAAGGAGAATAGGAATGGCTAAAAGTACCTTCAATGACATGAGGAAATTATTAATATCTAAACAAATTACAAACAAGTTAAAAATGAGAATTATAAAATGCTACATCTATTCCATATTAATGTATGCTCAGAAACATGGACACTAAATAAACAATTAGAAGACAAAATTGATGCCTTTGAGATGTGGGTAAATAGAAGAATAGGGAGAACATCATGGAAAGAGAAGAAAACAAATAAAGAGGTGCTAAAGACACTTAATATGAAGAAAGAACTATTAAGAGAAATAAAGATCAGGCAAATAAAATACTTTGGACACATTAAAAGACATGACACCCTATTGAAGAGAGGTAGGCAGAGATACAAGTGGGAGAGTAACATTACACGATGGACAGGTTACAGTCTAGCAGAGTGCACCACCAAGACAAGAGACAGGAGATGTTGGAGATACGTTGCAGCCAACCTTCGTTGCGGAGACGGCACTTGATGATGATGATTCACAAACATCAGCTTTCCCATTCAGTGCCCAATATTGTCTTTTACTGTGTATGTTCCTAACTCAAGGAGTTAGTATAGCTACACGTGAAAGAAGTTCAAATTAATCAAAAACTATCGCAGGTCAACTATGAACAACTTGAGATTAAACAACCTCGCAATTATATCAATCGAACATGAGCTGGTCAATGATGTGAGCTTCGACACAGTCATTAATAACTTCGCTAGTCAAAAAGCTCGCAAAGTGAATTTGTAATTTTAAATTTATTTTAAATTTATTATTTTAAATAAATTTGTTAAATGTGGATAAAATCGATAATATTAATAAACTTATAAAATTTTACTCGGAATTTTTAAAATCAATTTCAGGCAGGTGGGGGGGGGGGGTGTCAAAATATTCATCGCACCGGGCTGCAATTACCCTATGCACGCCGCTGTCCAGACGTGAGAGAAGGAAAAGTAAATTTTTTGAAAGTCATGAAGATCCCATAATCAACATCTGACCGGGACTCTGAGTCTACATACACTGGGATGTCTGCTGGAGCGGAGGGCGGAGCACTTATGGGAATGTCCCGCCAGCTGTGAAGCCAGTTTCTAATCAAGAATCAAGAACTAAAATCGACTGGTTCGCAGAAATGCATAGACTTGTACACAGTGGCGTAGCGTGGGTCAATGGCATCCGGGGCGGAATCATAATTTTCCGCCCTTGTGCCATGAAAAAAAAATTTGTGAGTGATTGTGAAAGACTGGACGAAAATAAATTTGCCGCCCTCCCGATGATGCCGCCCGGGACGGTCCGCACCTCCGCCCCCGCCTCGCTACGCCACTGAGAGTACCGCGTCTCTCTTCTTGTGAAAAATATTTGTACAATCTAATAGCTATACTTTTCAGTGAATCGAATTTAACTTTCGAAGACATGGTTATATTATAGTTGTAAATGCTGCTTTATAATGCGCTGTAATAATTTACACAAACATGATATGTTGAATACATCACAATAAAAACATGTCGAATATGAGATACACCTCTGAGGAAACTGACGTTTAGCTATTATTTCAATATATAACTACGAAATAACAACAACCTGGTGCTACTTCTTAGTATTTCACTTGTTTCTCACCGATATCAACTGACGGTGTAAAACAAAACAGAGAACGTTGTCAATTTTACGGTAAACCCGTACTTGTAAGAACAAGTATTGCTACCTTTAAAACGACATTTGTAGCGACTGCTGCGATAAATCCGTTCAACCTAGGTAATAATTAATCATAAATCTGTAACGTGGTTATGAAATGAGGCACTCGTGCAAAATATGAAGTCTATACGCTCAGTAATTACAGAGAAAAATCTAAATATTGGTGGACAACTATTTATGAACGCACTTTTAAAGTAAATCTAGTACTCGCGATCTGAATAGATTGATTTTTACTGTACTAATCTTACTTTTACAAATCATATTCAACCTTTCCATTGTTGAATTAAAGGTATATACAAG
This sequence comes from Meghimatium bilineatum, assembly GCA_034231615.1. NCBI lineage: Eukaryota > Metazoa > Mollusca > Gastropoda > Stylommatophora > Philomycidae > Meghimatium > Meghimatium bilineatum. Next base: position 30,647,336 of record CM067304.1, on the reverse strand, counting down.
GATTGTTCAATTGCTAGATACGTGCGTAGAGAAAGAGCCCTCACGGGCCAGTATGTAGTGAAGACAACCCAAGAACAATGTCGCATTTGATGTGACTAAACGCAGCATGACTAAGGAGATTGTGACATTGACTAACTGGATAAGTGCTCAAAAGGAAACGCATGTCTGCATGCTTAGTGACTCCATGAGCACAACCAAGAAAATTAAAATGGTTGCAATCGAGAATAGTGGTTTGAGGCAGTCGGGAGGTCGCAATTGGCGGTAACATTCTTTTTCGTGCATGGTCGTGTGCATGTTCAAAGCAGATCGGCTGGTTTGCACTGTGTCTCGTTGTAGAACAATTGATCGTGTGGGAATTTTTAACTCCTTACGAGAAACATCAAGAGTAAATGAAATTAATGAGAGTGATAATTTCTTTCACACAAGCCACTCGAAACCTCCCTTCAACTAGTTAGTTATTCCTCTAGGGCCAAAGACGGCACATAAGGCGGATGTCATAGATTTCCATGTCTCGCGTTTCATTGCAATTTGTTTTAGGTCTTCATTGTTTCTGATGCCGATGGTGAAGAGCTCTCTTGTAATAGTTCTACGTAAAGTTTATCTCGGTATTCCTCGTTTTTTCTTGCCCCGTGGTTACCACATCAAAGTTTGACAGGGAAGTCTTTTTCTATTCATTCGCGGCGTGTGTCCGATGTAATTCCAGCGATGCCTTCTAATATAGGAGGATACATATTCTTGTTTTGCTTCTTGTCTGACAACTGTGTTTGATTTATAGTCTGAACAATGGATGTTCAGTAGTCGTCTAGGACACTTGTTTTCAAAGGTGTTTAGAGTTTTTATTCTAGGTTTGATGTTGCGTTCCAAGTTTCACATCCATATGTCAATGTTGGAATCACCAAGGAGGTGAAGATTTTGAGTTTTGTGTTGTTTCCTAGCGTTTTTGAATGCAAGATATTTGAGAGTTTATTGAATGAGTTTGCAGCCAGTGCAACACGGTGTAATATTTCTGTTGATGAATATCCTGTTGTTGATATCTTGCTGCTAAGGCATGTGAAGTTGTTGACTTTTTCAAGAGTATTGTCGTTTAGTTTGATGTCCCTTGATTTGTTGGTAAGGTCAAATATTTTTTGTTTTAGATGTGTTTATTTCAAGCCCAAGCTGTGCTGAGAATAGTTGAAGGAGATTTGTTTTTTTTTCTTGGGCATCTTCATGGTTTGAGCTAAGTAACGCTAGATCGTCAGCGAAGTCGAAATCTTCAAGACTTTTATTTTCGAGCCATTCAATACCACGATTTTTATCGGCTGTGCAATTTCGCATGACCCATTCCTTTGTAATACTAAATAACATTGGTGGCATGACACATCCTTGCTTCACTCCTGTATTTACTGGGAACCATTCGGAATTGCCAGCTTATGTTCTTACACACAACATCGCGAGTCATCGTAAAAAGCACTTATAATGTTCACATATTTCGGTTGGAATCCATATATTTCAAGAATTTTCTAAATTGAAGGTCAATGTATACTATCAAAGGCCTTTTGAAAGTCAACAAAGTTTATATATAAAGTATTTATATGAGTAAAAGACATTCTAAATCGAACAGCTGATTATAATAAAGATAGAGTAACTTCCCCTAGAACAAGTTTTCATTTCTTCATTATTTTATAGTTTTTATTTAAAGATCCGTTAACAGTTTAATTTAGTGTTGCATTACAAAACATTCTTGAAGGATTTTTATAGACTAGGTGTTACCAGCAAAATTATTGAAACCAGTGCTCAAAATAATATTGTATGTAAATAATCAGCGAGGCTCTGAACATAGATTGGGTCACTAGGCCAGCCTAAGGTCACCCGCACTATAGTTCAGAGGTCACATGGGAAGTGCTGATGAAGAATTAAAAAAAAAGGAAAATGGCATAGGCCTAGACTAAATTTTTTTTTTTTGTGGTCAGATTTTAAAAAAGTTAATCCTATTGTATTTAACGGGAATAGCATGGATGTGTGTTGCAAGACTTCTTTTACTTTTGCTGATGGGAAAAATGACTAAAATAAATGTTATAATGTGAAATCGGAGTGTCACGTGATCTCTACGATGAGAACAACACTGAAGATGATAAACAGGCTTTCATATGATCCAGTAATAAGACAACGGATATTTCTCTCTTGGGTTCTTATCATTTCAATTATGGCTGGCTGAGTCAATGAAAATGCAATTCTTGCTGTGTACACTGTTCACTGTTGATTAAAATGAATTTAGAGTTAAAAATAATTGTATTTTTCGTGGCTGGTGAATAGCAACGATGAAGCCCAAAAAAGGTAAGAATGTTTAATAATGGCCACGTACATTATTATATACATGTCAGTTTTTTTAAGCTTGAGATCGCTGAGTTTGCCGATAGTTACTAGTGACTTGAAACATTAATTATACAACCTATTCCATGTTTAGGTTAAGCCCCATGTATATATGTGTGTCACACATATGTGTGTGTAATTGTCAAATTACTTTCTAATCACAATCCTATTAATTATATTATAGCACATAGGCTATTTCATTTGCGTGTATAATTATTATTTGTAATGTATAATGAATTTTATTTACATAATACTAACTTAGTAAGTTACTTAGTACTTACTATTATTAAACTTAACTCATAACAATATATTATATTATAATATATATTATAGACTACTAGCCTAGACACAATTTATCACCACTCCTTTTATATTCATGCAAATGTGGGTGTAACATTGGCTTTTACTGTTTGTTATTTATATTAGTTATATGGAACCCACTCAAATGAGTGGTAGAGAGTCTAACAGTAGGGACAGTTTGTTAATAATGCAAAAGCTGGTTTGATAATTTTTGGTCTATGTGAACAGCAACAATGAACAATCTTCAAAAAGTAGAAAAGGAACATAATTCAGGAGTGATATTGATTGCAGGTGCCACAAAAGTTACCATAATAAATTAATATTATTAATTGCAATGGAGAGTTTCATTTTCTTACATTCCCTACAAGAAAGAATAGATGCCAGAATTTTAACAAAATCTGCCAGATAAGTGTCCTGAAAATCACCCTCAAAGCTACAGAGTAAACAATGCTGTTAAGAAACCAAGTAAAAAGGACAACTGTGTGAATACTTACTATGAACTATACTTAAGAGAAACTACAGCTAACAGATGTCCTCCTGCAAAAAAATAACCCATATAGCCCATTCTATATGAAAGTATTATGTTTACAAGACAGATATCTGTAATAGGTTATAATTCTTGTGCATTTGTTCTCAAGCTCCTGCTAGTTTGCAGGGGATATCACTTCCATATAAGCTGTATCCACAAACTTCTCAGGATAAAGTTTCAAGATAAAGTACATGACACTCATCTAAATATTTGTCTGTGCCCAAAAGAGCAGCAAAGAAAAGTAACACTTTATTTTCCATTCATGTTATAAAAGGTGACAAAGGAAGTTTTGAGGTGGAGTTGCCTGTCCCATCCCATATTGGGTCACAGTGACTCAGAAACCATGCTTCTTCTTCTTTCGTTCACTTTAAACATGGTCCATATCTGTAATTCTGTCTCCTGAATAAAACTCACTGTCTTTTGTAGTTCATACAGTGTCCCATGGAGTTTTGATTCCAGTGTTGTTTCCTCTGGGCAGTATGTCTGCCTCAGCATTTCATACTCAGAACACTCTTGAAGTATATGTTTGACACTCTGTGCTTCCTGTACACATGGCAGTGTTGCCAATCTTGAACTTTGTGTACATGTGACTGCAGAGTCATTTGTGTCCCATTCTGAGGCGTAGAATTACAACTTGTTCTGATCTTTTTATAATGTGATAGTCATTTTGTGTAGGCGTTTGTAGCTTTCTTATTGACTTGATCATCTGTTTTTTCTGATGATAGGTGATTGGTACATCTGGTTGGTCTTTGGCAGCACCTTCCTTAGCCAGTTGGTCTGCTTTTTAATTTCCTGGTATTCCACAGTGAGAGTGTATCCATTGAATGGTTACCCTATATTGGTAAGACAGTTCATTTAGTAGTTTTTGTAAGTCTGTTAGTTTTCCAGACTGGAGAGCTTGAAGCACTGACCTTGCATCTGTCAGGAATACCACAGGCTGTGGGCTAAGATTGGAGTTCAGCAGTTTTTCAGTTGCCACCCTAATTGCCTGGATATCTGCATCATAATTATTGAAGAATTTCCCTGTTGGTGTTCTGATTGTAGGCTTGTGTGGATATTCTATATATACACCTGCACTTCAATTCTTCATTGCATTCTGTGCTGACCCATCTGTGTATACTCTGACCCATGTCTTGTGGATATTCCTCATCCAGGAAACTGAGGGTAACTGTCCTTTGCTGCACACTGTTCTGTTCATCCTCACTTAATATTGATTTCTTGTGGGTCTGAATGTATATTGATATTCCATGCCTTTCACTCCACTGGGTTTGTTCTGGTACCGATCATAAGGGGCTTTCAACTTCAGGTAGGTCGGTAAGTTTTTATGGAGTCGTTTAGCTTGGTGGATTAAGCTGATAAAATTACTTTATTGCTAACTTTACTTTAATTGCAAACATTACTTGTTCTGTAAAATAACAAGTACCAATGAAGAAGATAACATAAAAGACAAACCCCATCAAGGCCAGCACTGTGCAGTGGTGATGGGGCAGCCCCTGATGGCTGAACTAAGACTGGTCGGGCAGTCCCATTCGAGCAGGACCATAGTCCTGCTCAAGTAAGCAGAGTGCTGAACATAGGAGGCATCCAGCCAAAAGGTGCACAGATAATCAGGATGCCACGCACAAAACACAATGGAAACATGTCTGTATCTATAAAAAGTTATGGTGCCTGCCCTGTGGCGGACGTTCAGGCAGGGACGGTCCCGGGCCCTATACCTCGAAAGGGCCCAACCTCAGTTACTGAAAGTCCTTCTCAATTGCCTCCAGGAGCCAGGAGGCAAGGGAATAGAGCTACTGGCTAAATAAACTTTAAACGACCAATAAAAATAATGCCCTGGAATGCTGAGGGTGTCAACAGTAAAAGAGATGGATACAGCAAAAAATTGGAACTTGAAAATGTCCTCAGTGAAGAACAAGTTAACATATGCTGTATCCAAGAAACACACCTCAGCAGCGACATAGCCTTCAAAATCAGAGGCTACCAGTGCTACCGATCTGACCGAAAGGACAGGTGAAAGGGTGGAATTCTGACACTTGTTAAAAACAATATCAGTGCATGTCAGCTGGAAGTATATATGGAAGGGGCAGAATACCAGATGCTCCACCTAAAAACAGACAGTGCAGAATTCCATCTACACCAGATCTGGCATTCCATTCACCAGGCCTGGAATGGAACATAACACGTGTCGTTGGAAAGCAGCTTGGGGGTAGTGACCACAGACCAGTATTTCTGGAAATCCACAATGAATTTACCAAGGACAGCAGCATGCTCACTAGGTGGATCTATAAGATGGCAGATTGAAAAATGTACCAATATTTAACCAGTGTTCTAGCTAAGGACATGAACTTGGACAAAGACATCAATAGAGCAGTGAGTGAATTTAATAGATATATACTACATGCTGCTAGTAAAACCATACCCAGGGGGGCACGCAAAAACTACAAACCCTACTGGAATGATGAACTGGAAAAGCTGCAAAATGAGATGAAAACATCTAGACAGCAGGCTGAGAACAGACCTAGCCAAGAACATCACAACAAATATCAGCAAACAAAGGCTAAATTTCAAAGAGCCAAGTTACAAGCCAGACGGAGCAGCTGGAAAGAAAAAACAGAGTCGCTGAACCTAGAAAGAGATACTAGGAAATTATGGAAACTTGTAAAACAACTAAATGATGAAGGTACAGGGAGAAATACCAGGATCACACTTTATAAAGATAGAAACATTTTAACAGGTAAACATGCAGCTGATTACTTTGCAGAAGACAATAACATCAAAGTCAGCCCAGACAAACAACAGGAGGTTCGAGAGAACCAGCAAAACATTGGACAAGGTGAACCTATACCTGAAGTCATGGAGGTACCAATCACAATGAGAGAACTGGAGTATGCAATATCCAAATTGAAAATGAAAAAGTCCCCTGGAGCTGATGGAGTGCCCAATGAAATGATTAGAAACCTGGGAATTGCAGCAAGAGCAAAACTACTGCAGATCTTTAACACAAGCTGGTCCACGGGTAATGTACCACAGGCGTGGAGAGAAGCAATAATGATACCACTCCTCAAATCAGGAAAAGATGGCAACACAGTCTCCAACTACAGGCCCATCAGCCTCACAAGCTGTCTATGCAAAACAATGGAATGCATTATCAATCTTAGGATGCAGTGGTACCTTGAAAGTGAAAACCTTCTGGTATCACAGCAAGCAGGTTTCAGACAGTGCTACTCTACTGAAGATCAGGCAACCTACCTCTCCCAAGAGATTGAGGATGCCTTCCAAGATAAGAAACTGGTACTAGCAGCATGGGTAGACCTCAGAAAAGCATTTGATAAGGTCTGGAAAGAAGGGCTCCTAAAGAAATTGCGAAATTGCAGGGTTAGCTCAAGAATGTACAAATGGGTAAAAGCATACCTGCATAATAGAAGAGCCAGGGTACAATTAGATGGTCGCAAGAGCAAGAAAGTTCTACTGCGTCATGGAGTCCCCCAGGGAGGAGTCCTGTCACCCACACTTTTCTTGGTTTACATCAATGACCTAGTTGCTGAACTACCACATGGGATCAAAGTGGCAATGTATGCTGACGACCTGGTGATCTGGTGCACTGAAGAACATGCGACAGTGGCCACTAAACAAATACAAAGAGCTATCGATGTCCTAACCTTATGAGCAAATAGATGGTGCGTCAGCATTAACACAGATAAGTGCAGCACTACACTCTTTACCCTCTCACCAAAACAAAAAGCTGGTCATATCAAAATAGATGGAGTGCTCTTGAAAGAAGACAAACAACCCACATACCTCGGAGTTACTTTTGATGATAAACTGACATGGAAGCAGCACATAAACAAAGCAACAACAAAAGCCAGGAGGAAGTTAGCTATTCTGAGAAAACTAAGTGGAACCACATGGGGAGCCAGTGGGAATATACTCAGTAAAGTTTACCAGCAAGGCATAAGACCACACCTGGAATATGGTTCAGCTGCATGGTGTCCTGCATCAAACACCACATTACAAGATCTAGATAAAGTGCAAAACCAAGCACTTAGAATAATGTTTAGAGCAATGAAATCAACACCCATAACAGAGATTCAGAAAATGGGAAGAATGCAAACACTTGGCGAGCGCAGAGACACAAAAGTACTAATTCAGGCAGAAAAGTTTCAGTGTATGCCAAGTCATCCAATGAAGGAAAGATTCCAAAATCTAGCAATGGGACGACTTAAAAGAAGCAGCTTTATCCATCAAGCTAAACGACTCCGCAGACAACTTACAGACCTACCTGAAGCTGACAGCCCCTTAAGGCCTGTACCAGAACAAACTCTGTGGAGTGAAAGACATGGAATTCCAATATACATTCAGACCCATGTGAAAGGAATACTAAGCGAGGACAAACAGAACAGTGTGCAGCGAAGGACAGTCACCCTCAGTTTCCTGGATGAGGAATATCCACAAGATATATGGGTCAGTGTATACACAGATGGGTCAGCACAGAATGCTGTGAGGAATGGAGGTGCAGGTGTATATATAGAATATCCACACAAGCCTAGAGATACAATCAGAACACCAACAGGACAATTCTGCAATAATTATGATGCAGAAATCCAGGCAATTAGTGTGGCAGCTAAAAAACTGCTGAACTCCAACTCTGACCTACAGCCTGTTGTATTCCTGCCAGATGCAAGGTCAGTGCTTCAAGCTCTCCAGTCTGAAAAACTAACAGACTTGAAAAAACTATTTAGCGAATTGTCTTACCAGTATAGGGTAACCATGCAGTGGATACCCTCTCACTGTGGAATACCAGGAAATGAAAAAGCAGACCAACTGGCTAAGGAAGGTGCTGCCGAAGACCAACCAGATATACCAATCACCTACCATCAGAAAAAACAGATGATCAAGTCAATAAGAAAGCCACAAACACCAACACAAGATGACTATCATATTATGAACAGACCAGAACAAGTTATAATTCTATGTCTCAGAACAGGACACAACCGACTCCGCAGTCACGTATACAAAGTTCAAGATTGGCAACACGGCCATGTGTACATGTGAACAGGCAGCACAGAGTGCCAAACATATACTTCAAGATTGTTCTGAGCATGAAACGCTGAGGCAGACATATTGGCCAGAGGAAACAACACTGGAATCAAAACTCCATGGGACACTGTATGAACTACAAAAGACAGTGAGTTTTATTAAGGAGACAGAATTACAGATATAGACATGTTTCAAGTGAATGAAAGAAGAAGAATAAAAGACAAATTGAACGAACTACTCTTTGCAGATGACCAAGCACTAATAGCAATATCAGAAGAACAATTGCAAGAATATATCAACATACTCCACACAACATGACAAAAATTAAACATGAAGATTAATATTGAAAAGACCGAAATAATGACAATAGCAAAGAAAGAAAGAAATATCACTATCTCTATCAATGATAAACACCTAAATGAGTTCACTTAGTTTGGAAAACATTTTATCGAGTGAAGGGGAAACCAGTAAAGAGATACAAAATAGATGCAACAAAACATACCAGATCCTAGGACAGATGACACATATTTTCAAGAACAAAAATGTAAACATCGACACTAAAGTTGCATTATACAAGACTATTATTATTTTATCACTATGCTACCAGTGCCAAACCTGGACAATGACAGCTCAAGACAAAAGAAAAATAGTGACAGTAGAAATGATATGTCTACGAAGACTACGTGGAGTGTCATTAAGAGATAGAATTAGAAACGATAACATGAGACAGACAACTTAAACAATACCAGTATTGGAACACATCAAAAGACAACAGATCAAGTGGTTTTCACACGCTTCCAGACTACCAACAGATAGCATGCCACAAATGGCCATGACACATAGACATAACGACTATAAAGCCAGAGGCAGATCATGTAAAAGATGGATCACAGTAGCCAAAGGAGCCACACGAACAAGCTTACAAACAGTACACAATAAAGCCATCTCCAGTGAACTCTGACGCTGCAAGGAAAACAAGGGCCACAGCATATATATAGATAGAGATAGATAGATAAAGCTGCTTCTTTTCAGTTGTCACATTGCTAGATTTTGGAAAATTTCCTTCATTGGATGACTTGGCATACACTGAAACTTTTCTGCCTGAATTAGTACTTATGTGTCTCGCCAAGTGTTTGCATTCTTCCCATTTTCTGAATCTCTGTTATGGGTGTTGATTTCATTGCTCCCAACATTATTCTAAGTGCCTGGTTTTGCACTTTATCTAGATCTTGTAATGTCGTGTTTGATGCAGGACACCATGCAGCTGAACCATATTCCAGGTGTGGTCTTATGCCTTGCTGGTAAACTTTACTGAGTATATTCCCACTGGCTCCCCATGTGGTTCCACTTAGTTTTCTCAGAATAGCTAACTTCCTCCTGATCTTTGTTGTTGCTCTGTTTATGTGTTTCTTCTATGTCAACTTATCATCAAAAGTAACTCTGAAGTATGTGGGTTGTTTGTCTTCTTTCAAAAGCTCTCCATCTATCTTGATATCACCGGCTTTTTGTTTTGGTGAGAGGGCAAAGAGTGTAGCGCTGCATTTATCTGTGTTAACGCTGACACACCATCTATTTGCCCATACGATTAAGGCCATGCACCTAAGTATGAAAACTTGCAGCTCTGGATAGAGGAAGAATGGACATATGAAATTATTGTTTTGTTATGTCATCAGAAATCCAAAGCTGCTCACATGAATAGTTTGCTTAAAATAAGTGTTGAGTGGCTAAACTCTCTCAATTTTGAGGATATAGTGTAACCCTAATACTTGCGAATGTAATTCTGCATTATAATTTTGATACTTACAAACTGACAAATGTTTAATGGTCATATATAATGCAATGTAGAATCATCTTTCTATAATCTCTATGCTCATAATGTCAAAATAGCTTTGTATCATTGTTCCTGACTTTTTAGATGTCTTGTCTTACAGGTGAGAATAGTGCTGAGATGGATGAACCCATAAGAAATTCTTCACAGCTTGTAAAGGAGTTAGTTTTATTAGTTGTTGAAGCTCGAACTCCTGATCTTTCAGTCAAAGGGAGAGTTGAAGGACCCCATTGTCCTATTATTAGGGGTCGGCCAGCCCACAAATGCAGTGCAGAGAAATCAGAAGTAAGTACAGAATATATTTTTACTATAAGGACTGGAGAACATTAAAATTTATTGCCATAACTAGTGTACCATTATTTCAGTGTCATTAGTTCATTGTTTCAATCACCAGGAATTATGAGCAATTTGTTCTTACTTCCTATGTGCAGTGGAGTGGTTTTTCTTACTTCCTATGTGCAGTGGAGTGGTTTTTCTTACGGCCTATATGCAGTGGAGTGGTTTTTCTTACTTCCTATGTGCAGTGGAGTGGTTTTTCTTACTGCCTATATGCAGTGGAGTGGTTTTTCTTACTTCCTATGTGCAGTGGAGTGGTTTTTCTTACTGCCTATATGCAGTGGAGTACCGTAGTTTTTTTTACTGCCTATATGTAGTGAGGTGGTTTCTCAGAGCTTTCTTTCATACATAGGAGCTTTCGGCTTATCTGTGACGCAGTGAGCTTTTGGTTTTCCTCTAAGTATTTTATTAGTCTAGAGTTGACCAAGAATAAATACAAGATAGAAGAATATCAGAAAATACATAAGGAGATAAGAGAAATGCAAAATAGCAAAAGAAAGCTGGCTGAATAAGAAATGCACAGAAATAGAATCGCATTACTACCAAGATACAACATTACTATATAAGCAAATTGAGGTGATAACAGGGAAGATAATGCAAACAGTTACAGGGTGTCTAAAATCTAAGATAGGGCAGGTATTAATGGGAAAAGATCACATAGTACAGAGATGGTCAGAGTATATCAAAGAACTTTGTTCTTCTTCTTTCATTCACTTGAAACATGTCTATATCTGTAATTCTGTCTCCTGAATAAAACTCACTGTCATTTGTGGTTCATACAGTGTCCCATAGAGCTTTGATTCCAGTGTTGTTTCCTGTGGCCAATATGTCTGCCTCAGCGTTTCACGCTCAGAACACTCTTGTTCATCATGAAAAAACTTTATGATGACAATAGACCCGAGATACGCATACAAGATAATGGCGAGGGTCCATCAATACTCGCAGCAGAAGTAATGGAGGCCCTATTACACATGAAATATGGCAACGCCCCAGGTCCAGACGATATCACATTAGAAGAATTAGCAGCTTTAGGTGACTTTGGAGTTGAAATAATCGCAAAATTGCTGAATGACATATATAATAGTGGACACATACCCGATGATTTAATGGGGTCCATATTTATAGCCTTACTTAAGAAACCAGGGACCACCGAATGTGAAGAACATGTACAATCAGCCTCATGAGCCAAATAACCAAAATACTTCTCAGAATCATCATGAAGAGTGAGAAACAAAATAAAATCAGAAATAAATCCAGAGCAATGTGACTTTTTAGAAGGCAAAGATACCAACAATGCTATTTATATATTGAGAACAGTAATAGAGAGGTCTATAGAGGTAAAAACAGATATGTACCTCTATTTTATAGACAACACAAAAGCATTTGATAAAGTTAAACATAGTGAAGTTATGATAAACATGGTAGAGAATTTGAATATTGACAGTAAGGATTTAAGAATAAAGAACATGTACTGGCAACAAACAGCAGCAATAAGAATAGGAAATCAATTTGGCCCTTTTTGACAAATAAAACAAGGAGTCAGACCGGGATGCATACTATCACCAGACCTATTCTCTTTATACAGTGAAAACATAATGTGTGCAATAGTAGATATCCCAGGAATATCAGTGGGAGGACATAACATAAATAATTTGAGATATGCGGGTGACACTCTTATTATTGCAAAAAGTGAGGAAGACCTTCAAGATTTAATTAATGTAGTAGTCACAGAAAGTAAAGAGAATGACCTCCTCCTAAATATCAAGAAAACAGAAGTAATGGTTATTTCAAACAGGTTAGGAAGAAGCAGCACAATGAGATACCTGGATGTGTTGTTTGACAGATGTCGTGAGTTTCAGGGAACATGTTGACCGTGTTATCATAATGGCAGGCAAAGGCTTAGCAACAATGAAGGTTATGGCTCCTGTGCAGTGTGAGCACAAGTTATTATTTCTTTTGTATCAGGGTTTGGTGGTGGAATATCCACTGGCAGTTCTGACTTAGCCAAACTCAGATTGAAAGACTGGATAGAATCAAGAATGCAGCAATGCATATCATACTTGGGTGCACAAGAGACACATTGACAAGAGATATGCAGTACTTACTCTACTGTCCTACGGCAGAGCACAGATTACAGTATTGCCGTGCATGGGCGTACCTTCAGATACATGCAGATAAGGAACATCCAATTGCATTCCGAAATACAGAAAGTTAAAGGTAGCAGACTTAAGAGAGGGAAGTCATGTATGGGACGTGCTGAGGATGTCATACAAAGCGGTGTGCAGATTGCAAGTTGTGGCAGCATGTGCAGAATGGATAGGTCTACCCACAGATTTCGAAACTTGTTTTAGAGTAGTGACATCATTTAGCAGGGAATGCAGAGAATGGTGTCCCGCGGCTGTGGAGCAAGAGGTACAGGCTTTGGTCAGTGAGAATATCAAAGCTGGGGGATGTGATGAATCTGTGATTAGACATGTTCGCAGCAGTGCTTGGGCCTTCACAGCTCAGCGCAAAGGTAAAATGATCAGGGAGGAGAGTGGAACCATTGCTGTGACTACGAGTAGTATGGCCATGGAAATTATGGCGGTGACCAGGGCATTTGAGTGGGTAGGTACACAGAAGGTAACACAGGTCTGCATCTTGAGTGATTCTTTGAATATTATTATGAAGGTGCAAGTGGGTCACATTTATGAACAGTGTATTGAGGCCTTGAGAAAGGCAAGTTTGAAAGTAGCTATATTTATTTTCGTGCCGGTACATGTGGATGTTCGAGGCAATGAAAGAACAAATCAACTGGCATCATGAACAATTGTGGCACAAAGCGATGGGGCAATGGATTGAGCAGACATTTGAATTCCATAAGAGATATAGCACTTGAGAGTGAGACTAGTGTGGATGATTATTCCTTTTTAATGTCCAGGATTAAAGATCAGGGTTTGAAATGCAGTGTTGCTAAAAGTGAACATTGTGGAGGGCACAGAAGAATGATGGTCAACCAGCAGAGGACCAGTACTGTCAGCAGAAGTGTAATGGCGGATACACTTAGGGAGAGATCTGAGCAACTATGGACGTGTCCAGTTTGCAGTGATGATGATCTGACCACAAACTAACTAGGATTTTTACAAATATTTATTGGTTCTAGGTTCCTGATTACCATATGCCTTTCCTGAGCTATTCATTTCCTGGGGCCTTTTTGGTTTTTAGTTTTCCTGTGGCATCATTTAGTTTTTTAATGGTTAAGGATATCTTCATGCGTGCGTCAGGATTTTGATGCTTCAACTTTCTTTTAATTTCTTTTTTGACTTCTGTGATACATGTGTGAGGGAGTGTTGTTGTGCTTTTTTCGTTATAGAATTCTGCTAAGATGTGTGCTCTCATTTTTCCAGTGGGGAATTTCCCTTCTTCTTTGACAGTCCTATAATGTGGATTCATTGTTTCTTCATTTAAAGTTTTGTAAGATTCCAGTTTGCTTGTGTCATTTGTCATGTTTAGGCTGCTGGTCTTTTCATGCCAGTTATTTTGGATCTCTGTTCTTGTTTGCTTGTTGAACATGTGTTTTATGTCATTGTGATTCTTTGTATTTACTACTGTATGGTTTTTCTCCATTGTATGCTTTGCTTCATTCAGTTTATTATGAAATTTTTAAATTCTTACTCCAATAAGGCTTTTATTATTTTTGTCTGCTCCTTGGGATTGTTTTCTGTGCAGCTTGGTGTATCACTTTATTTTTTATTGAGATGTTGTGGTTTATGTTATTGGTTAGGGTGATAATCTGGCTGTTCTGTTAGTTCTCTGAAGAGGGTCTAGCTTGCTTTTTTGAAGTTCCAGCTTGGGCCGGGGACATGTTATGTTGTACTATACTTCCTGTCTTGGAGATTTGCAGGATGACTGGTACATGTTTACTTTCTCCCAGTTGATTTTATTTTATCATATATTCCTAATCTACTATAATATATCTGTTTATTTATTTGTTAATGGTGATAAACATATGCACAGTTTATTGTTTACATTTCAGTGTGTCCGTGCAAGCCAGTTTTCCTACTTGGCTCAGAAATTGTGGTTGAACAGTATTCCTGTATGTCTTGATATCTTTCTATTTCCTGATTGCATCCATGGCCAATTGGAAGCTTCATTGATGGAGGGAACAATCACAACATTATCAGGAGAGAATGCTCTCATTGTTGAGAGATGGATCATTGATGGAAATAAAAGAAGGTGAGGGAATTAAATTACAAAATAATGTACAGTAAAAATATAATTTAACAGAGTACTATTATTGCCCATCCAGTTATTCCTGTGTTTTAAGTTGAGCTTCTAGCAAGCATGGAGGTGCAAAGCAAATTAGAAGATGATAATGACTGGACAGAGGGAAACTAGAAGTTAAGCATACATTATTCTTAAGCAAACAATACCTTAAGCCATTGCAGTACAAGTAATGCCTTTTCTACCTCAAATGGACAGAGAAAAATTATGTTGCTGCTTGTGATATCAATAACGAGACTTTGAGAGTAAGCATTTAAAAAGTCATTTCAGGCTAAGAAACAGAAAACAATTGGCACATTTCATCCCAGTGAAACAAAACCATTATCATGCATCATTGCTGAAATGTTTTTTGTTTTTTTTAATATTTACAAAATGTAAACATGCATTATGAAATCTTTTTTCAGTAAAGTTTTGAAATGTACAATATTCTATGCTGATAATTGAAACTTTTTCATGGTAATCAAATTACATTATACTGTAGTTTAGGCACTATTTTATTGATATACATATTTGTTTCCACATATCCGAACAGTGTAATAAGTCTTTAGGGAAAATTTGATAAAGATACAGAATCTTGCTTAAAACAGAGCAAGACTGTTTTTGCAACAATAGAACCAATCTGGAAATCCAGAATATGCAACAGAAAACCTAAACAAGCTATACAGAAGTACTATGTTTGAAGGATAAAGAAGAAAAGATGTTCATAATTGTAAATCTTGCTGCTTAGCAAAATATCTGACAGTAAACATCAGAATACTAGTTAAGAAATCAACTCTTGAGATGGCTATGAGAAACATGTATCACCATATTAGAGGATTTACTTGCCAAAATGTTACTGGGTAAATCATTGTTGCTGGGGCTGAACAGGGAGCACGGAAAGCAACACTGTGACTCCCCAGTGCATGTCGTAAGAGGTGATTGAGCTTTTAGGGGTGGAGTTGGGTGTCCCATCCCATGATGATGATGTTCCTACTTCGCAAGCTAATATGAACATGACAGGAAAAACAATACACGTGACCAAAAAAATGATTAAAAAACCCCCAAAACATTGGTTTTTGTCTATTTTGGTTTTGGTATTTGAATCCGCAAATGCTTGAGGAGTCTGATTCCTGCTAGGAAAGATCTGTTATAGAGGGTTCTCAGTAAGAACGTTTTTCGGATCTTTCTTCCATTTCTGTCACTGGTAGCTCGCAAATTTCTTTCCCGTTCAAATTTTGTGATGCTAGTGGTGATCTGAGTGTGCCAAGCTGAGAATAAAGAACTGTAGTCTCCCAGAGGCTGAGATCTTCTTCTTTCTTCTTCAGCGTTCATTCTCAAACTCCTGCTGAATTCTCTAGTAGCAGGACCATGGTCCTACTAGATTTCCAGCAGGATGTAGTCCAGAGAATGTAAATGCGTTGTGTCGTCGTTTTATTTGCGCCAATGGCCCGACACATCCATCTTCGGCGGAAGGCTGAGATCACTGCTACAGTGTTTGAGGGAGTTCTTCAAGTAATCCTTGTAGCACATTTTTCTGCCCTCCGATTTAATGTTTACCATCGCACAGCTCCCTATAGAACAATCTTTTTGAAAGATGCTTGTCTGGCATATGGACGACGAAAAGGGACAGATGTCGAAGCCAAGCTGTAAACTAGGACTCAACACATTCAGTTCTACAGAGTACATCCTACTAATCTGCAGAAGTTTGCTTAGCAAAAAATGCAGAAAAAGATACAAGACATAAAAATGAGAACATAGATGTAGTCCTCTCTAACCTACCAAAAGGGAAAACTTTGTGACACAAGCCGGATATAGACCACATACTATATATAAGTACTTGTCCACAAACAAATGACAGCATTAGAGTTGTTGTTGAAACTGTTGATCAATCAATCTGATGTCTTCTTCTCCAACAGCCAAATAAGTACATCTGCTTGCACATTGTCAGACGTATAATGGTATCCTTTGATTGGTTCTTCAGCTTCAGGAAAAGAGAAAATTCACAAGTTGCTAGTTCAGGGCTGAAGGACTGGCATATTAATATTTTGTTATTCTTGAGAGGCTCTAGTATAGCCAATGTTTGTTGTCTCATCCGGGAGTGAGCATTGTCATGGTGAAGAGTTGCACATTTGCCCAGATGAATACACAGCAATGTTGCATAAAGTTTCTGCAAAGTTCTCACATAACTATCAGAGTTTACAGTATTAGTGTTCTTAAACAAATTGTATGGGGACTACATCTTAGCAGTCCCAAAAGATGGGCATCACCAGTTTTTCAGCCGAAGTAATGACTTTGAATTTCATGGGATTGGCAAGTTCTTATCCACATAAGCATCGGTATCTACTGCAGTAATTCTACAATGACTATTTTTGACACACAATCTTCTGCCATCAAGAATTCAATCATAGCACAGTGCTTCAACTGTTTTTCCATAAATATCACCATTTTACTGTTCACTGTGCACCCATGTCCAATTTCAGGTGGATATCATTGCATGTCCTGAAAGTTGAGTGATTAAAGATTGTTCATATCTTCTAGGGTGCTGCCCTCAGCTTCACCATATTCTTAATCTTCATAAATGATCTCCCTGACTTGCTTAACACCCATAAAGCCATGTTTGCAGACGATCTTGTCATATGGACAAGTGGATCAGACTTTTACCTGGCTGCAGAGAGACTTAGAAAAACCCTTCTCACAATATCAACATACTATAACTTCTGGAAACTGAAGGTAAACACAAGTAAAACCACATATACCATATTTACACTTTAGCAATAAACAAACAAAGAAGAAATTTAAAATCACTCTTGAAAGTGCTCAAACAAATTGTGAAGAAAATAAAACATATCTAGGTGTTCAGCTGGATAGGAGGCTAACCTTCAACAACATTTTTAACAATATCATAGAAAAAAACATCTAAGAACTTGGTAGAACTTGCTAAAGCAACTTGCAGTACATTCTTGGGAGCCAACAAACAATTCTTAAACATGCATACATATGATATGTCAGATTCATTAAGACTATAATCTCCCCTTGCAGGCCACATCATCAAAAAGCTCTTGCACACACTTAGATAGAATACAAAGCCAGGCTCTCCGCTTCATTTATGGTGGTATGAGATCAACAGTGGCTTGTGAAATCGATGCAAACATAGAGCTACTAGACATAAGAAGAGAAGAGGCAACTATAGAAGCTGTGAAAAGATACAAATACTCCCCCAAAAACATCCTAACAAAAAAGAAGTCCACAAATGGACATGCAAAACAACACTAAAACAAAAATCTACAGTAAAGTTAGCAGAAGAAATAAACAGGAAACATCACCTTCCTCAAGATAGGAATCTGAAAGAGTATCACCTGCCAAAGACGAATGTGTCTGGCCATTGGTGCAAATAAAATGGAGACACAGCGCATTTCCATTCTCTTCTGTTTTCTTTGCAGATGTGATCTATGTATGTTATGAACAATGGGGGGGGGGGAAATAGTACACATCCCAGTCTAACACCCGAGGGAATTTGAAAATTATCAGATGTACCTGTGCTTGTTCTTACTGTGCATTGACTGTTGGCATATATTCTGTGACATAGGATTATCAGATGTTGGGGAACTCCATATGTCTGTAATTTTATCCATAGTTGTGCTCTATCCACTCTGTTGAAAGCTTTGTCTTGGTTCATGAAAGCCAAATGTAAGTCTTCGTTAAGTTCTATTGCTCTTTCTGAAAGTTGTTGGAGAGAAAAGATTGCATTTGTACAGCTTTTATTTTTCAGAAGGCCCATGTGTGTGTTGTTGAGCCATGGTTCTATATATGCGCACATTCTTCTCTCTCTTATCTTGCTAAAGATTTTCCCTATGTGTCTTAACAGTGATATGCCTCTATACTTAGTGCAGTTCCTCTTACTGCCTTTTTTCAACCTGACCAATTTTGAACTATAGTAATGGATTATTAGTCAAACACATATATAAGAATAGAGGATTGTCAATTGCTAACTTTGCTCATTGCCACAGATTGTGCTTTAATTTTTTATTTTGTCAGATAATTTTTTATTTTTTTTTTAATTTTTTTTTACATATCACTGTTTGCTCATGTTTTGCTTGGTTACCAAGGGAGACCAAAGAATAGTAAATATATGACTTAATATGCAAAAAATAGAAGGTGATCATGTAGGATTGGGTTCGTGGGTGTCCACCCCATCCCGTAGAAAGTAAAAGTCACCAAAATGCTGAATTTCATAGCCCCAAAAAGTGCAAATATCACAGCCAAGGTGTAAACAACAATATTGTATATTATATTCTCTTGATTCAAATGTATAAGCACAGAAGAGTGAAGAGGAGAAAATGATATACTGTTGTTTTTTTAATTGTATGCCCTCTTCAGTCTCTACTACAATCAATACTGCATTGATTAATGTCTGTGTTGAATTTTGCTATTTCAGACAAGATGATTCATTATCTCCTTCCATGCTGATTCAAGCAGTAAGGTCATATCTACATTTCTCTCAGATAAGCTCATGGCTATATTCTACTGGAGGCAAGCTTCCAGGATTGCTAGCCTATAGGTTTGTTTGCTTCATTGTTACATTTATGTAATCCAAATGCATTACTTAAAAACTTTGCAATAATTGTCATTCTCAGGTAACTATTAGAATGTTGCAGTAACAGTCTAAAACTCTATACTCATACTGGAAATGGGTGTCTTATATGCCCCATTGTATTTGGTGGTGACTGCCTAGTTTTAAAGTCACAGTAATTACTGAAAAAGTCAGAGAAGATCCAACAATCAGGTATGGGCCGTAGTAACACAAATAACAAATTGATAATAGTGAATAAGTAAATATGTGTTACAAAAGCATGGGGCGTAGTCCAGCCAACAGAGGCCGGAAGCTAAGCTTGGTAGGGCCATCCATAATATTGAGAAGGATAACAGTATTGCCCAAGCAAGCACAGGTGCTGAAGTAAGAAATATTAGGCAGAGAAACACACCAGCAACTATGGTATCGCTCAACATGGCTGGATAATATGTTTTCACAATAAAATTTAAATAATCATCAGTGTTCGCTCTGTGAAGTTCCATCAGACGAGTAGTGTGACCTCGACAGAATCCACCACTAACTACTGAAGGTCCCTCTAGTCTACCTTGTGGAGCCAGGAGAGGAAAGTAACTGGCCAACCAGACAGGAAGGGGCAACCTCTCTAAACATCATACACTGGAATGCAGAGGGAGTTAGCCCAAAAAAAAAAAAAAACTAGAAAATGCTGTCAACCAGGCAGAGATTAGTATTTGGTGCATACAGGAAACCCACCTCAATGAAAAAAATAACCTTCAAGATATGAGGATACCAATGTTTTAAAATTGACAGGAAAGATCAAAGGAAAGGTGGCATACTGGTCAAGTAACATCAATGCCACAGAAATCAAAACACACAAATAAGGTACTGAATACCAAATAACTCACATAAAGAACAACACCCTTGAACTTCATATACTGAACTGCCCAACTGACATCCCATTAAACATGACCATTACTAACATTCCAACAAACTCTTCCTGGCAGTAGGAGACTTTAACAGCCACTCTCAAAACTGAGGATACAATAATTTTGACACCAGGGGAGAAGAGATAGAAAGTTGGCATGATGACAACAACAACTAAATCCTCTTAAATAATGCACAGGATACACAGATCTTCTACTCAAAAAGATGGTATAGCATCTTCACCCCCACTTGGCATTCTGCACCTCAGAACTAGTTGGGATAGTGGAAAGAACAATAGGTGAACAAGTAGGTGACATTGATCATCACCCAGTCATCATCCATTTGTAACCACTCCCACTCTTATCCACCTTGTTGAACTGTTGCTTACACTCAACTCGTTTGACTTAGATGTGAACTTTTTTGATCAGATCAATGGTGTTGTTATGGGCACTAAGATGGGATCCAGTTATGCTGGTCTTTTCATGGGACATGTTGATGGTTTAGGAGAAGGTTTAGGAGAAGGAGATGGTTTAAGTTTAGGAGACATGAAGGTCCTTTTCTATTTCTAGAAAAGATAGATACATTGATGATGGTATAGGTATTACTGATATGTCTGAGACAGAATTAAATTGCTTCATCAACTTTATAGAAAATTTTAACGTTGCTATTCAGTTCACATTTAATATCTTACTACTTCTGTCAACTTTATTGATATTATTGTTACTATTCATCCCCTTTACCTCATCAGAGGTAAAGATATCAAAGTAAAAAAATTTGACTGTAATGCAAAACACCACATTTAAAATATTTGTTGTCAAAGTTCTTACACATGATGCTCTAATGAAGATAGATGTTGGGTTCTGGAAGATATGTTAGATCATGTGCTCCAATAAGAGGAAGAATCCAGTATTAATCTAAGCGAATTGTCAGACATGAACTGAAGTAAATTTAACTTTATTTGGAGATCAGAAAGAAAGTAAAAAATTTTCTTCAAAACATTAACAAATAGTTCAGTTGTATAAGTTTATGAGTAATTTACAGGTAAATACAAATAAGGTAGGAAGGTTACTGTAGAAAACTATCAATATAAAATAATAAAATATAGAAAATAACAATAAAACAAAGAACAAATACAATTGTCAACGTGTCGGTCCAACTGGGACCTTTATCAAGGCAACAAAAACAGTTATGAACACAAAACCATAACGAATATAAACCAATTGGCTGGGAGACGGATTTCTCTCACCAGGAAATCATCACCCAGTGACAGCGCAACATACTATTAATAAGTGCATATTGATGCGTTCAATATGTTTAAATTATAAAAAGAAGAAAAAGTTTAGAAGATGGCATAATGAAAAACAAAGGTAAGCAGTGAGAGGAAAATGGAGTGATGTAATAATAAACCTAAGCTACGGTAAGTGAAAATGAGAAACAATAACAAGAAGATGGCGGAAACAATGGAAGGTAACGACTAGAAGACTAATATAAATAACCCAAATATCGGAGGATATCCGACAAAATGGAAGTGCCCCACTAACCATACAAATAGAGGTAAATACAAATAAGGTAGGAAGGTTACTGTAGAAAACTGTCAATATAAAATATAGAAAATAACAATAAAACAAAGAAAATATACAATTATCAACGTGTCTGTCCAACTGGGACCTTTATCACGACAACAAAAACAGTAATTTGAGTAATTTACAATTGTACCCATGAGATGTGCAGATATTTATACTCCATTGAAAAATTTCATTGTGATTCACATTTCTTGTAGTTTGTCTAGAAGATAAAAGAAATTAACCATTGTGAAGGATAAATAATTGATTAAGAACAACACATTTTGAACTTCTCAAAATTTAAGTAGTTTTCATATGCTTTCAGACTACCCTCAGATAGTGCTCCTCAAAAAGCATTGTTATACAGACACAATGGATGAAAAGCCAGAGGCAGACCATGCAAAAGATGGATATAGAATTAAAAGTCAATGAAAACAAATATGAAGCACACAGAAAGGTCATCTCCAGAGAACTCCTCTACCCACAATGCTGCATGGCATAAAGTGATATAAAGCAAAAAGAAAGAAAGAAAGATATTTCAAAGGTTATGGATAATATGATATGCAAACAATCAATGCAATATATCAAACATATTTAAAAAAATGCAATAATGTTCATGAGAGTGTGAACGGACTAGTATAGGTTTCTACTATTATTGTAAGTTGCTGATATTATTGCAGGTTGCTGCTAATATTTGCAGGTTTCTGCTATTATTGCAGGTTGCTGATATTATTGCAGGTTGCTGCTAATATTTGCAGGTTTCTGCTATTATTGCAGGTTGCTGATATTATTGCAGGTTGCTGCTATTGTTTTAAGGTTTTTCTGTTATTATTGTAGATTGCCGGTATTATTGCAGGTTGCTTTTATTATTGTAGTTTGCTGCTATTGTGTGCAGGTTTCTACTATTACTGCAGGTTGCCGATATTATTACAGGTTGCTGCTATTGTGTGCAGGTTTCTACTATTATTGCAGGTTGCTGCTATTGTGTGCAGGTTTCTGCTATTATTGTAGGTTTCTGGTATTATTGTAGGCTGCTTTTATTGTAGGTTGGTATTGTGTTAATGCAGGTTGCTGCTATTAATACCTGTTGGTATTGTGTTAGTACTACTGCAGCATTGTGAGTTGTGCAGCAACCTGCATCTATATTATACAGAGTGTGTGCAGATTGGAGGATGTGCTACCTGGTGCAGAATGGAGTCCTTAGATTGTCAGACAGCCTTCAAAGTAATAATAACACTCAATGGAAAATGCAGGGAATGGTGTCTGACAGTGGTGGAGTCGGAAGCACTCGCTCTAATTGGTGAAAATTCCAGGGAATGTGATATGATTGTATATACAGATGGGTCGGTTGAGAGACATATCAGAAGTGCTTGGGCCTTCACGGCTCAAAGGTGGGGGGAAACTATCAGAGAGTAAAGTGGTGCATTCGCTCAGATTATAAGCAGCATGACAATGGAGGTTTTGGCAGTAACCAAAGCTTTGCAATGGGTCTACAAGCATGCCTGCATACTCAGTGACTCGATGAGCATGGTTGTGAAAGTTCAGGCGGGATACATTCGGGAACAGTGGCTGGATGCAGTGAAGAATTTCTGTATGCATAAAGTGACTTTCCTTTTTGTGCTGGGACATGTGGGAGTCCGGGGTAATGAGAGAGCAGATAGGGCTGCCGCACACGCTGCTACTACGGATGTTGGTGGAGCGATGGATCAAGCAGACATTTTGAGCGCCCTACGGGAAAACGCACAAGCAAATTACTGCATAAGTGGCGATGACTCTAGTTCCATGACTAGAATAAAAGAATTTGGTTTGAAATTTGGTGTCGCTAGAAAGGTGCGGTTTCATGGGCAAGAAAGAATGATGGTCAATCAACTGCGTACTGGAACCGTCAGTCAACGTGTAATGGCGGCCACACTCAAGGAGAGATCTGAGCACCTATGGACTTGTCCGGAGTGCAGTGACGATGACCTAATGACTAATTAACTAACTAACATTGTGCATCTGTTCAGAAAACAATGGAAAACTACTTAACATAAACACTGCCGAGAAAATCACTACAGCCAAATAATGCTGGGTTGACTGCATCCTAAAAAGATATGCTACTAAAAATTGTGAAAGTGTAGATTGCTGCTATTATTGTATGTTGGTACTGTGTTAGTGCAGGTTGCTGTTATCATCGTAGGTTGTGTTAGTGCAGGTTGCTGTTATCATCGTAGGTTGTGTTAGTGCAGGTTGCTGTTATCATCGTAGGTCGTGTTAGTGCAGGTTGCTGTTATCATCGTAGGTCGTGTTAGTGCAGATTGCTGTTATCATCATAGGTCGTGTTAGTGCAGGTTGCTGTTATCATCGTAGGTCGTGTTAGTGCAGGTTGCTGTTATCATCGTAGGTCGTGTTAGTGCAGGTTGCTGTTATCATCGTAGGTCGTGTTAATGCAGGTTGCTGTTATCATCGTAGGTCGTGTTAGTGCAGGTTGCTGTTATCATCGTAGGTTGTGTTAGTGCAGGTTGCTGTTATCATCGTAGGTTGTGTTAGTGCAGGTTGCTGTTATCATCGTAGGTTGTGTTAGTGCAGGTTGCTGTTATCATCGTAGGTTGTGTTAGTGCAGGTTGCTGTTATCATCGTAGGTTGTGTTAGTGCAGGTTGCTGTTATCATCTTAGGTTGTGTTAGTGCAGGTTGCTGTTTCATCGTAGGTTGTGTTAGTGTATTTTGTGTTAGTGCAGGTTGCTGTTATCATCGTAGGTTGTGTTAGTGCAGGTTGCTGTTATCATCGTAGGTTGTGTTAGTGCAGGTTGCTGTTATCATCGTAGGTTGTGTTAGTGCAGGTTGCTGTTATCATCGTAGGTCGTGTTAGTGCAGGTTGCTGTTATCATCGTAGGTCGTGTTAGTGCAGGTTGCTGTTATCATCGTAGGTCGTGTTAGTGCAGGTTGCTGTTATCATCGTAGGTTGTGTTAGTGCAGGTTGCTGTTATCATCGTAGGTTGTGTTAGTGCAGGTTGCTGTTATCATCGTAGGTTGTGTTAGTGCAGGTTGCTGTTATCATCGTAGGTTGTGTTAGTGCAGGTTGCTGTTATCATCGTAGGTTGTGTTAGTGCAGGTTGCTGTTATCATCGTAGGTTGTGTTAGTGCAGGTTGCTGTTATCATCGTAGGTTGTGTTAGTGCAGGTTGCTGTTATCATCGTAGGTTGTGTTAGTGCAGGTTGCTGTTATCATCGTAGGTTGTGTTAGTGCAGGTTGCTGTTATCATCGTAGGTTGTGTTAGTGCAGGTTGCTGTTATCATCGTAGGTTGTGTTAGTGCAGGTTGCTGTTATCATCGTAGGTTGTGTTAGTGCAGGTTGCTGTTATCATCGTAGGTTGTGTTAGTGCAGGTTGCTGTTATCATCGTAGGTTGTGTTAGTGCAGGTTGCTGTTATCATCGTAGGTTGTGTTAGTGCAGGTTGCTGTTATCATCGTAGGTTGTGTTAGTGCAGGTTGCTGTTATCATCGTAGGTTGTGTTAGTGCAGGTTGCTGTTATCATCGTAGGTTGTGTTAGTGCAGGTTGCTGTTATCATCGTAGGTTGTGTTAGTGCAGGTTGCTGTTATCATCATAGGTTGTGTTAGTGCAGGTTGCTGTTATCATCGTAGGTTGTGTTAGTGCAGGTTGCTGTTATCATCGTAGGTTGTGTTAGTGCAGGTTGCTGTTATCATCGTAGGTTGTGTTAGTGCAGGTTGCTGTTATCATCGTAGGTTGTGTTAGTGCAGGTTGCTGTTATCATCGTAGGTTGTGTTAGTGCAGGTTGCTGTTATCATCGTAGGTTGTGTTAGTGCAGGTTGCTGTTATCATCGTAGGTTGTGTTAGTGCAGGTTGCTGTTATCATCGTAGGTTGTGTTAGTGCAGGTTGCTGTTATCATCGTAGGTTGTGTTAGTGCAGGTTGCTGTTATCATCGTAGGTTGTGTTAGTGCAGGTTGCTGTTATCATCGTAGGTTGTGTTAGTGCAGGTTGCTGTTATCATCGTAGGTTGTGTTAGTGCAGGTTGCTGTTATCATCGTAGGTTGTGTTAGTGCAGGTTGCTGTTATCATCGTAGGTTGTGTTAGTGCAGGTTGCTGTTATCATCGTAGGTTGTGTTAGTGCAGGTTGCTGTTATCATCGTAGGTTGTGTTAGTGCAGGTTGCTGTTATCATCGTAGGTTGTGTTAGTGCAGGTTGCTGTTATCATCGTAGGTTGTGTTAGTGCAGGTACTTTTTTGTAGGTTGTTACTATTATGGTAGGTTGGTGCTATATTAGTGCACATTACTGCAGCAGTTATCTCAGGTTGGTACTATGTTGTTGCAGGTGGTTCTGTATTATTGAAGGGTGATATTCAACCATCTCCTATACTTCATTTGTGTGAAGTTAGAGGATGTGCAGGAATAGAGAATATTTTGCAGTCCCATAATTGCTATTTTGGTATCTTTGAACCATTTTATTTGATGTCATAATGATTGAACTTATTTTTCTGAGCATTTTTTCTTTTTGCTTGGATTATTTATAAATATAAATTAAACACAAGACCTAACATCATTCTTTTTGTTTTAATAGATTGTATGCTCCTGGTGAAATGACAAGTTTGGACTTCCCTCAAACACCTGACATTCATAGTTTTCCAGTCTGTTTGGCTAACTATCATCCCATCAGAGTTCGGGTCTCCGCACTGCAACGACAGGCCAGTGTTCCCATTCTTGTCTGCTTACAAGAACAAACACTAGGAAACACTTCTTGGGATACTTTATGTCAAGAGGAGAATATTCAGAATCAGAAATTACATGCTAAACGCTTGACCAGACAAGAAGATTTAAAAGATTTCATATTGTCAGACAATTACTTCATTGATAGTCCTTGCACATCTAGCCTCCTCAGAAAGTCAGCCCCATCTATAACAGCAACAAAGAAGTTAAAAGGCAGCAAAAATTCCATGAAATCTTTGGAAAAGGCTTCAGTACAGGCTCAGTATGAAGAGGATGAATCAAACCCCTCTAATACCACTACAGGACATTTTTCACCAAACAAATTCTCTAGAATTGGAAATATGCTCAATTCTTATGAGGAGTCAGTTCACAGACGGCGTTTATCAGATGCAGATATCTTAGTAAGTAAATCAAATAATCTGGTCAGAATGAAATTTGGTGATAGTGAAGATGGTAATCAGAAATTGAGGCATGACATATATTCTACCAGCATTGCCACAGATCCAGACCTTGAAAAATGGGATAAAAATAAAAAGAGATTCTTAAATGTTGCCAACAGTCCAACTTCTGATGTGAC
This sequence comes from Meghimatium bilineatum, assembly GCA_034231615.1. Classification (NCBI taxonomy): domain Eukaryota; kingdom Metazoa; phylum Mollusca; class Gastropoda; order Stylommatophora; family Philomycidae; genus Meghimatium; species Meghimatium bilineatum. The sequence continues at coordinate 30,620,397 of CM067304.1, read as the reverse complement.
CATGTTTACTCCTGATCTACCAGGGAGAAGAATGATGTCATCTGATCTGAAAATGAACCAGACACTGTTGAACCATGTAGTGGTTCAGGAAGCCACTTTTAAAAATAAACTACCTGTTTTCTGTAGTATTCAGGATGACAATGGATGTGATAAATTCAATATTGACAAGGGAGTGTATACAAGGGTGTTTGAAAATGATGGTTTTAGTGATCTATACATTGAACACAATAAAACTAGTGAGAATATTTATATGCAGGACAGAGAAATAGAGAATTCTATTGAAGAGAAGGAAGATTATAGACAGGCAGATCACGAAGTTGATGTTCAGACATTAATAAGAAGAAAGAAAAGGTCTGAGTATTTCAAATTTAAAAAGAGTTTAATTGAAAGACAACCCAATTTAGAATTGTTGTGGCCATTGAAAATTGAAGGAATGAAAGAACTGTCACAGATTCTATTAGGAGATAATGCCATCTGTGACAATGATTATAAAAAACTTCCCAATCCATTGTCTCCCAGAGAAAAGTTTCATGATAGCAACTCAAATCAAAATAAGTGCATTACTGCTATCAATTGCAGCACTGGCAGTGAAAAAACAATGCAGGCAAAAAAGAAAAGCAGTATCTCTCAGCAAGAAGCCACAGAGGAGAAGCTCATACAGATACTTTCAGACAGAATGTCCATAAATACACCACAAGAAAGTGTATTTGCTTCCCCAAAGTTTTATACTACTAAATTTCATAACACTGAAGCTTCTATTAACAGTACTATAAAGTCACAGAACTTAGCACATAAAGAAGTACAATGTAAACCAACAAAAACAATGTCTTATAGAAGAATGATTCAGGATAACACAGAATATTCTAGTATGAAGGATCCTGCTAAAGAGGAAGCAACAGCTCAATTTGAGGAGAAATATTTGATACAGGATTCTAAGTTCTCTCAGCTGACAATTAATGTCTCCGGATCTGAAGATTCAGATAACACACCAATTTCATCTCCAAACCAGATAAGACAACTTAATTCTGTTTCACTCATACAATCTACTGCAAATAAATCAATACAACAAAACGTGCAATTATTGCCAACAAATCTGAACACAACATTAAATAACGATGTTCGGCTGAAGTTAGTAGAATCTCCAAATATTTTGCCTTTTGAATTTCCAGTAGTCAGTGACTTTGGATTTGATTACAATAAAACTGAGGGACTGGATGACACTGCTTTGAAAAATATAAAGTCATTAAATAAGCATACTCTTGAGACAGAGAAAATTACTGCTCCTGGTCTTTTTTTTCCTATATCTGAAATTTTAAATGATAAAATAGAACATTGGAAATTAACAGACCACAACACCGACTTAAAAGCACCTAAACAGAGTGACTTGGAAAGTAATATAAGCTCACAGAGTAATGTGAATATATATGACCATTCTGCATGTAGGACATTGATTGTAAACAAAGACTCTCATTTATTAAATAATGAGAAGTGCTTAAAAGAGAATAGCAGTTTGAATGAAAATCCTATTGGTCAAGATAATTTCATTTTTAATCAAGACATTTCTCAACATGGTTCTAGAAGAATATTTGAAGAAAACTTATTGCCTTTAGTCTCTTATGAGGCTGGCACTGATTCTTTCAAGAATGTGGAGTCGTACAGTTCTAATATACTTCATAGTCCTAAGGTTTTGGTTTCTTGTGATGTACCAAGCACAATAGCCACCAGTTCCAGAAAGTGTATTGATTTTGATGATATCTTTGAAGCTGAGTTTTTCATATCAAAAGTAGGAAATATTGTGGACCCTAATGCCATAGGAAAATATATGTCTAACCTTGCTATCTTATCTGGTTTAACCACAAATGGTAAAGAGTGCAAGAGTGAAGATTTAGTTATCAAGGTTGCCAAGCAACATGCAGATGATTTGGTTAGACAGGATTCACCAAGTAACTGTGCTGAGATGTTTTCCAGAACTGATTATATGTTGCAGCATAACAAAAATGTACAAGCAAGTACACAAAATGCTGAACTTCAATCAGTTCATAATTATTGTATGATTAATACAGATAAAGATAATGACCTAGTAAAGGAGGAAAAGTCAAAAACATCAAAATCAAAAGCTTCATGTACAGTTGTTGAGGAGAGTCTCAAAAATAACTTTCTGAACAGAGATGGTTTTACCAAGTCGGGACACCAACTGAATCTCAGTTACATTGAGAATACTAAGATAGACAGCAATGTGGACATGAAAGAAAATATATGCACATCAGTAACTGCAAATATTAGCCAATCAACTGTATTGCCTGATAGCATAATCTATCCACAAAGCAGCCAGGAAAAGAAAGAGCATCCAAAGAGGACATTTTATGCAATTAACTCTAAAGATGTTTCATTTCCACCACCAAGTTTAGTTCAATTGTCCCCATTGTTAACTTCATCATCACCGAGACTAGCGTCAGACTCTCTATTGCCAACACTTTCTACAGTGTTACATACATCTTCTGCATGCGGAGAAGAGGCATTTAGAGTAGAGAAAAACAGTACAAATAATTGTTTGTTGGATATCCATGAAAACCTTTGTGCATGTTTATCAAGTATGACTTCATGGAATAACTTCGAGCAAGAAGATTGTTGCTGTGCTACATTTCCAGCAGAAAGACAAATTAATATACCAGGAAGATTTCCATCTGATTTCAAATCAAATTTGGTATCTTCATGCAATACGGAATCTCATACTTTCACAGTTACTGACACCACTCTATGTGTGCCATCAACTTCACAGTCTACTTCTCCATTGTCATTGCACCCAATCAGCTTCTCAATGGTTTCATTGCCAACACCTTTGACCATCCCAATCCCATATGATACAACTCATAAAGTTATATGCCATAAAGACAACAACAATCTTTCACAAGTAATCTTACCTCAGTCTTCACCTCAGGATGCTCCTGAGATAAATTATAGTTCTGTATTTTATTGTGAATCTAAATCTAAACCCTGTGATATCCAGCATAACTGTTCTGATGACTGTCTTTGCAATCAGAAGATTACAAGTCAACATGATCTGAATTTATGGAAGCATAGTGCAACCACAACTACTCGTTGTATGTCTGGGTCTCCATGTACACGCTTGTTTGACACAGAGTATGCTTTGTGTGATCAAGTTGACAAGATACACACTGACAGAAAGGAAGAAACACCAGCTTACAAACTTTATTCAGAAGAAATTGAACCTCATCAAAGGTCTTCATGTGCTCATATGAGCCTAGATACATCTTTAAGAGCTAACTCAACTGCAGCTAATTCAGTCCAGGATAATTTACATGATCTCTCAGTGATGTCTACGCAAACATTTGATCTCTTGCAGCATAAATTCAGACTCAATTCATACAGCGTAGAGACTTGCAACAACCAGTCAACTTGTTTCTATATACCAAACATTGAATGTTCTTCACCAACAATTTGCAGTTCTAGCTCTGCAGTACCTATTAAAGAAACTGTTGTCAGTGAAGTTTGTGAACCATTGCTGGATGAAACTCATGTGTCTGCAGGTGAAGGCTACACTAATAAAGTTATAGACTTCTCCAGACAAAATACTAGTGACACATTTATACTCACAGACGACAGTGAATCCTTATGCAGTCATAGAGATATTACAGAGTCACTGAAACAAGTTGCTATCTATAACTGTGCTAGTATTCCTTATAGCTTTACAAATACATTAGCTAAAACTATTGTTTGTGATGATTCAAATCTTGGCTGTGAACATTTGGAAATTACTTCTGAAATTAAAGACAATGACCAAGAAAATCATTGGTTACCTGCATGGGGTTTGAACAATCTCTCCAGTATAGAATCTCTGAATGAGGAAAGATCCTTTAAAATGATTCCCACATCTTTAGAGCAATCAGTGAGTAGTTGCATATTCAATAATGATCTGGAGACCACAGAACCTTCTCCTAATGAATATAATAGTGAAACTTTCTTGGAGAGAGACTGGTGTGAAAGTGTGCAGAATGACATCAAGCATCAAGACCATTTGCCTATAAATGCCAAAGCGCAGCAGGATAGCAGAAATAGATTTGAAGTGGAGGATGAATATACCATGAACGAAAATCATGCTGATTTTAGTCAGTCGAATATTGATGGGGTATTTTACATTTCTGAAACAGAATGTAAGATACAAGCTGATCCTTCTATGTCATTGCTGTCAAATTCATTTAATGAGGTTTTAACTCCTTCATTGAGTAACAGAGCAAGCAGACCATCAAGTTTATCAGCTGAAATGAATCTGGAAATGAGAATGAGGTCAAACCTTGGTACAGGAAACAATAGTAATCATAATATCTCCAGTCACTCACTATCGTCACCATTTCACAATGAAATTCCTGGTTGGAACTCAGTCCCTCCCCACCGCACTATGTCTACACCCAGTTGTATGAACAGAGAGAGCAAAAGTAAAGATGAGAAGTCATCTTTAAATATATCTGTGATTCAGCAGGTATTGTGATATATTTTAACAAGTATTTATGTTTAGGAAGGGATGAAAAAAGGGAGTAATATGAAGAAGACGTAAGGATATGTTTAAAGTTAGGTAATTATTCATCTTTAAAATCTTAAAACATATGAATAAAGCAGTAACCATGAGGAACTTTAGATTAGTATAGTGGGATTCCCATTATATCATGATCAGCTGTAATCATAATTCTAAAATAACAACACAGTTTTAAAATCCTCACATTAGTTTGTTCTATACGGTAATATACAAATAAAATGTCACAATTGTATTGATTGTCCTACAAATTACATGTAAATGGGATGTTTAAAAATCTGCCAATCACAAAAAACAATGCTGGCTGTTTTGACCTTATTAATTGTGTTTAACCTTAGGCACACTGTGTTTACAATTACTTAATTTCTCTCCTGCTGCTGACTCAGCAGAATTCATTTGTGAAAATGTTACACAATCGTTGGTGGTGTGTTTTGAAATCGTGATAACTTTTTTGTTGTTACAGATATTTAAATAATATTTGCACATATAAATAAAGAATTAAATTCTGCATATATTGATGTAGTTTTGTTTGTGTGTGTGTGATACGAGATGTGTGAGAAAGTAATAAAGACAGATTTAGACCTATCTAGATCTAGACCTAGTGTATTTTTGATCGATTGAAAGCTGTTGAATATTATATATTTTACATAATGAAAACCTTGTGGAACCTCATTGTCTATTTTATTTAATCTATTTGAATTACTTACCTCTCAAGATTTCCACCTTAAATTCAGAATAAATAATGATTTCACTGAATATGCAATGAAATAAAAGTATATAAAACTTGATTCACTGCCATGTCGCTTCGCCGCAATGCTGATGACTACAGATTGCTCAGATTTCAATTGCATAATCACACAATGTCTCTTAACGCCATTTTATAAACTGAATAAAATATCTACCACTTAAAAAATTACAAATCTGGCTTTTTTTTTAATTCGGGTTTTTAACGCGAGTTTAACACACAGGGAGATGGATTTCGCCGTCTGAAATCAAGAAATTACACAATTTCAGCTAAATGTGTATCCTGAATTGTAAACACAGCTGTTAAAGGTTAAGTTTAACAGCACAAAGGTTAAATTTGACCGATTAGTTTGTACTTATCAATGAATAATATGTAGGAGCCATGGGAATATTACTGTGGTATTATGATAAAATCAGAAAATGGTAAACAAGAATTTAACACTTGCCCATGTATAAAATCATATAGTGGCAAATAAGAATAGAACCATTACCCATGTATTAGTATTTACTTTTAAGAGACAAGTATGAGACAGATAAAACAGGTTGAGTAGGAAAAGTGACTCTGGGTTTGATTAAATTCTTTTGTTGGTTGATTGTGTAAAAGTCCAGGAGACTCATTTAGAAACTAACAGCCAAACTAGGTACTTTTATAAATATTTGCTTATTCAGAACTATTTGCATGTCATTATATCTGTTATTGTACTGTTGGCAAAGAGTGCATACAATGCTGGTAATGAAGTTTTGTGAATTACTGGAAGTTCAAAAAAAGCACACATAAACTTCATGTTTTAACCAAAGGGCCCAAAAGATACCAAAAAAGATCAAAAGATAGTTCAGACCAACTATTATGCAACAGTAAACTCTCAGTATTTACCCTCAGAAATGCCAATATAGTGAGGTTTTCCTGTTGTGGAAGCCCCACAGCATTTCATACGTAAAATTGTTGCTCTGTATTGAAACATTCAGAGAGCACAACATTGCACATCATGCATGGGGAAACCAGATAAGCTCCAACCATGACCATTTTCCTAGCTCACACTGTATGTGTCATGCCCAGGCTATTAACAGGTAGCACATTGAGTGTGGTGAAAAACAGTTAAAGCAAAGGTCAATGCAAAACAACAGTGATTGGTTCATTGCTTGGATTGATGGCATCAGGGTATGGTCTGGGCATGATTTTTCAAAATACTTCTTCAAATGGCCAAGGACAGTTGTTTGAATAGCTTTTCTGCTGATGCAGTGTGTCACCACTAAGACCATGATGGGTTATGGGTCTTATTATTGTAATTGTTGTGTATATATATATATATAAACACACAAAAAAACATATGCAGATAATGTTTGTATATTACTAATTATGATGACAATTTGTTATATCTATTTTATGAAATTTATTTTGAGGTCTATAATACCTTGTCTATGAAGTCGTATGCAATAAGCCATGTTATGATCCCAAAGACCCTTGGACAGTTTAGCCAAGGGATGCTCAATGTCAATTGTTAGATCTGCCCTTAATTTTCGAGCTAATCTTCGCTATTGAGCTGCTGCGTTTCTCCTTGTTTTACAGGATGTTGCACCATTTCTTAAATTTCAGAGTGCCATGTTGCTCTATTTTGTGCAGGATCTTCCATTGCGTCATGGTTTCTGTCAAAGAATTTCAGTAAGATATTTATGGAATCCTTGTAATACTTCTTTTGTCCACCTTGAGAGAGCAGTCTCTCCTTTACCTTACCATAGAAGAGTATTTTGGTAGAAGTTGATCTGGCATATGCACTACATGACCTGCACAATGAATTTCTATCTGGATCAGAATAGTATCAATGTTAGAGATACTAGCTCTCTCAAAGGACAGTGTTATCCAGAATCTTATTTTGCCATTTGAGGCAAATTGTGTGAAAATGATTTGAGCTTTATCACATGATGACTAGATGGTCCATGTTTCACCAGCATACAATAGGCACTTGAAATACGACTGATATGTAAGTCTTCAGCTTAGTCTGAGTTTGTAAGCTAAAGCCAAGTCTGTGCCGTACAATTGCATAAAGTTTACCGAAAATGCTGCTTGCCTTGGAGATCCTAGTATATACTTCATTATCAGCTGTGTAATTTTGTGGCACAGTACTCTATCTATTCACAACTTTCAATGGTATACCATTTACCTTTATGTTGGGTTATATACTGTATGCTTCGTGATAAAATTTGCCAGGTGCTAGTTAAAACATAACTTGTGTTTCTATCTGTTCCTATGTGACATGTCCTTTACAGAATGTTGTCCTCACTGCCACTCTGTATTGCTATTAGTTCTGTGCAAGCTTTTCAGCTTCTTCTAGTGTCATGTTCAATAGGTCTTCGATGTCATGTTTCCATCATAGTCTTGGTCACTCTTGTTCAATTTCCTGAAACTTTGCCCTTCATGATTAATCTTTCTAAACCATTGTCTCTATATGTCAGAAAAATTTTAGTTTGCATTTTTTTTTATAGTTTTGAAAAGTCATTCTTCTTCTGTGTCCAGATTTTTGTAAACATCTGCGTTGGTTGATCTTTCTATCAATGATATTTTTAGGACCTTTCTATAACATTTAATTTCAAATGCTATTTTCTTTTCCTTTGCAGATGTCATTGTCCACATCTCACAACCATATGTTGCCACTGGAAAGATATAGCTTCTTAATAGTTGTACGGTAACTTTGTTTTTCTGTGCCCCTTGCCATAGATTTTTCATCTGTGATGTTTTTTGTAGGGCCTTTGCTAATCTCTTTCTGATCTCTGCAGAGCAATCTCCTGTGGTGTTGATGGTTGACCCGAGATATTCAAAGTTTTCTAATTGACATTTTCTAGTTGTTCTATGTCAATGACTATTGTAGGTGTGAGTTCATTTTTGCTGATATGCATTATTTTTGTCTTTTTTACAATTGAGGAACAGATTTTGTGACTCGTTATGATGTTTGACTGACATAATCAAGTGTTCTAAACCTGTGGACCTGTATGATATTAGTGTGGTGTTATCTGCTTACCGTATTTCTGTGACCTCGTGTCTTCCGATATTTAGGAGTTGAAATATCTGCTCGTACATTTAGCAAGTTTTCTGCATTATATGTTGAACAGGTGTGGTGAGAGGATGCATCCCTGTCTCCTTTTTTGGGGCCTCAAATCAGTCAGATGTTTTTCCCTCGAGGCTGACAGAAGCCTGTTGTTCCTGATTAAGCATTTTATTGAGCAATATGCGATGTTGTGGGAATCCCATGCTTTCTGTTATATTCCATAATTTCTGGTGAGTTTCGAGTCAAATGCCTTTGAGTAGTATATGAAACAGGTGTATATATCTGCATTTCTTTATTCTTCTTATCCGATCCCCGATTCTGTGAGCTTTCACTCTTTCTTGTCTGTGCCAGGTGGAGGTTAGTGCATGTTGTTTTCAGCTGTGTTGTATCTGTATATAGGGCGTTAGTGAAGGAGGGGTTTGATGGTAACAGTTGTTTTCGTAGGTCTTGTTGTGCAGGGCATTTTTTAAGGTGGTGTTTTACTGTTTCCTCCTCTTGTATATTGCAGTATTGTGTATGGTCTGCAGTAATCCTTTGTAGGTGTTTGTTAAGTTGCACATGTGTTGTTCGCATCCTAAATATTGTGGTTTGATCTTTACTGTCTAGTCTATTTATGCTGTCATGTGGATTTGCTTGGGATATGTCTGCATATTAAATCTTCCTTTTCAGCTAATGGCCCAGCAGTTCATCCATTGTTGTTTACAGGCGGATAATGTGTTTAGCTGTTCTAAGAGTGGAGGAAATTCCTCGTTGGGGCATACTTGCTCCATTTTTGTCAGTTTATCATCATTTTCATTCCTGCTGATACCTATGTGACCTGGTATTCACTGTAGTGTAGTAATGATGCCATAGAATGTATGTATGTTTGTAGCTTGAAATATGTTGTTTGTGGTTTTCTATGCTGTTGAATTCAAGTTTTCAAGAGCAGACAGGGAGTCTGTGAATATTACTAGGTTCTTTGGACGTGTTGCATCATTTTTGTATGTGGTGGTGATGTATGAGAGATATTGCTTTCACCCCTGCATCTCTACAAGGAGCAGATAACTCTATTGATGTTTTGTCAGGGAGGAATATGAGAGAGAGTCATATTTTTTATTGATTGGGGCCATTGATGGCTGACCCATCTGTGTATGCTTGGATCCAGTCTATGGGTAGGAGTCAATAGTCTCTACTGGAATGGACTTGAGGATGTTTTGGTCTGTTGCCTTAGTTACTGACTTGTCAATTAGTGCAGTGTTTATTTGAGGCAGTAGGCAGTATGAGGGATGCATTTGGTGGGATATTTGATACTCTTTCAGATTCCTCTCTATCTTCAGGAGGGTTCTTGTTTAGTTCTTCTGCTAACTGTATTAGGGATTTTTGTTTTAGTCTTGTTTTGCATGTCCATTTGTTGACCTTTGTTAGGATGGCTTTGTGGGAGTCATTTGTATCTTTCCACAGCATCTGTAGTTGCCTTTTCTCTTATAATGATGGCTCTATGTTTTCATCGATTTCACAGGCCACTGTTGGTCTTGATCTCATGTACCACACATGAAGCAGAGAGTCAAGTTTTTAGCGTTTTGATGGTGTAACCTGCAAGGGGAGATTATAGTCTAATATGATCTGACATATTTTATGTATGCATGCCCAAGTGTTGTCTTGTCGGCTCTTCCAGGATGGACTTGCAAATCGCTTTAACAAGTTCAACCTCCTAGACGACTTTTCTGTGATATTGTTAATATTGTTGAAGGTTGGCCTCCTGTCTAGCTGAACACCTAAGTATGTTGTGTTTTCTTCACAATTTATTTGAGCTCCTTCAAGAGTGTTTTTAAGTTTCTTCTTTTTTTTGTTTTTTGTTGCTAAGTGTAAATATGGTATATATGGTTGTACTGGTATTTAACTTCAGTTTCCAAGTTGCAGTATGTTTATATTCTGATATTGTGAGAAGGATTTTTTAAATCTCTCTGTAGTCAGGTTTTAGTTATAATCCATTTCTCAATATGACAAAGTCGTCTGCAAACATGGCTTTGTAGGTGTTAAGCAAGTCAGGGAGATCATTTATGAAGATTTAGAATTGGGTGCAGCTGAGAGTTGAGCCTTGATGAGTCCCATCAGCAACTTGGAATGTTTGAACCCACAAAGATTTTAGGAAAAGCAGAAAACATAAAGCAGGAAATGAGATTGGATACACAATTCATGGATTATAAGTAGAGAAGGTTGGGAGCAGATAGTTTATTATTGAATGATTTAATAAGAATTGATTCGGTGGAAGACCAACATAGAAATGGAGTTGACATAATGTTAGATAAGAAGAGAGCAAGATCTTTGTAAGACTAGAGTATATCAGAGTTCTATTAGTTATATTTGAAAGGCAGCCTATTAATATAAGTAGTATCATATTATATGCCTTTGTTCTGTGATTGAAGAAATTTAACATCAAACTTTACTTTAACACCTGTGATGCAGATTAATGAGTGTGGTCAATTAGTGAAACACAGCATCTATCTACCCTGGTATGTTCCTTCAGCATTGAATATGGTGCTTAGGGCAGAAACCAGAGCTCTCTAGTTTGAACGGTGTAATGCCACTGTGTGTAATTCTTGCATGTTGTTGAGACCCATAGTCATACCTTTTTGATGGTTGTTCTGTGAAGAGTCTCTATTGGTTTTCCTCTTTTTATTTTGCCATCTGGTACCTATTTTAATGCTTGAAGTGACATGTCCGATATAACTCAATCATTTTCTTCTTATTGTTGTAGATATTGCTGTTTGTGTCTTCCCTTACTTCCTTGAATTCTTCCCAACCAATATTTAAGAGTTTTCAAAGACATTTATTTTCAAATGAGGGCAGCACGAGTATGTCTAATTTTAATCTTCTGATTGGACAACTATAAATTCATTATTATTGTGTTATTCATTAACAAATTACTTTGCATTCTCTTTAGATCATATAAATTTTGTTTACTGTAAGAAAAAGTCCTCCAGTCATTTGACTGAGCTTTTCTCACTTTAAAAATGTATGTACTGTTTACTTTTATGAAAATGTGCTTTATTTTCAGCAAAACTGTGATAATATGAGTCAAATGGGCTTGCGAAGAATGGCAGCTAAAAGTGCTTCAATGATATTTAACAACCGCACTGGCCTGCCCACTCAGTCTAGTCCTGTAAGGATTTGCTTGTGGTCAATGTAATGATATAAGTGTCAGTGCATGTAGTTGTGATGACAAAATAATGATGGTTGTGTTTTTATCTATAATGCCTTCTAGTCTGATATACCTTTGACAATGTCTAACAAAAGCATTATGAACCAGCAGTACTGAAACAGGAGTAGAAAATAGAAAACGCAATAAAATCGATAAAATGTGGAAAGGTCACAGGCTCCGAAAACATGACAGCAGATATGATAAAAACTGTAGATGAATTTGTTGTGGAAACTATCACAGAACTTTACAATGACATATATGAAACAGGCCACATACCTAAAGATTTAACATCATCAATATTCACACCACTACCTAAGAAGCCTGGGGCTGTGGACTGTACAGAATATAGAACAAAAACTTTGAGTCATATAATTAAAATACTACTCAAGATAATACATAAAAGAATTAAATACAAGATAAACACTTCGTTCTGTGAAGAGCAATTTGGTTTTAGGAAAATCAAAGGAAACACAGAAGCTATACTAAGTTTCTGAATATTGATAGATAAATAAATAGAGAAGTCCAAAAAAGTATCTATATTTGCTACACAGACTATAGAAAGGCCTTTGACAGAGTCCAACATGAAAAATAATTTGAATTCCTTCAAGAAATAGCATAGATGGAAAAGACATCAGACTGTTTAGAAGTATTGGGAACAGACTACATCAATAACGTGTGAAAACAGCTACACACCATACATAGAAATTAAGAGGAGTAAGACAAGGATGCATTTTATCACCAAGCCTATTTAATATCTACACAGAGAATATCTTTAAATATACAGGAGGAATGCCAGGACTAAGATCATTGGGAAAATAGTAAACGACTTGAGAGATGCAGATGACACTGTTCTTTTAGCAGAAAGTGAACTTGAAATACAAATACTCATAGAAAAGTGTATATTGAGAAAAGAATGGTGGGACGTATTGAACAACTCATTTGTCCAGAGCATTACATGGATATACTGCCCTGGTCATGTTGGGGTCAGAGGAAACGAGAGAGCCGACTTATTGGCAGGAAATGTGGTGATAGACAGCACAATGCTGAGAAAAGATAATGCAGACTTGATCAAGGCAGTAACAAATTCATTTCAAGATGAAGATGATGTCAATAAGGCTGAGAATGTACACATACAGAGAATGTTATAAATGGGAGTATCTAGTGGGGAGGGAAGAAAAAGTAATTCTTTTGGAAGGCCCTGGCCCTGAAGATCAGTAATAAACACCTTACCAGGATTCTCAATCTTCATACACTGGAATCGATAGCTGAAATGGAGGGTGGAACACTTATAGGAATGCCTCGTGCTATGAAGTCGGTTTCTAATCAAGAATCAAGACTAATACATCAAGTCGATAAATCAAGTAAAGAATATGGACTGAATATAAATATTAAAAAAACATGATAATCATCAAAGTCACAGAAGAACATGTGCTAAGGATAAAAATACATGGACAGAAACTATAACTAGTAGAACATTATCAATATCTTGGATACATAATGATTGCAGATGCTAAAAAGGTTAAATTGAGAATAGGAATGGCTAAAAGTACTTTCAATGACATAAGAGAAATATTAACATTTAAACAAATTACAAATCAACAAATGAAAATCAGAAACGTTGAAGATATGCAGAAATCAATCTCCACTAGAAATAAACATAGATGACACAAAACTCCAAAAAGTACCGTATCTAGGCAGTGTGTTCTAAGAATACAGGAGGCTAGATAGAGACAAGATGTCAGAAAGCAAATGCAGTTTTATATCAATTAGCACCACTGCTGAAACACCAAAGTGTCGACATGATCTCCAATAACACAGTTCATGCAGACACTGTGTTACCAATGCCAAACCTGGATGTTGTCAGAGAAACTAGAACAAAAACTTGCTGCATGTGCAATAAAGTGCCTGTGAACAGCACTGGAGGTAACAAAAAGAGATAGAATAAACAATGACACTATAGGAAATCTTATGAAAACAATGTCATGCAATGAACTCATAGACACACAAAAGATGAAATAGTTCAGCCACCTAATCAGAATGGAACCAGATTGCATTCCATCGATAGCCTTCAAGAAAAGATCATCTGAAAAGAGAAACGGGAGAACCTAGATGAAGATTGATAGATGATAATAAGACAAGACAAATTACAAACAAGCTAAAAATGATAATTATAAAATGCTACATCTGTTCTATATTAATTTATGGCTCAGAAACGTGGACAATAAACAATTAGAAGACAGAATTGATGCCTTTAAATGTGGATATATAGAGGAATAGGGAAAATATCATGGAAGGAGAAGAAAACAAACAAAGAGTTCTAACAACACTTAATATGAAGAAAGAATTATTAAAAGAAATAAAGATCAAGCAGATAAAATATTTTGGACACACTAAAAGTTATGACACCTTGTTGAAGACCTTACTTGAGGGTAAAGTCGAAGGGAGGCGAGCGAGAGGTAGGCAGAGATATAAGTGGGAGACTAACATCATAAGATGGACAGGTTATAGTCTTGGGGAGTGCACCACAAAAACAAGAGATGGAATGTTTGAGATCTGTTGCAGCCAACCTTCACTGCGGAGATGGCACTTGATGATGATGCAACAACCAACTGGGACATTGAGCCTATATACTCATAGATGGCTGATGAAGTGGCAAGCAAAACACTTAAGGGAATGCCCTCATTGCTTTGATGCTGGTTTTGAATCAAGAATCAATTATGAGCACATTGTAATGGGAGATTTGAACACAAAGTTGTAGAATTGTCATATGTCTTCATCTGAGCTTTCTGATGCCTGTGTATACACTTGAATACTCATCATCATCAAGTGCATCTCTGCAATGAAGGTTGGTTGCAACAGCCTCCATCATCCCCTGTCTTGTTTTGGTGGTGCACTCTGCTAGACTATAACCTGTCCATCTTGTGATGTTACTCTCCCATTTGTATCTCTGCCTACCTCTTGATTGCTTCCTTTTGACTTTACCCTCAGGTCTTCAACAAGATATCATATCTTTTAATGTGCCCAAAGTATTTTATTTGTTTATTTATTTATCTTTATTTTGACCTTTATTTTCCTTAATAATTCTTCCTTCATATCTGTTGTAAAAACTCTTTTTTTGTTTTCTTCTCGTTCCATGATGATCCCTATTCTTCTATATATCCACACCTCAAAGGCATCAATTCTGTCTTCTAATTGTTTGTTTATTGTCCTTGTTTCTGAGCCATTAATTAATATAAAAAAGATGTACATTTTATAATTCTAATTTTTACCTTGTTTGTAATTTGTTTAGATGTAAATATTTTTCTCATGTCATTGAAAGTAATTTTAGCCATTTCTATTCTCCTTTTAACCTCTGTTTCACATATGCCACATGAGCATTGGTGGTCTAGTGGTAGAATACTTGCCTGCCACGCTGGTGACCCGGGTTCGATTTCCGGCCGAATGTATATATTGTCCTGTTGAAGATGGATGTGCTAGGCCATTGGCGTAAATAAAATGGCAGCACAATGCATTTTCATTCTCTGGAGTACATCCTGCTGGAAATCTAGTAGGATCATAGTCCTGCTACAAGGGAGATCCAATGGGAGTTTGAGAATGAACACTGAAGAAGAAGACATCTGCCATCATTTGTGATTATTTCTCCGATATTGATATTGCTCTACTTATTGTAGTTTCTCTCCATGTATTTTTATGTTTAGTGCCTGTTCTTCTGTGACTTTGCTGATTATCATGGTTTTGTTTTTAGGATATTTATCCATATATTTGTCTATATTCTAACTTGATTTATCGACTTGATCTATTAGTCTTTGTTGTTCATGTTCACTTTCTGCTAAAAGAACAGTGTCATCTCAGGTTGTTTATTATTTTCCCATTGATTTTGATTCCTGGCATTCCTTCTATATATTTAAAGATATTCTCTGTGTAGATATTAAATAGTCTGGGTGATAAATTACATCCTTATCTTACCCCTCTTCTTATTTCTGTGTATGGTTAGTAGCTTTTTCACACTTTATTGAGTTTGTTCCCAATATATATTTTTTAATCAGTCTTTTCCATTTATGCTATTTCTTGAAGACATTTGATTAATTTTTTGTGTTAGACTCTGTCAAAGGTCATAAATACTTTTTTGGACTTTTAAAATATTTTTATCTATCAATAGTCAGATACTAAGTATAGCTTCTCTGGTTCCTTTGTTTTTCCTAAAACCAAATTTGCTCTTCACTGACCTCAGTGTCTATCTTGTTTTTAATTCTTTTATGTATTATCTTGAGTAGTAATTTGGTTATGCGACTCATTAAATTTATATTTCTATATTCAGTACAGTCCACAGCCTTGGGTTTCTTAGATAGTAGTACGAATATTGATGATGTCAGGTCTTTAGGTTATGTGGCCGTTTCATATATGTACTTGAATACTATTTATCTAAATAAAAGCTGCCCTTTAATTTAACACACAGATCTCTAACATACTCAAGAAGCTCTTTACAGATCTATATTTTGCTCTCTTCTTATATCTATGCCATTTCTATGTTAATCTCCTCAGGAGTATATTATTCTGAAATCATGTGATACTAAGCTATTTACCACTAGCCATCTCACCTGACATAACCCAAAGATGTCAATCTCCATTCTCCTCATTTCCTGCTTGATCTTTTCTACTTTTCCTAAATCTGTCTGGGTTTATACACTTCAAGTTGCTAGCTTAATGGGACTAGAATATGGTCCGAGTTGTGTTGAAAAATTTCTTATTGCCCATCACATGTGAAGGCAACCATTTATTTCATCCACTTTTGAAATTCAATTAGAGTTTTGTGCTTGATTATGAGTTTGTAGATGGATTATAATTCTTACAGCTGATGGAAATTGAACCAGGTCCGTTCTTGCAACATCAAACCGCTTCGCAACACATGTAAACAGGTTTTCTGTACTTGACCAACCACATCCATAAAAGAAAATGTGATTTCGTCAAAACATTCAGCCTGTAGTATTCACACTTGAGTACTCTAGTAACTGATGTTTGTGTTCTGGAGGATACTTCAATACGAGCACTGGATGTTTGTTGTTGTTGTAATAGTCCTTGTCTCGATTGGTCCATTCTCAGTGAGTACACAGGTTGAATGTCTTTTCCAGATGACATTTTTTGGGGGGGATTTGGTTGGTCAAGTACGCCAAAACCTGCTTGCGTGAGTTGCATGACGATTTGGTGATGCTAGAACAGACCTGGTTAAATTCCCATCAGCTGTAAGAATTATTTTCATTTATCCTAATGCATCTAAACTTGACTTTAGATGGCTAATAAGCCCTGGCCACAAATGTTCTTGCACAGTTTGGGCATAGGATGATCACTAGATAGTTTTTGGTCTACCAGTGACTTTCTAGCTATCCTCTGTGGCATTTCTCCTCTTATCACAAGATGCAGTGCCTTTTTTTACTGCAGAGCACAATGTAGCTTTTTTGTGTGCTAGTTCTTCCCATGTATCTTAATCTATTTCAAAGGCTTTCAGTGAGGTCTTTAATGAGTCCTTGTAGCACTTCTTTTGGTCACCTTGTGAAAAAGGTGGCCTGGAAGGTATCATGTTATCTTGAGAGAAATAGGTGTTTACCAACATTGTTAGGAGGGTATTCCCCAGGAAAGAAGACATGAAAGAATGCAGCCATATTTGCGCAGGACGTTTTTGAGGGATTCGATTTGTGCATGGAGACGTGCGGTCGCAATAGATCTTGAGGATGCGTACAATAGGGTGTCCTTGGATATCTTGATGGACCAGCTGTTAAGTCTTGTCGTGCGGTGGGTTAGTGTCTTCCTGATGCATAGGGTAGTAGTTCTTAAGTGTGGTAACTGGATATCGGCACCAACGGTAATTAGCCCTGGTCTGCCACAGGAATCACCTCTATCTCCTGTACTTTTCAATGTATACACAGTACATATCGCTGGCAATAAAATCACAGATGCTGGCAAAACGATGTCATACGCCGATGATATCCTGGTGTATAGACAGGGCAGAAATCAAGAAGAGTGTGTTGTGGTACTACAGAAGGAGCTTCACAGATTGACAAATTGGTGTCGAGATACGGGAGCAGTGGTTAATCCTTCTAAGGCATTCATGATGTGGTCGTGGGAACATGTTGGCCACGTTATCATAAGGGCAGGCACAGACTTAGCAGCAATGAACATTATGGCTTCTGCACAGTGTGAGCAGAGGTTATTTCTTTTGTACCAGGGTTTGGTGGTAGCTGTGGTGAAATATGCACTGGCAATTCTGACTCTTAGCCAAGCTCAGATCGAAATACTGGATAGAATTCAGGATGCAGCAATGCGTATCATACTTGGGTGCACACGAGACAAATCGACAAGAGCTGTGCAATACCTACTTGACTGTCAAACAGCTGAGCACAGATTACAGTATTGCCATGCACAGACGTACCTTCAAATACTTGCAGATAAGGAACACCTGTTGCATTCCGAAATACAGAAAGTTAAAGGCAACAGACTCGAGAGGGAGGTCATGGATGGACGTGCTGAGGGTGTCATACAAAGTATGTGCAGATTGCAGTCTTTAACAATCACCTTTCTCCAAGCTAATGATAAAAGGTTATAGAGTAACCTCAGAATGTGAACTAGGACAGCATCATAAAAAATGAGTTCCTTGAGAAGAACCTCTGTGATGTTTTGGATATTAAATTAAAGTATGAGCCATCATGTCTAGTACAGATAAAATCACCACAGGAATCCTTGAAAGCATATTCTAGAAGGACAGTACACAGGATGTTGAGGAGGGTTGGGGTGAGTACATAACCCTTATTAACCCCACCATTGACCTTGAAGTTATTGGATTTGTTGCCATAAAATTATAAGCTAGCTATCATGTGTCTGTGGAAAACGACAATCCATCTTAGCAATTTCGTGGACATTCAATGTATTCCAATATATTATAGAGCCCTGGTCTGCTTACCATATAAAAAGCTTTCAAAATATTCACAAAACAAGTGAAAAGTTGCATATCTTGCTATCTGCTTTTTCCTTGAAGCTGTCGTAGAGTAAAATCATGTCAAAAGTTGAACAACTAGCTCTGAATCTGTGATAAAGCTCTGAGAGAGTACATTCTGCAAGTTTCTGTAGCCATTTAAGGATAACATGTGCATAGATCTTTCCAGCAATACTTAGAAGGCAGATGCATCTATAATTATTGCAATCTCCTTTATCACCTTTGTTCTTATAGAGGGTAACTATCTTAACATTCCTCATGTCCTGGTAAGGGATGATAGAAGATCTGTGTAAAAAAAAGTGTAGAGAGGGGGGTATTAAAATAATTTATTCCAGATGTCAGTTTCATGGAGTTCCAACCTTGTCGTGGTAAGGGATGATAGAAGATTTGTGTAAAAAAAGTGTAGAGAGAGGGGTATTAAAGTAATTTATTCCAGATATCAGTTTCATGGAGTTCCAACCTTGTCGTGGTAAGAGAAGATTTGTGTAAAAAAAGTGTAGAGAGAGGGGTATTAAAGTAATTTATTCCAGATGTCAGTTTCATGGAGTTCCAACCTTGTCATGGTAAGGGATGATAGAAGATTTGTGTAAAAAAAAGTGTAGAGAGAGGGGTATTAAAGTAATTTATTCCAGATGTCAGTTTCATGGAGTTCCAACCTTGTTTGGACATTTACCTCTTCTTATGTCAAATCCAAAAACTCTATAGGTCTTTAATGATTATTCTCTAGTGGCTATCAGATGGGACCACAGACTTTGGAACCTCTTGGTCTGTAGTAGACTAATGATGAACAGAGACACATCACCATGTAACAGATCATGTAACACGTGCAAGTTCATGGTTCAAACTAATACGGTTCATTTCCCTAAGGCAACCTTCACCATCCATGTGAGCTTCACCTATGAGTCTAGAAACAAGATTTACACAATCATTTGTAAGCGTTGCCATTTAATTTGCATAGGAGAAACTGGCCTTAAACTCAGTGATCATTTTTGCCACCACCTAAATGATATTTATCATGACGAAGTAACACAAGCAACAGCCCATTTCAATGTCGCTAGTCAGAGTGGTGCTCATGACGTCTTAGTCACTGCCATTGTGTTTTGTACATTGGACCATAGGATTCGCTTTATGATTGAAAACCACATCATCCATACCGTAGTACTTAATTGTATAGATTGTTTCTCATTTTTAGAAATTTTGATTTGGCTTGTGCTATCCAGCTGTTTATCTCAATACATCATGGGCCATCTGATGTACAAATAGTGCCAAGATATTTAATTTCATCCACTTGATTATATTTTGCATCATTTACATTAATACTAAAGAGGAAAGGTAGAATTTTTGTGTTGATGTTTCCAGAGTGGCATCCCTACAACCATGAAGGGTTATAGGTTTAAAAATGATTAATACTGAATCTTGGTGGTGTATATTTCTATGAAGCAACCATTACTTTAAAAAATGTTGGAGTAAAAATTCAACTAATAGCAGACATTTGAAGGAGACAGTCAAGATTTTTAGGGCATACAATAACAACAAAACTTCAACAATCACCAGAAAGATCATGGTGGGGGAGGGAAATTCTGAATTGGTTGTCACTGTGGCATGAGAGAATGTTTCCAAATGAACTTATCAAAACAAGAAGGAAAACCACCTACACCCATGACTCTTGATTGATTTACAGACATCCCTAGAGTTTTTTGTAGTGCTGTTTCTTTGGACCAGTGTGTTTGCATCAGAATTTCATATTCTTGAAGTATATAAGCTGTTATTTGAGATGTCTGTCTACATGTATACACAGCTTTGTTGCAAATTGTGAACTTTGTATATATGTGGCTTCAGTCAGATGTGTCCTGTTCTGAAGAGTAGAATAACAACTTGTTCTGTTCAGAATTTGGTAGTCATCTTGTTAGTGTTTTTGACTTTTTAATTGCTTTGAGAATATGTATCTTTTTATGGTAAGTTTATTGGCACATCTGGTTATCATCAGCAGCACCTTTCTTAGTCAGAAGATCTGATTTTTCATTTCCAGGTATCTGATCATATGATGGTCTACATGCATGTCTTCTTTGTGCTGACTGCTTAGTTCGACTAGTAATAGTTGGAGGATGAAGCAATAGAGAATGATATACCTACAGTCAAACATTTGAAAATATAAAAAAAAATATATTGATAAAATAAGGAAATTGTTTGTAGTAAATGTTGTTCGTCCATAGAAGTCAATGATGACTATTCTGCACAACTGGGATGATGATGAAGATGATGATGTCTGTGGTGTGCCCAACTGACTAATGAGTCCTATGCATGCTTGGAATTGTTTACCACACTCTGGGCACGAGTGGGAGGATGGGATATTGAGCAGCTCTTGTTTTTTTTTCAAGTGTGTTTTTGTTGTGCAGCATATTGTCTGAGGTGCTTTGCAGCTTCTGCACCACTCTTGACTCTGCGACACCATTCAGATCTGTCTTGTGCAAGAT
Source organism: Meghimatium bilineatum (assembly GCA_034231615.1). NCBI lineage: Eukaryota > Metazoa > Mollusca > Gastropoda > Stylommatophora > Philomycidae > Meghimatium > Meghimatium bilineatum. Next base: position 30,599,423 of record CM067304.1, on the reverse strand, counting down.
TCTCCCATGAATACGTGTCTATTTTGAAGTGAGTCAGTGATGCGAGTCAATTTTAATTGCATTAAAAATTATTATTCTGTTCTTCAGCTTTGCGGGAATCAATCTGGAGTTCTCCATATAACAACTTTTTTGGTAGATAATTATCTTTCATGCAGACCATGTGTCCTGCCCATCATATCTGTGCCTTCATCAACATTGTGTGTATGCTTACAGATGTAAATTTCATCAGTACTTCACAGTCTTGTATATTATCCCACCAATTAATATTGAGTATCTTACGAAGGCAGCTTAGGTGGAAGTGGTTGAGTCTTCTAGTGTGTCTGGCATACACTGTGCATGTGTAACAGGCATAAAGGAGTGATGATATTACTGCTGCTTGCTAAACTATGAATTTGGTGGTAGTTGTTATTCCCCTTCTTTCCAATACATTTTTCGCAGTCTTCTAAATGTGGCAGTTCCTTTCACTATTTTGTTGTTTACCTCAGTATTGATGTTTGCATCTTGTGAGAGAGTTCTCCCAGGTGAGTGGTCGTTTGGAACTCTACTTCTTTAATCATTATATGGGGATTGAAGTGTGGTTTGTTTGGTGTTGGTTGAAATGTGACCTCTGTTTTCGAAAATGAAACCAAAGTGGTCACAGGCTTCAGCAAATTGGTTTAGGGTGACCTGCATACTGTCTGCAGAATCAGCATAAAGTGCACAGTCATCTGCATAGAGTTCCCTGACCATTGTGTCTCGCACCTTAGTTTTGGCTTGCAAAAACTGAAGATTGAAAAGTTTACCATCTGTTCTGTATTTTATTTGTATTGTTCTTGTTTGACCCCATTTGTTATAGGAAAGGTTGGTGATGACACTTCATCACTGATAACAATGAAGGCATGATGCCTTCATGGAACTGTTGCACTATCTTATAAATTTTTTGGGGTAGCCAAATTTGTCAAACACTTTCCACAGCCCATCTCTCTTTACAGTGTTGAACAGCTACAAATGTGAAATTTTCTTGTTAAACATTTTGGTTGCCATCCCTGCGCTATGGAGACGGGGCTTAATGAAATCTAGTCATCTATTTTGTTTTTTTATTTTGTTGTTTTCTGTTGTTTGTCTCTTGAAAAAGGTTCAATTTGAGCCGATACGTGGAGAATTGTCCTGTTTAGTTTTATTGTATGTTTTTTTATATATACTTTTTAAAATATATTTTTATTAATAGGCAAATTAAGTGTTTTAGTAACCTGTTTAATTCATTTTGCTTGACTATTTGTTCATTACGTTACTGCGGCACCATCCACTTTGTCGGACACCCTCTGACCATTTGGTTATTTATATTTGAAATTTTCCTTTTAGTGTTCTTGGATTTTTTCTTGAAGTTGACATGCAGGAAATATCATATCCACTGTCCTGCGACCTACACAAATTCCGCACTGACTTTCTGGCAAAACATCATCTTTGTCTGTGTAAGTTGGTTCAGTATTATTATCAAGTGACATATTCTTTCCAGAATGTTGTCTTCGTCGTGGATACTCTGAACGCCTCTCTGTTTCAGGCATGCAGGCCTGCATTGGGCAGAGACATGTGCATACATTCTTCGATATCACTGGTCCATCATCTTCTTGGTCTTCCTCTTCTCTTGCCTGGCACTCTGCCCTCTAGATTCAGCTTTTCGATACTATCATGTCGCTTTAAGTGTCCAAAATACTGTAGCTTCCTTCTTATGATGATATTTAGGAGCCACCCTTCTTTTAGTTTCAGTAATTTCAAAACTTCAAATGTTCTTCTTTTTCTCTGTCTATGATATTTGTAGGATGTTTCTATAGCACTTCATTTCAAATGAATTTATTCTTTTGAATATTGTCTTGTTTAAAGTCCAAGTCTCGCATCCATATATTGCAAATGGGAAAACACATGATCTTAAAAGAGTTACTTACATTATTATTACTACATTGCCATAGCTTTCTCATTTTTGTTAATTTGAGTGTTGCAATTGCGAATCTTCTTTCCAATTTCGACTGAACAATCTCCAGAACTGTGTATATTTGCTCCAAGATATTTGAATTTGTGTACACATTCTAGTTCTATATTGTCTATGTTGATTATTGGTTTGATCTTTGTTTTGTTTTCTGTGCATTTAGATGTGTATATATTTTGGAAATCGCTGTATTTCTTTGTTTTTGTGATTAGCTGTTTCCGTCCCTCAAGATGTGTAATAAGGAGGACTGTGTCATCTGCATATCTTATTTCTGGAATCTTGTACCCACAGATATTTATTAGATGAAACTCGTTTTCCTCTAGTTCTTCTCTTACATTCCTCATTACATTCTCTGCATAAATGTTAAAAAGATAAGGGGATAGAGTGCACCCCTGTCTCACTCCACTTTGAACAGCGAACCATTCAGATGTTTCTCTCTCCACTCTTACTGCTGCTTGTTGTTCGCGATATAGTTTTTCAATAAAATGTATTAGATGTTTGGGGAAGCCCATGTTTCCCATGATGGACCATAGCTGGTGATGTTTAACACAAGCTGATGTTTTGCCAGCTATGGATAGCAACGATAACACTTGGTCGTTGTCACAGAACCGTTTATTTCCCTTGCCTTTATGTAGGTGAACAATTGAGGCATCTTTCAGGTTTTGAGGTAGGGTTCCTGGGCTCCAGCACAATAGGGCTGCTCAGTTGTTTGTTTGTTTTGCGTTCGCTCCATTGTAACCATCACGGATATCTGTGCGATTTCCGCCGGGAGCGTGATTACGTTGTGCCACCGTTATGCGCCTTGTAGGCCTAGCACATCCGATTTCGGCATGCCTTGACAATTCGGGTGGGACAGCCTCTATATCTGTCTCCAGGCACGTGTAGTGGCGACTCTTCGCCCAGACGATTTTTGCTCTCGTCTGACTCGCACGAGGTGTCCCACTGTCTATGAACTTGCCTCGTGTAATTGGGCGTGCTGTGCCTGTGCCCATTGGGTACTGAACCGTTTCTCATCCGTGAGCCTGGTTCCTTAGGGGAAGAACTCAACAGAGGAGTTGGACCCTGGCTCATTCGCCCTCTTAGCCGAGGTGTTATTCACCGACATCGTGTACCCCTTGTCCAAGTTCGAGTAGGGCTGCTCAGTTGTTCCGAGTTCTACTGAATCACATTCGCTTTGAGTTTAAACAGGAAGCTACCATTTGTCCTGATCCTCCTGTGTGGAGTTTGTGTTGTGACTGCAGCTTGAGTGTTCCATACATTCTGGTTCATCACTTCTCCATTGCCACAGGACTTGTTGTGTTGTAAGTTGATGATGGTGGATGATGATAATTGAGTTATGACTAGCACTGAATTTTGTTTATAGTGTGGAGAAGTTCATCATTTGTCAGCCACACTCTCTCTTCTTGATCTAACAGTGTTCCAGTGGCAAGATAAATTAAGATGACTGTAGATTTACCAGGATACAGTGGATGGCCAGAATGTTCTACGTGTCTCACAAAGCCCTATGCGTTTCACAACGCTCTGCTGACAGGTGACTTTCAGCCCATTGAACATAGGATGATAAATCCACACTGTCAGCCATATCCAGGGTTCGCATTATCGAGTAGACATGCCCTGTGTACCTCCGGGCCGGAGCCCCTCAGTTGCATTCTTCTGGTTTTGGTTTGGCCAGCCTGTCAAAACCATTACCTGGTGGCCACTATCACATGCTGGCAACCACTGGGAGCTACAAGTGAGAGCTGAATGCCAGGTGGAAACTAAGAATGTGAGAACTACTCCAAAGGAGAATGACAGCCTCATAGGTCTTACATTCCCTGACCCCCCACTCCCCATTATATCATATACTATTCAGAACACGATTATCAACCCAGACTATTTACATTCATAGATTGCCATTGCTTTCTGAACGGTCATGCTGCTCAGTTGCATGTGACTCAAACTGAATCAGGTACTTTGGCAGCAGTAGCGCATTATTGAAAGTTATAATAAAATAAAATATTTTTCAAGCATAAATAGTAATGACATTGTTGAAAATGATACTAAGACTGAGAGTTATAGGACAAAGTGGTGTGGAATATATTGATTCAAATTAGAATGTAACATTAAGAGACATCCATCAACAATTCGGCAAAATATGCCACCATGGTATAAGGGAACAAATATTGACCATTTACATCCAACCTTTAATGTGGACATGTACTTAGTCGGAACTGATAAATCATTTCAATATCTATTTTAATTACTATGATTGGTTTCTTTTTTAGATGCTACTACATACATATCTTTCTTGTTTATAAAATAGATACCATTCAATTTAAAAAAAAGTTTCTATGTCTTTGTGTTTCTTGACATTAGGCACCCTTGAAAAGAAAGCCAGGTGGTAGATTTGAATATGATGTCAGTCTCCTGTCTACTAGTGCAATAAAAAAGTAAGTAATCTTCTATGTTTTAAATATTATGTCATTATACAAATTAGTTCTGCAACAGGATATTTGTTTGATGTCATTTTAAAATTACAATTGCTAGTTGGTATTCTTTCAACATGCAAATATAGGAACCTGATGGGAATTGATGATTCCAGTACTTTTTAATCATATACCAAGTGTACATATTCCTTTGAGAATATCATCATCATCATTAAGTGCCGCCTTCGCAATGAAGGTTGGCTGCAACAGATCTCCAAAATCCTGTCACTTGCTTGTTGTTGCATTTTGCTAGACTGTCCATCACATAATGTTTTCCTACCAATGTATCAATGCGTACACATTGCATGCATCTCCTGAACTCTACCCTCATGTAAGGTCTTAAAAAATGTTTAATTTCTTTAATATTTCCAAAATACTTTATATGTTTGATTTTTATTGAAAAATGGCATCTTGAGAGAAATAAGTGTATACCAACATTATTAGAAGAGTATCACCCAGTAAAGAAGACATGGCAGAATGCAGTCATATTTACGCAGGATGTTTTTGAGGGGTTCGATTCGCACATGGAAACGTGCGGACGCAATAGATCTTGAGGATGCTTACAATAGGGTGTCCTTAGATGTCTTGATGGACCAATTGTTAACTTTTGCAGTAAATCCTTTTGTCGTGTGGTGGGTTGGTGCGGCCCTGTTGCACAGGATAGTAGTTCTTCAGTGTGGTAACTTGGTATCGACACCAATGGTTATTAGCCCTGGTCTGCCACAGGAATCATCTCTGTCTTCTGTGCTTTTCAATGTATACACAGTACATATCACTAACAGGTGCTGGCAGAATGATGTCGTACACCAATGACATCTTGGTGTATAGGCAGGGCAGAAATCAAGAAGAGTGCATCGTGGAACTACTAAAGGAACTGGACAGACTGATGAATTGGTGTAACGATACGGGAGCAGTGGTAAATCCTTCTAAGGCATTCGTGACGTGGTTTTCCTTGAACAATTATATGGTAAAGACACCCATGCCACATGCTTTGTTGGCCGGAAAAGTTTAGAAAGAACTAGCACAATGAGATATCTGGGTGTCTTTTTTTAAAGAAGTCATGTTTCAGGGAACATGTTGACCACGTTATCATAAGGACAAGCACAGGCTTAGTAGAAATGAACATTATGGCTGCTGCACAGTGTGCGCAGAGGTTGTTATTTCTTTTGTACCAGGGTTTGGTGGTAGCTGTGGTGGAATATGCACTCACTGACAATTATGACTCTTAGTCAAACTCAGATCAAAAGACAGGATAGGATCAAGAGTGCAGTAGTGCATATCATTCGTGGGTGCACAAGAGCTATGCGATGCCTACTTGACTGTCCAACAGCTGAGCACAGATTATAGTATTGCTGTGCACAGGCGTACCTTCAAATGCATGCAGATAAGGAACACCCGTTGCATTCCAAAATACAGAAAGTTAAAGGCAGCAGACTGAAAAGTGGGAGGTCGTGGATGGGACGTGCTGAGGGTGTCATACAAAGTGTGTGCAGATTGCAGTCTGCTGCCTTTAACAATTACCTTTTTCAAGTTGGTGATAAAAGATTGTAGGGTACCCTCAGAATGTGAACTAGGACAGCATCATCAAAAATGAGTTCCTTGAGAAGAACCTCTATGATGTTTTGGATATTTAATTTGAAATGTCAGAAAGTTAAAGGCAGCAGACTTAAGTGAGGGAAGTCATGGATGGGACGTGCTGAGAATGTCATACAAAGCGTGTGCAGATGGCAAGATGTGGCAGCAGGTGCAGAATGGATAGGTGTACCCACATATTTCGAAACTTGTTTGAGAGTAGTAATATCACTTAGCAGGGAATGCAGAGAATGGTGTCCCACTACTGTGAAGAAAGAAGTGCGGGCTTTGATCAGTCAGAATGCCAAAAAAGGATGTGATTATATACATTGATGAATCTTTGATTAGACTTGTTTACAGTGCTTGGGCCTTCACAGCCCAGTGCGCAGGTAAAAACTATCAGGGAGGAGAGTGGTGCCTTTCTTTGCTGTTACTACGAGTAGCATGACCATGGAGATTAGGGTGGTGACCAGGTCATTTGTGTGGATAGGCACACAGAAGGTAATGCAGGTCTGCATCTTGAGTGTCACTATGAGTATGATTAGGAAGGTACAAGTGGGTCTCGTTTGTGAATAGTAGATTGAGGCCTTTAGGAAGGTGAGGCTGATAGTGGTTACAATTATTTTCGTGCAGGGACATGTGGACATTCAATACAATGAATGATCAGATCAATTGGCATCATGCCACAGGGCGATGGGGCTGGATCAAGCTGATGTTTTATACTCCGTAAGAGATATAGCATGCAAGAGTGAGACTAGTGTGAATGATGATTCCTTTTCAATGGCCAGGATTAAAGATCAGGGTTTGAAATGCAGTGTTGTGGAAGGGAACATTTTGGAGGGCACAAAAGAATAATGGTCAACTAGCATAGGATCGGTACTGTCAGCAGAAGTGTAATGCGGATACACTCAGGGAGAGATTGGACCAACTATGGACATGTCCATTTTGCAGTGATGATGATCCAACGGCTAACTATCTATCTATCCACCTTCTTTTTTTTGTACATAAACATTTATACACATACACTTTTTTAATATAAATCTATCATCTAATTTGCTTATGGAAATGTCTGTCTGTACAAATTTCTACACTCTTCTATTGTTATATTAAATAATATTGTTGTTATATCTATATTATATTTTTAACATACGCAGTGCATTCTCATGTTCCAAGTTGACCAGCAATATTTGTGAGGATATTAATGATAATGAAGAAGAGAAGAGGCGAACTCTGAGTACTAGTGCTCCAGCATCTACAAACTGTTTGCTTGGTAACTTTGAGGTAATCAAATAAATAATTAATAATAATTTGCTTGGTAACTTTGAGGTAATCAAATAAATAAGTAATAATAATTTGCTTGGTAACTTTGAGGTAATGAAATAAATAATTAATAATAATTTGCTTGGTAACTTTGAGGTAATCAAATAAATAATTAATAATAATTTGCTTGGTAACTTTGAGGTAATCAAATAAATACCCGGTAAGTAATAATAATTTGCTTGGTAACTTTGAGGTAATCAAATAAATAATTAATAATAATTTGCTTGGTAACTTTGAGGTAATCAAATAAATAATTAATAATAATTTGCTTGGTAACTTTGAGGTAATCACATAAATAATTAATAATAATTTTCTTGGTAACTTTTCTTCATCTAGATGTTATCTGCAGCTGATGTATCTTTATTATCCCTAGATACATGTAGGCCTCAACCGTGTACCCTAGTAGGTTTGTGATTATTTACGTATTACACAGGTTAATATAATCACTTCAATCAGACATGACAGACTATACCTAAAACTAGTGGGAAATGATGTACACAAAATAAAACATACAAATTACAATATACAAATCATATTCAATGTTTCAACCAAAAGGTCTTTATCAAGATACACACAAAACATCAAAAGACGAGGAATGGAAAAATTATCAATATTTGTATATTGTAATTTGTATGTTTTCTTGTGTGCACATCATTTGCCACCAGTTTTAGATATAGTCTGCCGTGTCTGACTGAAACGATTATATTAACCTGTGTAATACGTAAGTACGATTGTTGTTACGTTTCACACAGTTACCTTGTATTGATTGTCGTAGGTTTTTGATTATAAACCAGTATCATAGCAAACATACAACACTTGGAAAACAACAAATCATCGGGTCCTGATAAGATTACAAAGAAATAGTTAGAAGCTCTGGGAGATTATGGGATTGAAGTTATTACCAAAATGTTAAATGACATCTACAACAGTAGCTATATTCTATCTTCTTCTTCTTCTTCTGCGTTTGTTCTCAAACTCCTGCAGATTAGCAGGATGTAGTCCGGAGAACGGAATGCGTTGTGCCATGGTTTACAGCATTGCTGCGATATCTGCACCTTTCGGCCTGACACATCCGACTTCAGCATGGCTTTGGGTCACTGACCCTATATGGGATGGGACAGCCAACTCCATCCTATAACCTCCTTAGTCGCCTTTTACGACATGTGTGGAAGGTAAACAGTGTTGCTATTCTTTGCTCCCCTTTCGGGTCCCGGCAACACACGGGCAACATTCTATCTGATTTTCTACAATTAATTTTCATTGCCCTACCAAAGAAACCTAGTGCAGTAGATTGCAAAGATCACAGAATAATCAGCCTTATGAGTCAGATGACCAAGATTCTACTGTGCATAATAATGAGGCATATAAGAGGAAAAATAAAACCAGATATAGCAGAATAACAATGCGAATTCATAGAAGGAAAAGGCACAAGAAATGCCCTATATATAGTAAGAACATTACTCTCTCCATTTTTAGACGAATTCTATGAATTCATGAGCATGAGACAAATGTGTATGTAAGAAATAAAATAGAGATGTATGTATGGCCTTTTGCGTCTTGCAGACTGTCATTTAGCAATGCGCAGAAGCAGTCTGTTTAAAATTTCCTCAGGAATGTGACATTCATTCACGCGATCATATATCAGCAATGGGAGATTTTTGTTTGCATCTTTCTCTTTTTCCTACCATATCTTTAAACGTAAATGCAAATAAAGTAAATAGGTTACTAGAAAACTATCAATATAAAATAATAAAATATAGAAAATAACAATAAAACAAAGAACAAATACAATTGTCAACGTGTAGGTCCAATTTGGACCTTTATCAAGACAACAAAAACAGTAAAAACAGATATCTTTAAACATATTATTTCTAAACAATGCTGTTTCTGCATGCAAGGTCTGCCTTCAGACATCCTGAGTTTCTGTCTTGTTTTCCCAGTGTTTGAAGTCTATGTGGAAGCCTTTCTTGAGGATTTACACCTTTTATAGTCTTTATACCTCATCATTGGTCTACTGCAGGCTCGATGGCCTTCAGCCAGTTTCCCGAATAGTACTTGGTTTGGGATGTGACAGTTTGGCATTTTGCGGAGTGACCCAGCTAACGCAATCTATTTTTATTGAGTGTTTCCATCACATATGGTAGCTGAGTTCAGCACAACACTTCCATGTTGGCGTCATGTCATTTGATGTTTAAGATCTTGCGGAGACATCTTAGATGAAAGATTGTAAGTCTCCTCTCATGTTTGGTGTAGGTTGTCCATGATTCAGATCCGTAGTATAGTATACTCAGCACGCATGTTTGATAGATCTGTATCTTTATTTCCAATTTTAGCTTATGGTTTTTCTAAGATTGCTTTTTCAGTCTGCCTAAAATGGTAGCCGCTTTTCCTGTATGTGCATTTATTTCATTTTCCAGGAAAAGGGTGGATGTAATTGTGGATCCTAGGTAACAAAAGTTGTCCATTTGCTTTATGTGGGTGTTGTTTAACGTGATGTTTGTTGGTACTGTATATCCCTGACTTTTGTCTTTTCAATTTACGTCTTCTAAAAGCAAACATGAAAACTAAATCTAGTACTGTTAGAGAATTACTTTGTGCTGACGACTGTGCATTGTATGCTGACTCTGTCGTAAACATGCAGAGCACCATAGACAGCTTCTCACAGGCCTGCAACAACTTTGGTCTCATTATTAACACAAAAAAAACAGAAGTCATGCACCAAGCAACATCAAATAGCCAACATACTGCTACTTCCATCATCGTCAATCAGGAAAAACTGCAGGTAGTCGACAATTTCACTTACCTTGGAAGCACTCTCTCTCGCTATGTCAACATTGATGTGGAAATTAACAATAGACTGGCAAAAGCTAGTGCTGTATTTGGCAGATTACGCAACAATGTATGGGACAGAAGAGGTATAAGAACAACCACCAAACTACAAGTATATCATGCTGCTGTTATACCAACCCTACTATACGCCTGCGAAACGTGGACAGTGTATGCTAGACAAGCAAGAAAATTAAATCATTTCCATCTTACCTGCCTACGTAAATTACTAAACATCCATTGGTGGGACAAAGTACCAGACTACGAGGTCTTGGAAAAATCAACCTCAATAAGCATCCACACAATACTTATGAAGGCGCAAGCATGCTGGGCAGGCCATCTTGTGCGTATGGAGAACTTGCGTTTGCCAAAACAAATATATTATGGAGCACTCAAGGCAGGATTTAGAAAAGCTGGTGGACAGAAAAAACACTTCAAAGACACGCTCAAGTCATCCTTGAAACATCTTAACATTGACGTAGGCACTTGGGAGAGCCTCGCTCAGGATAGAACAGCATGGCGTTACAGCATTAGAACGGGAGCACTAGCGGCAGAAGAATTCAGACAAGATACTGCAAGACAGAAGCGGACACGTAGAAAAGAAAAAACATCTCAACCTCACATAGATACCCTCTATTGTTGTCAATTCTGTAAATGAACATTTTGTGCGCGCATTGGACTTGCTAGTCATTTAAAAACGCACTATTAACTTTTTATTATTTTTATTATTTATTGTTATTATTATTATGGTTGAGTTTTTGGTCATCGTCGATCACGACGGACGAACATCATCATCATCATCATCATCATCATATCACTGACACATTGCCACAGTTTTAGTAACGCTTATTGTCATAGAGAACAGATCACAGGCCTTTGCTTTGTTTTCAATTTGAGACTGGAAGGTGGACTCACTGTGTGCCATTAGTGCAACATGATTGACGAAGAGAAGTTCTCTGATGAGTATTTCTGATGTTTTTGTCTCTGCTCTGAGATGCACTAAGTTAAAGAGTGATCCATCGTTACGGGTGTGGATGAAAACATCACCTGCTGCATCTGCAAGAGCATACTTAAGAAGCGTTGCAAAGAAGATTTCTAAGAGGGTGGGTGATAGAACGCACCCCTGCTTTACTGCAAAGCTATCGGACGTATATCCCTCTGATACATTTGCGTGCATGTCTTCATGAAAGGAAATAACCAAGTCCAGTAGTTTTGGTGGACAACCAATACATTTTAGAATCTTATGGTCTATTAGAGCTGGTCTACTAATTGTCAAAAGCCTTAGATCCACAAAAGCCATAAAGAGTTGCTTCCCCTGGTCACAACATTTTTCCAGTATTTGACGAAGTGTAGAGATCATATCATTAGTGTATCTTTTGGCTCTAAAACCATACTGTGACACTGGCAGGACACACTTTACAAGCAGTTGGAGTCACTTTAGAAGGATACATGCAAGAACCTTCCCTGTGATGCTGAGAAGGGAGATGCTTCAGTAGTTGTTGCAGCCACCCTTGTTCTTGTAGAGAGTTACTATCTTTGTATCTCGCATATCTTGGTGGATTTTGCCTTCCCTCCACCACGTTATAAGTAGTTGGTACAGGTGAGAGACAAGGATATCTCTGTTTTCCTTTAGGATTTCAGTGGGAATGTTGTCTGCTACTGTTGTCTTGCTGCTTGCTAGTTTATTTATAGCCTCAAGGAGGTCAGCCTCTGTGAGTTCATCATCTAGCTCTATTATTACATGTTTATTCTCAAATATTTGATCTAGTTGTAGGTCTGAAAGTCTGTCTTCGGAATACAGAGTTGAGTAGTGTTCAATCCATCTTTCCAGTTGATTGGTTTTGTCTATTATAGTATCTCCTGCTTTGGACTTTAGTTGGGCAATTTTTTAGTTCTTTGGCCCTAGAGCTGCTTTGACGTCTTCGTACATCATTTTGGAGTTTCCCATATCAGCAGCAGTTTGTATTTTAGTGCCTAGATCCAACCAATATTTGTTTGCACATTTTCTTGATTCTTGCTGCACTAGTTGTTTGATTATAGTATGATTGAGGTGATCATGCGCGGTTTTTGACAGATTCTTATTGAACCTTAAGAATGCTTCCTTTATCATTGCTATAAGGGGGAGGAGTGTTTGTTGCTTCATTTTCTTCAACCCCAGTCTTTGTTAGAAAATTTATGTGTACCATACGATGATATATGGCTGTTATATATTTGTGTTTTCAGGTTGTTCCAGATGTGATCTATGTTTACCTCATCCTCTATTTTATTTTTCATTCAAAATAATAAACGCTGTTGGTCCTACATCGGGCATGTCCTACATGCAGACATCAGCAGAATAAATCACCAATCTCTTGTATGGATACCTACAGGAAAAAGAGCCAGGTGTAGACCAAAATAAACACTCAGAAGAGCAATACTTAGAAAAAGTAAAACAATCAATATCCAAACTATTCAAGAACTACACAGAATAGCTTTGAACAGACAGAATTGGAGAGATCTGACCTCTGCCCTATGCGCTAACTTCAGTGCTAAAAGGAAAAATGACACATTAAAACTGAAATTTATATACTGAAAAATGAAATATTAAAGATATAAATACAAATTTAGAGATTTTGTGCACACTGATGTACTTGCTATGCAAGTGTCATGTGTAATGTAATCTGTAAGTGTATAGCCCTCATGCCATCAGCTGAAAGATAATTAGCATTTATGGATCTGTATGGATTGCAGAGATGTTGTTTCCTTTGTTTAACCATCCAATAACTAGTGTACTTTTCTGTTGTTGTTATCTGTAATTTGTCCACAGTATATGTACCATGCGTTCTGTAATTTTTTAAAGGGAATATATTATTGTAGGAGTCCATCTTGAATGGTCGCATTGATCCAGTTGGAGCAGTGAATGGGTTCACAGCAGAAATTGGGGCCAGTGGGTCTTTCTGTCCAAAGCACCTTCATTTGCCTGTGTCAGCATTTTTCTTTGCCCTCTCAGATGACAATGCACCATCTCCATACTTGGTAAGTAATTTAGATAATATTTTCTCTAGTTCAATTTCATTCATCCATTTAATTTGGAAAGGAAAAATTTTTTTTTGCAAAAATAAAAATATTAACTTTTTCAATTTATGGTTATTGTATTCTAATTTTGTTGTATGTTGTACATTAACCTTATACAATGGGTGCCTGTCTCACATTGGGTTGTTATTGAAGGTTATCATCAGTAAATACTGGAAAAATTCAATGGTGCTCTGATTCCTGCCTCAGCAGTATCATGTATCAGAGTGTAGTTGCTCACATTCCCAGTTGAAGCTGATTCATTAGTATTTTTATATATTTGTTATGCTCTTTTTCCAGATAAATTTCATAATTCCTGATAAATTCTGGTTGGTCACAACCTTTGGCCTGTTATCAGATCCTCGTACAGTATGTTTCCATACTCGCTGTGTCTGTTCATCTTGTAAACTTGTGGATACTCCCTTCCCTAATCAGATTCTAATTAATCTATCTCCTAACTTTTAATTAATCTATATAAGGTCAACTACAAGTATAATGTGTTTATTTATGGGCCTTAAGATTGCCTCTTTACACAGCAATCATAATATCTCTATATAATCACAAAATAGCGTTAACATCAATTTAAATATCAATCATCAATATGTCACCTAACTTGTAGTAAGCTGAAGTTGTTGTCCCTCTGCATTATCCCTGTAACTTCCTTCTTCTTCTTCTTCTTCTTCTTCTTCAGCGTTCATTCTCAAACTCCTGCTGATCACCTTTGTAGCAGGACCATAGTCCTACTAAATTTCCAGCAGGATGTAGTCCAGAGAACGGAAATGCGCTGTGTCGCCATTTTATTTGCGACAATGGCCCGCTACATCCATCTTCGGCGGGCTGTAAATTCCTCATGTCCATCTCAACACCATGTACTCTGGTCACTGATGATAACCTTCAATAACAACCCAATGTGAGACAGGCACCCGTTGTACACAGTAAACTCAATTGTCCAGAGCATTACATGGATATACTGCCCTGGTCATGCAGGGGTCAGAGGAAACGAGAGAGCCGACTTATTGGCAGGCAATTCGGCGATAGATGGCACATTGCTGAGAACAGATAAATCAGACTTAATGAAGGCAGTAATAAATTCGTTTCAAGAGGCAGATGATGTCAATGAGGCTGAGAACGTACACATACAGAGAATATTAGAAATGGTTGTATCTAGAGGTGAGGGAAGGAAAAGTAAATTTTTTTGGAAAGTCCTGAAGATCACACAATCAACACCTGACCGGGAGTCTGAGTCTATACACTGGGATGGCTACTGGAGCACAGCACTTATGGGAAAATGTCCTGCATGCTGTGAAGCCAGTTTCTAATCAAGAAGAAAACACGTTTTTATAACAGTTCCACTCAGACTCCTGCCAGATAGTCCGTGTTAGTCCAATGATAGTCCGTCGTGTCAGAGTGGAACTGTTATAAAAACCTATGTTTTACGTAAGTACAATTAATTTATTTAAGATGCATGTCTCACAGTATCACACACAATATTACTGTCTGTACCTATTAAAATTTGAAGTTATGAGTTTCTTAAATGAATTACAACATATTCTCTCCAGGGTCATATAAATCTTGAAAGTGTTGGAAAAAAGGGCTATCATATACCAAAGAAAGGGACAGTACAAGTGGTAATTTTGTGAATGCTTGTATATTTTTTTTAAATATCATATCCTACAAAAATTACATTTATTTAGGATTAAAACAGACTTTGTCCTCAATGAAAATGTAGATTAAAAGCGAATTTATTTTAAAAAGCATACCACTGTCTGACACCCATTCACTGCATTCTATATTGAGTGTTATTATTACTTTGAAGGCTGTTGGACAATCTAAGGGTGGCCGACTCCATTCTGCACCAGGTAGCACACCCTCCACTCTGCACACATTCTGTCGACTGCCTTTCACTTTGAGAATTTCAGGAATTAGTAGGTGCTTTTTATCAGTAGTGATTTGTGTGTACTCCCGCACTCTGCACATTTGTATTTTTTGCTCTGCAGTTGGGCAATCAATGAAGTATCGCATAGCCCATGCCGACATATTTCACACACCCCAAAATTATTCGCATTGCCTCATTCTGGATTCTATCAAATCTTTCTGTTTAGTCTGATTCAGTGTCATAATTGCCAATGCGTACTCTACCACCACCAATCCCTGATACAGGGATGGGGGAAACATAATTAGAGCAATTATAATGAGGTCCACTTAATGGGCTGTAAAACACAAACAAAATAATACAAAAAGCTTATGCTTGTTTCTAAATGTTCACAAATAGATTACAGTTATTCAAATGTGTATTGTAGTACTCCGAAATATATTTTAGTTTTTCTGCATGAAGTGGTAAATAGGTTTTTCATTCATAAATTTAATTGTTTTACAAAAAATGCACGATAAAAGAATCATCATTTATTTAATGTCAAGAATAACTAATACATTTTTGTCAAGTATCCTTATTTATCTTTAGTTTCATGTATTTTACATGCATATGCATTGTGTAATCAAAGAAGTTTCGTATCTACAAAGATGTAACATCAAGGAAAACATAATTATGGGAAAATTTGAACATGTATGCCAACATGATTCCTTGTAAATAAACAAGACTGCAGCAAACTGTCAAATGTGGAAGAAATAGAGGAGGATAAATAAAAGCACAGACAGACAACACCAAGGACTACACACGATTTTTTCTCACTGGTTCGCATTGTAGAAGATAGAAATCACTGAGGGCTCTGTGTGCTGATGCATACAATGTGGTACCCTTATGAGTCTGATGGGTTGCTGGTTTATAGAAAAATTACTATGGCAAAACTACTAAAATAAGTATGGTCTTTAAGTAAGAGTCAATTTTTCAATTTCATATTAACATGAGAGGAGATTTAACTTCTTTCATCTAAGATGTCTCTGCAAGATCTTAAACATCAAATGGCATGACAAAATCTCCAACATGGAAGTGTTGCACCATGGAAACGCTCAATAAAAATAGATTGCGTTGGCTGGGTCACATCCGCAGAATGCCAAACTGCCGCATCCAAAAACAAGTACTATTTGGGGAACTGGCTGAAGGCCATCAAGCCCATGATAGACTAACACTGAGGTATAAAGACACCTGTAAATCCTCAATGAAAGGCTTCCACAAAAACTGGGAAAACACGGGATGTCTGGAGGCAGCACCTGCGGGAGCAGCATTGTTCAGAAATAATATGTTTACAGAAATGGAAGAAAAAGAGAAAAATACGCAAACAAAAATCTTCTGTTGCTGTGATATGATCGCTTGAAAAGTCACATTCTTGAGAAAATATTCAACGAATTGCTTTTTCTTTTTGCTAAATGACAGTCTGCAAGTAGTATATGTTCCGAGGTCTGGTTCCAGATCCACATGGACATTCATCTGTGTAAATGCGACATATATATATATATATATATATATATATATATATATATATATAAAAGAATAATACACATACATATGTTCCGAAAGCTGAAGATTGGTGCCTGTGCAACTGTGGACTGAGCCCAGAGACTGCAGAACAATTGTCCATGCCTGTCAACTATACCAAGAAGAGAGGGAGAAAATATGACCTACTGAGACGGCACTGCTTCCAGACTTGAGGGGTTGTTCCATGGATGACCTGAAGCGAATCACACAATTCATTGAAGCTATTGGTGCTGTAACCAGATATCTGACTGAAGAACGATGAAGAAGAAGAATACACATACATGAGAACATACAAGGATACAAAAATGTAAAACAATTCTCACACAAATATATTTGCTTGTTCCTTCAGCTGTGATAATTCTTTTTTAACTCTTTTAGTCTTTCAGTTTGATGAATTCAGTTTGTTTCCTCCCTTGACAGACATTGTTCAACCCAAACAAGACGGTTGTGAAGATGTTTGTTGTTGTGTATGACCTCTTTGACATGCCAGCTTCATCTCAAACATTTATACGACAGCGAACAGTCTACTGCCCAATAGATAGAGATCATTCAGCTCCTTCATATCTCAGATATCTTATACATTTGAGGTTTGTTGTTTTTTTAAATATTGCTTATGTGTATTGACAAAAACAGCATTCAGAAAAATGAAAAATATACTGTGTAATATGACCTTTTCATTAGAGGTGAGAGAGTTCTGCAGTGCTATATAACCCCTATACTAACATATGGGTGCGAGTCTTGGACAATAAACAAAGTGGGAGATTGGAGGCAACAGAGATGTGGTTCTACAGAAGAATGCTGAGAATACCATGTACTGCCAGAAAAACTAATGTAGAGGTGTTGAAAGAGTCAAATGCGAAACGGACCTTAATCAACAATATAAGAAAAAGGCAATCTTCTTTTTTTGGCCACTTCATGAGACAGGCAGGTTTAGAGAACATAGTCACAACAGGCAAAATTGAAGGCAACAGAGACAGAGGGCAACACCTTGAGAAAATATTAGACAATTTCACACGGCAAGGAAACAACAACGACTTTGATACATAATACTGTGGACAGAGAGCTGTGGAGAGCCATGACCGCCTACGCCAGCCGTCATGGCACCTGATGATGATGATGATGTGTATTTATAGGAAGCATCCATATGTATCTAAATAAAAGCATTTATTTGGGCAGATATACTAGCCTCGCCACCACAACAGACGGTCAGCCTATGGACCGAGCAGACATACTCATTGCACAACAGACGGTCAGCCTATTGACCGAGCAGTCATACTCATTGCTCTTCGTGAGTCCTTACAATCAGATAATTTTTAGATGCATGAGTCAATATCGAGAATCAGCAAATTGGGAAAGAGAATAGGAGTGGCCACTTAGAGAACACCTGACACAGATTTCAAAAAGAGTAATGAACCAAAATAGAACTGGAACCATCAGCCATTATATTCAGAGACCGCCGAAGACGGATGTGTCGGGCCATCGGCGCAAATAAAACGGCAACACAGTGCATTTCCATTCTCTGGACTACATCCTGCTGGAAATCTAGTAGGACAATGGTCCTGCTACAAGGGAGATCCAGCGGGAGTTTGAGATTGAACGCTGAAGAAGAAGAAGAAGAAGAAGATATTCTGAGAGATTTACTGAAGTGGAGATCTGAGAACCTATGGATGTGTCTGGTATGCGAAGAGGATAATCAACATACCTAATACCTAAAACCATTTACATGATAACACACATGTTCATTCTAAAAATTTCAAGGCAGAAATGAAGCAATTAAAGAAGCAACTCTTATGCTGCTGCAGAAGAAAAAGTTTAGCAATTCATCCTGATGCCAAATCTTCTTTTCAAACCCTCCAAAAGCCAAATATATTCTACTTGAATGACTTCACATCAATCTTAACCAAGCAAAAGAAGTAGTTCTTCAGTTGATACCAGGCCACTCACAAATTGGGGAAAATTAGATATCAGACCAGCTAGCAAAAACTGGAAGTAACTGCTAACAGCAACAGATAAGAAGATTCAGTATCATTTCCAGAAATGATAATGAAAAGCTCCATAAACATATATTGGCTCATCCATGCAGCCAAAAAGATTATTATATCTACAGATATGGATATGCTAACAGTTATGCTTTGGAACTATGCTGATCATTTCTTACACAGAGTATAGATCCATTTCCAGTTAAAATGTAGGTTGATGCTGTTACTACAATCATCCACTGCCTATGGTGACCCATTTTACTAGGGAAGACTGGCAGTATGGAACCAAGGAGCTTTCAAATACAGTGGCATTCATTAAGAAAGCCAGACTTAAGTGTAAACATGATAAACTGAAAACGAGAAGAAGACTAGGGCAGTTATTATGATTCTCAGTCCATATATCAAAAGATTCAAAACGGTCGGTTTCAGTGTAGTTTGTACCAACCTCATGAATGTCACAAAGATTTACTATCTTGAATATGCTGTCAATTATAAAAATGTGAGCAAATGGCCTTGTCTCAAATGCACCTGCAGTCTATGAATTCAGAATGGACTATGAAGTTCTCTTGTGAGCACTTGTTAGATGTGGACACTTGTGATAGGTGCTGCATCTAGAACACTGTTGGAAGAATTTGGTATCAAGTGTGGTATGGGTAGTACTGGGCATTTGAGGGGCAAAATGAGAAATATGTTGGAGAGACTAGTCTATAATGGGTGTGCAATGATAGCGATCAATAATCAATTAAGAAAAGAGTTGGTATAATATCATGTATTGAACATATCAAAAGACAGTTCTGTCACCTTATGAGAATGAACCCAAACCAAATACCAATTAGAGCATATAACAAAAGAATATCCGGACATAAGGCTATAGGTAGACTAAGAAAATGGTTGATATAAGATGGCCTTGAACAAACATGTACTTAATACAACCAAGGTGACTCATATGGCCTTGGAGTAACATCTGAAGCTCCCACCCCTACGCTTACTGGCAAGTGTGACTACGATCAACCATCTTTTCTAATTCTTTTTTCCCCCAAATCCTAAGATTGATTCACTGCTTTACTTGTATATTGTTGAGATTATTATGAATTGTTAGTATACAAATTTTTGGCAATTTGATATCTCTTCATGGCAATCTCAATATGAAAGAAAAATATTATTCTGAAATCTAAACTAGTTTGTATGCCTTAACACCACCAGGCAAGAAACTGTGAATATTATTAGAAATAGAAGTCTACAGTAGAAAATATGGGAAAGTATTCTCTGAAAATTTAAGCTACAACTATTTATCTGGTGCATGAAACTAAAGTTTGTACTACAGTATATATTATTCCATATAATTTTTATTTATTCATGTTTCCCTTTTAGTACTCATCTGTACATTATTATTTTAATTTTCAGATGTGCAAGCAGTCAATCTGGCAAAATTTACCTCCACACTGATATAAGACTAATTTTTGCCAGGCACAAGTTGGATATTGATGCAAAGACAATTCCTTACGAGCTGAAATCATACACAGAGGGACCACAAAATCCAAAATATTCACCTAAAACATGAAGATATGCTTTCTCAGGATTTAATTGTTTTTTTTAAATTGAATGTGTGTTTCTTTAATTTGTAATTATTTATGAATATCAACATTTTAATCCACTAAGTTATCAAAATGTCTTGGAGAAAGAATAAGTAAAAAGCTTTTATGACAAATGTTTTAAACCCTGCAGAGAGCTGAGAAAGATTATCTTCAAAACAGCTTTCTTGTGTCATCATCATCATCAAGCACAACGAAGATTGGTTGCAACAGACCTCCAACATTCTCTCTTATTTTTGTGGTGCACTCTACTAGACTGTAACCTATCCATCTTGTGATGTTACTCTCCCACTTGTATCTCTGTCTACCACTTGCTTGCCTCACTTCGACTTTACCCTCAAGTAAGGTCTTCAACAAGGTATCATATCTTTTAATGTGTCCAAATTATTTTATTTGCTTGATCTTAATTTCTTTTAATAATTCTTTCTTCACATTAAGTGTTGTTAAAACATATTTGTTTGTTTTCTTCTCCTTCCATGATATTTTCCCTATTCTTGTATCTCAAAGGCATCAAGTATGTCTTCTAATTGTTTGTTTATTGTCCATGTATCTTGTATCATAGATATGGATAATCCATAATTTATCCATGTTGCTTGAATCTATACACAAAAATTTAGCTTCAAGAATTTAATTTTTGCCATTCAAATTTAATTTAACATAAAATAAGATGGTATTCATTGATAGACCATATTTACTGCACAGGAGTGATGTTTATGGCCACATTGACAGCATAGGGATAATGTTTATGGCCACATTGACTGCACAGGAATAATATGTATGGCCATGTTTCTAGTAATTGTATCATTGGGTGGACAATTTGTAGCAGTCAGCCTTTCAAAACTCCTGCCATTCTTCTTGCTTCTGTGAATGTCATGTTCAGGTTGTCTTTTATATCTTGCACCCATCTTCTTCATGGCCTACATCGTTCTCATTCATTCATTTTCCTTTTGCGCTGAAGTTAGCGTATATGGCAGAGATTAAATCTCTCCAATTCTGTCTGTTCAAAGCTATTCTGTGCAGTTCTTGAATACTATGGATATTGATTGTTTTACTTTCTCTAAGTATTGTTCTTCTGAATGTTTCTTTTGGTCTACCCCTGGCTCTTTTGCCTGTAGGTATCCATTCAAGAGATTGGTGGTGTATTCTGTTGATGTCTGAGCGTAGGACATGCCCAATGTAGGACCAACAGCATTTTCTGATAACATCTGTGATGAAATTTTGATGTGTCTCTTCTCTGATTTTATCATTCGATTTGAATTCACTCCAATGGGTGTTAGTTATCCTACGAAGACATTTGTTGTCGAAACTCTTTTCTGAAGATAAAGAGCTTTTCCAGCTCTCACATCCATATGATAGCACCGGAATAACGCAGGAATTAAATAAGCGCATTTTTGTGTGTGTGCTGATTGACTTTGACCTCCAGATATTAGACAGTCTATTAAAGGCACTTGATGCTAGTGCAATGCAAGTTGTAATTTTTGACATGACATCACTGTTGAGTGTTAATTTGCTTCCTAGATAGGAGAATTTGTGTACCTTTTCAAGTTGTTGTCCATTTAAACTAATTGCGTTAGGTGAATTGGTGAAGTCCATAGTTTTTGTTTTTGATGAGTTGATTTTGAGACCTATTTGTCCTGCGATGAGTTTTAATCTATCAGTTTTTTTTTGTGCATCTTGATGGTTTTCACTCAATAGTTGATGACGAAGAGAAATCACATGTGGTATCTTAAATATCCGATGTTGTAATACACAGTTTGTCACAAAATAATTTGTTTGAATGAAAAAGAATTGGAATGAACTGACTTCTGTTACACAACTCGGTCTTGACTTTACGATGTTAGTTGATTAATCCAATGATCGATGGAATGACCCAGACTTGATTAGAGAAACACCCTCCACCAACGTACGTCACTACCGGAAGTCCTCATTGCACTGATATAATTTCCTCTTTTGTGCCATTAAATCTTTTCTAGGTTTTCATGAAGTTTGAAATCTCCACAATATTATAATTTTCTAAACAAAATCAATTTTTCGTGAGAATTCATTTGTATTAAATCATCTTAGAATGTCCCTATTGGTGATATTTTTGGTCAATGGTACTCTGAAGATTCTTCTGTAGCATTTTGCTTCAAATGCTGCAATCTTGTTTCTGATCTTATTGGTGATATCCAAGATTCACATCCATATATTGCAACTGAAAATAAACAGGCTCTAAGGGAAGTTAGTTTTATTATTTTGTTATAAATTGGTAGCATATCCTATTCAGGACATACCCATCAACTCATCATTTTTTTACTGTAGTGATTCTTTATTAGGGATAGACGTCACAGCGCTGGGAGCATTTCCATATATGCTTTGCTTGCTGTTCTGTCAGCCATCTAAAAGTGGATAAGCTCAGTGTCCCAGTCAGTTGCTGATTATGCGTTCTTCTGATCTTTCCGGAGAGGGTGCACTTCCTCCCATCGCCTCGTCTGTCCTATTTCTACCATTCTCTGAACATGTACATTGTCTCATTCGAACTTCTCCTCGTCTTCTTGTAGGGTATCCATGACTGCTCTAATCAGTTCAATCCTGTCTCCTTATCTCTGTGCCTTTCACCAAGGCTTTTCCAGCCAACACATCAGCTCTTTTATTTCCCCTGACCCCGGCATGACCTGGACAGTAGATCCATGTAATGTTCTGCATTGTTGAGAAGAGTCTTCTAATAATAGCCTTTTAAAGGGTACAGTAAAAGAAGACTGGTTGCATGGCTATTTAGTCCCACTACCCAAACCTGGCAAGGATCACACCAGGATACAAGGCTACAGAATAATAACAATGCAGAATACGATAGGCAAGCTTTTCGAAAAAATTGTGGTCTGGAAGGTATCAAATCATCTTGAGAAAATAAGTGTTTGACAACATTGTTAGGTGGGTATCATCCAGGAAAGAAGACATGGCAGAATGCAGCCTTCTTTGTGCAGGATGTTTTCTAGGGGTTCAATTCACACATAGAGACAAGTGCAGTCACAATAGATCTTGAGGATGCTTGCAATAGGATGTTCTTGGATGTTGATGGACCAACTGTTAAATCTTGCAGTAAATCCTTCTGTCATGCAGTGGGTTGGTGCGGGCCTGCTGCACAGGATAGTAGTCCTTAAGTGTGGCAACTGGGTATCGGCACCAATGGTTATTAGCCTGGGTCTGCCATAAGGATCACCTCTATCTCCTGTGCTTTTCAATGTATACACAGTACACTTCACTAGCATTCAAATCACAGGTGCTGGCAGAACGATGCCGTACACCGATGACATCCTGGTGTATAGGCAGGACTGAAATCTAGAAGAGTGCGTTGTGGAACTGCAGGGGGAGCTGGACAGACTTACTTGGTGATTTAATCAGTTAAGATTTAACTGATGTAGAGATAAGGGAGCAGTGGTAAATCCTAAGGCATTTGTGACTTGGTTTTCCTTGAACAATCACAAGTTAAAGACGCCCATGCTGCATGCTTTGACCGGGAACAGGTTAGAAAGAATCAGCACAATAAGATACCTGTGTGTGTTGTTTGACAGAAGTCCTGAGTTTCAGGGAACATGTTGACCACGTTATTATAAGGGCAGGCAAAAACTTAACAGCAATGTAGGTTATGGCTGCTGCGCAGTGTGTGCAGATGTTGTTATTTCTTTTGTACCAGGGTTTGGTGATGGAATATGCACTGGCAATTCTGACTCTTAGCCAAACTCAGATCGAACGCCTGGATAGAATCCAGAATGCAGCAATGCACATCATTCTTAAGTGCACAAGAGACACATCGACAATAGCTATATGGTATCTACTCAATATTAGAGCACAGTATTGCTGTGGACAGGCTACCTTCAGATACATACTGATAAGGAACATCCACTGCATTCCAAAATACAGAAAGTTAAAGGTAGCAGACTTAAGAGAGGGAAGTCATGGATGGGACATATTGAGTGAGAATGTCATACAAAGCGTGTGCAGATTGCAACATGTGGTAGGATGTGCAGAATAGATAGGTGATTTTGAAACTTGTTTCAGAGTAGTAATAACACTTATTAGGGAATGTAAAGAATGGTGTCCCATGGCTGTGAAGCAAGAGGTGCAGGCTTTGGTCAGTGAGAATGCCAAAGAGGGGGGATGTGATTATATACACTGATGGATCTATGATTAGTGCTTGGACCTTCACAGCTCAATGCGCAGGTAAAATGATCAAGGAGGAGAGTAGGACCTTTGCACTGTGACTACAAGTAGTATGACCATGGAGATTATGGTGGAGATAAGAGCATTTGACTGGGTAGACACATAGAAGGTAACACGGTTCTGCATCTTGAGTGACTCTATGAGTATGATTAGGAAGGTATAGGTGGGTCTCGTTCACGAACAGTGGATTGGGGCATTGAGAAAAGCTAGTTTGAAAGTAGCTACATTTATTTTCGTGCTGGGACATGTGGGTGTTCGAGGCAATGAAAGAGCAGATCAACTGGCATCATGCATGATTGTGGCACATGGCGATGGGGCAATGGATCGATCTGACGTTTTCAACTCCATAACAGATATTGCATGTGAGAGTGAGACTAGTGTGGATGATGATTCCTTTTCAATGTCCAGGATTAAAGATCAGGGTTTCTTCTTCTTCGTCGTACACCTTACGGCGGACACTCTGAAAGCATTCCGCTGACCATCCTAAGAAGGACGTATGAGGGTGATCTGTGTTGTGTCATGTTTTACAACACGCTGCGTTAACTGCACATTTCGACCTGACACATCCATCTTCAGCCAGCATTTTTTGGGGCCGGGTTGGATTTCCCGTATCTTCGATCCCTAGTACTTGGCCAGGCTACAGCAGGGTTTCTGCACTCCTGTTTCCAGGCCCACTGAGTGGAAGTGTACTGAGGGTCTTGGGCAGCTGTGGTTCACTGACCATGATGCTCAACTAGCTATGGAGTGCCAGCTGGTGCAATTTGGTGTGCATGTCAAACCCTGATCATGCCAGATCAGGATTTGAAATGTGGTGTTGCTAAAAGTGAACATTTTGGAAGGTACAGAAGAATGATGGTCAACCAGCAGGGGATCGGTACTATGGGCAGAAGTGTAATGGTGGATACACTCAGGGAGAGATCAAAGCCACTATTGACGTGTCCAGTTTGCAGTGATGATGACCCGATGACTAACTAACTAACATCTTCGTCCACAAATTATGATCTGCACTTCCTGCAACTCCCTATCTCCACTATCCTAAGATGTCAGGTCAAGCAGACAGTGTGGCATGCCACGTTGTACGAGGATCACATCACCATGATGTGTAGGGCTTGTCGGGTTAACATAGCTCACTAAACCTTGAAATGATGTTTGTGTCTCTTGCAGAAGCATTACATCAAATTGTATGCTAACTGTTCCAGTTCCAGGCCGCCCTGAAAAGTCCTAGAGCAATTTTATATGAACCCAATGTTGGCATTATTCAGTCTGATTTGGTCTACTTTCCTTCTTATCCTCTGTTTCCTGCCATCCCTTAGAAGATCCTCCTTGGCGTTTTCTAATTGACCAAGAACCTGAGCCTATATCTGATGTTATGTCTTTTTATATGATAAAAAAACACAGCTTTCTTGTTAAGATGATGTTAAGGAGCCATCCCTCTTTGACATTTATTGATCTTAACAATTCTTGATTTGTCTTTTTAGCTGTCCATGGTATACGTAAAATTCTTCTATAGTATCTCATTTTGAAAGCAGCAATTATCTTTGCTATTGTTTTATTTACTGTCCATGCCTTTCAATCATATAGTGCCACTGGAAATACGCATGTCCTGATCACACATAGTTTGGCTGTGCTGCTGGTACCTTAGTTATAGGCCTGGTCATAGATTTCCATGTCTCTCGTTTCATTGCAATTTGCTTTAGGTCTTCATTGTTTTTGATACCAATGGTGAAACGTTCTCTTGTAATAGTTCTACGTAAAGTTTCTTTTGGTCTTCCTCGTTTTCTCTTGCCCTTTGGTAACCACATCAATGCTTGACAGGGCAGTCTTTCAGTATCCATTCGTAGCGCATGTCCAATGTAATTCCAGCAACGCTTTCTAATGTATGTGGATACACATTCTTGTTTTGATTCTTGTCTGACAACTGTGTTTGATTTGAAGTCTGACCAACGTATATTCAGCAGCCTTCTAAGAGATTTATTTTCAAATGTGTTTAGTCTTTGTTCTAAGTTTGATGTTGCTTTCCAACTTTCGCATCCATATGTTAATGTTGAAATTATGCAGGAGTTGAAGATTTTGAGTTTTGTGTTATTTCTTAGTGTGTTTGAATGCCATATATTTGATAGTTATTGAATGAGTTAGCAGCCAGTGCAATATAGTTTGATATTTCTGTTGATGAATCTCCTGTTGTTGACATCTTGCTGCTAAGGCTTGTGAAGTTGTTGACTTTTTCAAGAGTGTTGTCGTTTAGTTTGATGTCCGTTGATTTGTTGGTAAGGTCAAATATTTTTGTTTAAGATGTGTTGATTTCAAGCCCAAGTTGTGCAGAGACTAATTGAAGGCTGTTTGTTTTTTCTTGGGCATCTTCATGAGTTGAGCTAAGTAAAGCTGGTACCTAGCCAATGTTTTTTCATTTGCGAAAGTTTAAAGTGTAGTCATTGCAATTCTTCTCTTCATTTCGACAGCGCAGTCTCTTGAGCTATTTATGTTTGTGTCCAATTACTGTTACATCCTCTAGTTCGAAATTGCCAATTATTACCTTTTGTTTTCTACTTGTTTAAGTACAGCTTTTGGGCTTCACTGTGTTCTTTTGTTGATAGTAACATTTGCTTTAGACCATATGTGTTTGTTGTTAAGAGAATGTGTCGTCAGCATATATAATTTCTGTGATCTGCTGACTGCAGATGGTAAGAGGTTGAAAGTCAGTGTATGTCATGTTGTATTTCCTAGTAATTTTCTAGGCAATATAAATACATTTTGTAAATTGCCATTGCTTTCTGAATGGTCCGAATGCACAATTGTATGTGGGGGGATTCAAACTCCGTACCTTGGTTGTCATAGACACACTTTGCCACAGAGCCGGACATTTTGTTGAATCCCAAGCCATATGTTCTTTATTTTTATCAATTAATTTGATGTCAACCCTACTGACGTCCTCATAGTAATCCCCATTGCTGTTTATAAAAGAACCAAGGTATTCAAAACTCGTCATTCGATCGTGTTTTGTTATTGATTGAGATTGATAATTTGGTTGTGGCTTTATCACTTGTCATAATCTTGGTCTTACTTTTCTTCAGAAATAGGTTTTGTTGTTCACTATGTTCTTTGATGACATTTATGATATGCTTCAAGCCTTTTTTGCAGGATATGGTAGTGTTGTTTGATCTGCATATCTTAGTTCTTGTATCTCACGATCTCTGACATTCAATGGGTCGATGTTGTTTCACTGTTGATCATTTCTTATATTCCTTAAGATATTCTCTGCATAAACATTGAAGAGATATAGTGATAGGACACATCCTTGTCTGACTCCTTTTTCCCCCACATAAGTCTAGGCCTATGGATATTAAATTCCAATTATAAAAATGTTTCTGTGTTTAATTCATAAAAACTTTCACTAAAAATTCATACATAAATCCAACCAAAGGTAATTAGTACTGAAATTGTAGGCAAGTAAAGGCAGCAGGAATGATGCTAACTCCATCAACAATTAGGTATCAACATTAAGAACCGTCTCCGAAACGAAGGTTGGCCTTCAACATCCTCTGTCTTGGTGGTACACACTGCTAGATTGCAACCTGTCCTTCTTGTGATGTTATTCTCCCACTTGTATCTCTGTCTACCTCTTGCTCATCTCCCCTCGACTTTACCTCAAGCAAGGTCTTCAACAGGGTTCATATCTTTTTATATGTCCAAAATATATTATGTGTTTGATCTTTATTTTCTTTGATAATTCTTTCTTCATACTACCGATAAGTGTTGTTAGAACCTTTTTGTTTGTTCTCTTTCCATGAAGTTCTCTCTATTCTTCTATATATCCACATCTCAAAGGCATCAATTCTGTCTTCTAGTTGTTTGTTTATTGTCCTTTTTTCTGAACTATACATTAATATAGAATAGATGTAGCATTATATAATTTTCAATCATTTTTGTTGTTTGTAATTTGTTTAATTTTCTTCATATTGAAAGTACTTTTAGTCAATTCTATTATCCTTTTAACTTCTGTTTCACATCTACCATCATTTGTGATTATGTTTCCAAGATATTGATATAATGTTCTACTTGTAGTATTTTTCCATATATTTTAATGTTTAGCACCTGTTCTTATATGATTTTGCTGATTGTCATTGTTTTTGTTTTTTAGATATTTATATCTAGTCCATATTCTTTACTTGATTTATTGACTTGATCTATTATTCTTTGTAGTTCTTGTTCATTTTATTATCTTTCTTTTCTTTTTCGGTCTTTTTGTTTGCTTCATTATATGTTTAATTTCGTTGATTCTTTTATTTGCGTGATCCATATTTTGCATGGTTTGCTGATAGCTTTGTATCATCTTGTCTGTATAGCAATACTTTTTGATGGGCACTATCTGATGGTAGTCTGGAAGCATGTGAGAACCACTTAGTCTGATGTAATCCAGGATTGGCATTGTGTTTGTTAATCTCCTTATATTTTCATTTCTGATTCTGTCTCTTATTGTTACTCCAAGAATTCTGCATAGGCAAGTCATCTCTGTTGTAACAAGTTTTCTTTTGTTGTAAGTGTCCCCGTTTGACATTGGTAGCATAGTGATGGTATGATGATCATTTTATAATAGTGCAGTTTCTGTGTTCATATTCATATGTTTATTTTTGAAAATAGGAGACATCTATCTTAAGATTTGGTATGCTATGTTGCATCTATGTTGGATTTCTTTGGTGTTTTTCCCATTTGATGATATGATGCTTACAAGATAAGTGAATACTTTCACCTGTTTAAGTTGTCGGTAAACGATGAAAATTATAGTGTTTCTTTCTGTTTGTGCCATTGACATTACCTCGGATTTTCTGTGTTTATTTTCATATTAAAGTCCCTACATGTTGTGTGGAGTCTTTTTATGAGTTGTTGTTGTTTTTCTGATGTTGAAATTATTGCTTGATCGTCTGTAAAAGTTTGTTCAGGAGGTTGTTTAGGTTGTCTTCATCATTAGTTTACCAATTTAAACATATACAATCAATATATGTAATGAATAGCAAAGGAGATGGAACACATCCTTGTTGCACTCCAGAGTGCATGTGGAATTTGTCTGAAAGCCCTTCACTCATTCTAACTGCAAATTGACTAGCTGTGTAACTACTCCTGCACAAAAATGATTAGGTGTTGTGGAACCCCATATTTTGATATTATTTTCTATATTTGTTATCTGTCTGATCTGTCAAAGGCTTTTTCTTGGTCGACGAAGGTTCTTGTTCAACTTTGTGCTAAAATATTCTTTAATAGATTTATCAACTTGATCTATTAGTCATGTTCACTTTCTGCTAAAAGAACAATGTCATCTGCATGTCGCAGGTTGTTTACTATTTTCCCACTGATTTGATTCTTGGCATTCCTTCTAAATGTTTAAAAATATTCTCTGTGTAGATGTTAAATAGGATAGGTGATAACATACATTATTGTCTTACATCACCAATGGCCCAATAGACAAAACACCCATGCAGCAGAAAAACTTATTAGATGGCATGCCATTATATTGTGGCTCTCTTCTTATGGAAGCTTCATAGCACTTCATTTATACAATTATGCTTTTCATGTTTTTATTTTGTTGCATTTTGATTTTTTTATGCTTTGTTATTAATATATATGTATGCGCATGCATGTACCCTCTTTAGTTGGGAGGGAGCCAGAGATGCACTTTGCAGCACTGGGGAGGGGGAAACTTACTGCACTGTTTTTCAATGGCTGAGGCCCATCATAATGGCAGTGACTCAGGATTTGACAATCCTTTTGCTTAGAATATTTGGTTGCATGACTGGAGCCATAAAGAATTTCAGCATAGGGTGTCGGTGGCGCAGAAAGAGTACAGTGAACCCTATCTTGGCTTCTGTGGCTCAGAACAGCGCATTGGTAGAAACCTACCTTCCTGGTGGTATGATAGTAATTTTCTGGCTTCGGCCCACGGTGGGTCAAAAATCCAGACTTCCCAGCACTATAATTATAATGACATTACAAACAAAATTAATCATAAACATGATCGGATGTTGAATCATATCAAGGTCAGACACAGGCAATGTGTAGCCAGGCTGCTCTGGCTAAGAAAGTGACTATTGGAAGAATGCATCAGAAATAACAATGCAAACACAATAAAAAAACACAACAACAGTGTCAACATCTACACGAGCACCTGTACAGCTTTTGTTTTTACATTATCCCATTTTAGTGACAAAAAGGAAGTGCAGCAGTAACCGTGCTGGTTACAATGGAGCGAACACACAAAAAAAATTAATAAATAAATAAAACAAAGAACAAATACAATTGTCAACATGTCGGTCCAACTGGGTCCTTTTATCAAGAAAATAAAAACAATTAAGAAAACAAAACCATAATGAATTTAACTAAAATGGCTGGGAGAATGATTTCTTTCACCAGGAAATCATCACCCAGTAACCAATCCAGCGCAACACAATATTAATAAATGCATATTGATGCGTTCAATATATATAAATTATGAAATACTAAAAGATGAAAGATGCAAAACTAAAGAAAGGGGACACCAAATATCATTGCCAAGGATGGGGGAGGGGTTAGTGGGGGACGGGAGATAAAAGAGGAAAGGATAGAGAAAGATGGTGCACGCAGGAGGGGGGGGGGCTACAAATAGAGAAAACATAGAAATGTGTAAAGAAGAATAGCATTTGACAGTATAGGATAGATAACGAAATATATACACATCCAAATACAAATATGTATACATTCTATGTGATAATCATAGATAGCTATAAATATAAGCACATATAGATACAAATACCTAGACATATGTATGTATATATATATATATGTATATATATATGTGTATACATATACGTATATGTATATATATATATATATATATATATATATATATATATATACATATACACACACATACACACACACATATATATATATACACACACATACACACATACATACATACACACAAATGTGGATATATAAATATATACATATGAATAAGCATAACAATATATATACAAACATACAT
This sequence comes from Meghimatium bilineatum, assembly GCA_034231615.1. NCBI lineage: Eukaryota > Metazoa > Mollusca > Gastropoda > Stylommatophora > Philomycidae > Meghimatium > Meghimatium bilineatum. The sequence continues at coordinate 30,568,007 of CM067304.1, read as the reverse complement.
ACAAATACAAGGATACTAGGAACACACACAAGGATATATCTAACATGATCAATACATAGATATAAGAAAGATACCCACACAACATGCACAAGCATGTAAATGTATCCAAACATGAGCAATAGTTCAAACAAGATCATGCGTGCATAATGACACAAAATAAGCATCAACATAATATGTACACATGCATTCACATAACATTTTCTCACATAAATACATATAACATGAACATTCGCACACATAGAGATAATACATGTATTTTTATACCCATTCGTTCACATGAAGATATTCACATGTATTACTCTAACACAAGAATATGCACACATGCAAATGCGAGACCCAAAGCAGCTGTATGGATACACAAAACCATGTAAAATAATATGCATATACAAATTCATACATTTGTGTGTATGTGTACCCATCTGTAATTATTTTTTTTTAATGGTTTAAAATGAGGTAATACGATTACACAAAAATAGGGTATAATCATAGAATTGACAGATTGGAATATGATAGAAACAACAAAGACAAATTACAAATACACTAAAATCTAACAAAAACAGAGCTAATTGTTGATGAGCGTGCACAGAAAGAAACAATTACAAGGTACGGAGGAATATGGCTACAAAATAAATAGGAGTAGAATATAATAAGAATAGGGGGTAGAGATTGTTAAAAATTGAGTAAATCAAACAAAACGGTCCCGCCGAAGATGGATGTGTCGGGCCATTGGCGCAAATAAAACTGCGACACAAAAAATTTCCATTTTCTGGACTACATCCTGCTGGAAATCTAGCAGGACCATGATCCAGCTAGAGTTTGAGAATGAACGCAGAAGAAGAAGAAGAAACAAAACGGTGATTAATATTAATACCGTGGGGTTGTAATACTCCCATATGACAAATGAGCCGATATTCCAAAGACTGACGTTGCGGGTCACCGGAATAGCAACTAACAGACCAATGACAGAAATATCATTGTTTTTCTTGTATGCGTGCAGTATTGAACTGCCACTATGATCTCCTTCGGGACTTATCCACATCAATTCAATCGCTCCGTCTTCGCCTTATATCTCTCACATCAGACTTATTGCCAAGTTTACCTTTTCGTACGCTTTATTATCCATCTTCTTTATTAGCGGCTTTTGTACTTCACAGGTGTAAATACCAAAGAAGTATGTATATAAATATACTTTAAATACCAGAGAGGACAATTTCCCCCTGTCCATGGGCTAAATAACTCAGTGGAACATAGCGCTTTAGCTGATGTATCGTTATATCCCCGACCTAAGCGGTGGAGTACGAACGCCACACAACAATTTTATTATCTAGCCGTTGACCTCAAATTATGATATGGTGTCTACTCTCATGATAAATTCACGTGACATTCTGTGAGGGCAAATTTGGAAGGTGGCCTTCTGTGATAATGGGGTTTTCTAGAGGGTAACTTTCGAGACATTCCACTAACCGGAAATGTCCAGTTTTGATCGGTGTCATGTCCTATAACACGCTTCTCTGGTCTATTTTCATTCGGAACTAGATGAGCCGGTGGAAAATCCCCACATTACCACTAACAGACGATGTCATGTTAACAACTTGCCCTTGATTGATAAGTTTCATCCCTTTGGTACGCTGGCTATACCCAGCTAGATCACAGATATTGTATGTGTGATTCCCTTTATATTGACCTATCAAGATAAAAAAGGGTGAGTTTCAGGGGGTAGGAATTTGCCCTTTAACACAAGATGCATGACACCCGTGATTGATAGTGACATCGCAGGAGGTAAAATTGGACCTTTTATGGATGCATCCATCGCGATCGATTGGCCCACACCGCGCGCGGGATCCGGTGCCATCTTGAAAGTCGTAGTTGATGCGTCGGCTGGCATCTTTAGAGACGTACCTGAGGCGTCGGTCGCCATCTTGAGAGTTGTACCTGAGGCGTCTGCCGCCATTTTGAGAGGAGTAACTGAGGCGTAATTACGCCTCAGTGTGGTCCATTTGAGCATGATACACTACTTACGCTAACGTCGATGAATCTTTCCATTAAGAAGCTTCTAAAGCAGTTCACAACTGACTAAAGTACTTAAATATGACGATCTGGAAGCATTCAAGCATCAAAAGTTGCTAGAATAATCAAAAGAGGTACACACTTCTCTCTGTAGTTTGTAAAAACGCATGTCCAGTTGGAAGAATAAAACAAAAGCCTACATAAAGCAGTAAGTTGCTGTAAGTTTCAAACTCAAGGCTATTGCGTGCGTGGTCATGTAACGTATTCCTTCCAGAACGTTGTCTTCCCAATGAACTCTCTGAACCTCTCTCTGTCTTGGGCGATGTGGCTTGCATTTTCTAGCGATGTATTCATGCTATTTTTAATGTTGGCAGTCCATCGTCTTCTTGGTCTGCCCTTTCTCCTCCAACCAGGCACTCTTCCCTCCATTATTTGTCTTTCTAAACAGTTGTCTCTTTACCAAACAGGCGTAGTTTTCCTTTTGTTATTGTGTTTAGTAACCAACACTCTGGAATCTTCAATGTGTTTATAATATCTGAGTTTCTGATTTTTTCCTTCCATGATATTCTAAGTATCTTTCTGTAGCATTTCAGCTCGAAGGCGTTGATCTTCTTTGCCGTTGTTTTACTTAGGGACCATGTTTCACAGCCGTGTGTTGCAATCGGAAAAATAAATGTTCGTAACATTAGCACTTTCGTTTCTATTTTGTTGTTTTTCCCATATGTTTTTCAACTATTGTTAGTTTACAATATGTCATTGCCAATCTCTTCCTTATTTCTGCTATGCAGTCTCCTGCACCGTTGATGTTTGCTCCTAATTATTCAAATTTATCCACACATTCTATTCTCGGTATTGTCTATTCTGATAGCACAGCTATTGCGTGCTAGCTGCTTTAAATGCTTCCAACTGGATTTTACCGATTTGCGTCAGCTGCTATTGATGCTGCCATGTTACAACTTAGATGCGCCTAAGCTGTTGCTTTATTGTATTGCAAAATTACGCTTTACAGTTTGCATTAGAAGCCGGAGGTAGACGCTTCCAACTGGACAGATTGTTGCGTTTCGTGAGCTGCTTTTTATGCCTAGTGTTAAACAACCAGCTGCTTCAAAGGACAATACTGCTATAGAAATGCTTCAGAAGTTTCCAGCTAGGCTATTGAGCTTAGTAGTATAGATAAATATTGCTTTCGGTGTTTTCATAGTTTAAGCTAGTGGCTAGATATTACTAACGACCAATTCAACAGCTTTTTTCTTGAGCTGCTTTGGTGGCTTCTAGCTGAATGAAATGTGGCATTAAATACTTCCATTAATGCTGTGCTGTAGCGAAATCTAAAAATCGCTGCGTAACATCGATCTAAACGTGTGAATGCTTTCAGCTGGAAGTCTGTAGCAAGCTGCTTTAGGTACTTCCATCTAGGCTTGATACCAACGAAAGATTCGGTCGCTTCATATGTGCTGCTTTTGATGCTTCCAGCTATGCGATGTTTCTTCTTCTTCTTTCAAACTGGGCTGAAATAGGGAAATACTTTAAAAACTAACAAGACTATTGCGCTAGTGCTTTTGATGTTTATGCACAACTTTTAACGAGTTAAATTCATTTTCAGACGAACTCTTGCTGCTTTAAAAGCTTCTTTACTGGCTTCTGCTTTAGATTCGGGTGTAATAGCCCGGATTAAACCGAATTCAAGTGTAATAATCTGGATTACACCGAATTCGTGGGCAATAGGCCGGATTACACCGAATTCGGGTGTAATGGGCCGTTTTATACCGAATTCACGTTTGCAATTGATATCCTGAACCTAACTCTATTCTGTGCCAATCTGCTTGCCCCTTTCAACAATATCTTCATAGAGTATTTGATGCCCTGTCCATCTTCTTCTAGGTCTACCTCTTCTTCTACTTCACATAATTCTGCCCCTAATATGCGTCTTTCCATGCCATTGTGTCTTTTTATGTCCAGAATATTTCAGTTTTCTATGTAAAATTGTATTCACCAGCCACCCTTCCTCAAAACCCCACTGTTCCTTTCTTTTCTGTCCAGGAAATTCTTAATATTACTCTATAACACTTTAGTTTGAATGTCGATATACTATTAAGTACCGCCAGTAAATAAGGCGTTAAAGGATATCCATTTATATCGAAACTCAGTTAATACAAGTTTATAATTAAATAAGAACAATATTTTATGTAGTTTAACTTTAATTTTATTTGGGCAACACTTAATATTGGCCATGGGGTGCAAAGCTAACGCAATGCTCTCGGCGGACCAAGGGTTAGCAGATAACGAAGATTCCAAATATACCTCCTTGCGGTGCACCCTGGAAACAGAAATACAGCGGCTCTTGCTCATTCTGGCTAAATCATTTGGGATCGTGTCCGAGAATGTCGAGGTAGCAGATGGAAATAGATTTGTCTGCATAAGAGATGGACAATATCTCGGACACCATCAGCACCAACACATGCATCGGCACTCAGTCAGTCCCCTCGGCTAGTCAGTCCAGTCCGAACATTGGAGGGGCGGCCAATGAAAAAGACACACAAAGGTAGATGCATGGCGAGAGACGAATAGTTTTCATAGTGAGTACAATGAAAGGGCAGAAGAGAGCCAGAGAGCAGCGCCAACTGCAAATAGAAAGTGAAAAGGAAATGGGTACTACAAGCTCTGTTAGCTCGAGACGAGCTTCTATTACCTGTGCGCATTATAAGCAGAGACCCAGACCCAATCATGGTCTAACTCTGATGTCGAGCCTTCCTATACCGGAAACATGTTCGAGAAGAGAAAGGGTTCCGTACCCGATAGGCTCAGGCAAAAAAGGGACAGCGATGGCAGTCCTGGCCCAACTCTACTGACAAGCTTTCCTATACCGGAAATACACTTGCAGAGAGAAAGGGTTCAGTACCTGATGGCTCATGCGCTATTGGGACAAGGTCGCTCAGCTCGAGAACGCCTTGCTCCCAAACGTGTGGTGTGAGACTCGAACTTGGGCGAGGATTCACGATGTCGGTGATGAGAAACGGTTCAGTACCCGATGGGCACAGGCACAGTACATCCAATTACACGAGGCAAGTTCATAGACAGTGGAACACTTCGTGTGAGATAGACGTGATAATCGTATTGGTGAAGAGTCACTACACACCCGCGTGCCTGGCGACAGATAGAGAGGCTGTCACTGGCTAGGGTAGCACACCCTAACTACCAAGGCATGCCGAAATCGGATGTGCTAGGCCTACAAGGCGCATAACCGTGGCACAACGTAATCACACCCCTGGCGGAGATCGCACGGCTAACCGTGCTGATTACAATGAAGCGAACTAAAAAAAAAATATTGTTCATATTTGATGAAAATTTTGCGTATCCTCTTTTTCCATCTGACAATTATGGTAACCCTAGTTTTGTCGATCCAACGAACGACGAAATTACCATACATGTGGATGGTCACTGAGTAACTCGTGAAAGTCAAATACTGTATCTATAACAAAATAATCCTCCTGTTCCTAAAATAAACCATATGTCAACACCTTCCATCCCATCACTAAAATAAGCCACAACAAAGCAATACATACCTCTCCCTTCACATCACTGAAGTTGAAAGGTGTATTGACCCTGGATTCCACTAAAAACTATAAGGACACTCAAACAGCATAAACAATACCTTCCCCTTCCCACCATAAACCGGTACAGGTACTAAAACAATAGGCATTGGCTATTTTTGTGTGACCCCACGTATATAAATAGTGACAGACGAATAGCAAGACAATAATGAAAAATGTAACAAATTACGGCTAGTTTTTCTTCACTTATGTTTTTTCTATAGTGCCGACAGTCTCAGGCTGACACCCAGTGATTACATCATGTAAACACATTACACAAGAGAAATAATAAATTAGCTATCGCAAGGAACATAACTTATGTTAATAAGGAACATAACTTATGTCATAACAGTGTGTCATGTGCAATATTCTTTCCAGAACGTAGTCTTCCTTATGAATCTCCAGAAATCCCAGTGCTCTTTGACAAGCTTTCCCGCTTCCTCTAGCGATATGTGCATGCATTCTTGAATGGATCTTGTCCAACGACGTCTTGGTCTGCCTCTAGTGTCTTCTATCGTGCTTTCCAACAACACTCTTTCCACGTCAATGGTCATAACTGTATAGGCCTATGACGAAATTCGGTTGTAACGTATATATCCTGCCAGACCCGACCAATTCATTATAATGAAATTCCACTGTGCAACAAACTAACTGTCAAAGCCAAACTAAAAAAAAAGTCAAAACAAGAAACATGGAAAAGAAACTGCTAAAGACAACGACAACATGGCAGGGAAATACCAGAAAAGAAAACCCACCACCAGTGCACCTCCCACAAAAAGCAACCAAAACACACAAAGGGAAAGCCAGAGTGCTAAATAATTATTGTGCTGAAGTAACAAGAAAGAAATAACTTAGTTTTTATTTTTAAAACACAAAATCCATTACTAGCGCACATAAAGCAGTAAACAGCATCTATGATGAAAAATCAACACTAGCTGAACTCTCAGCATCTCCAAATGTAAAAAGTAAAAAAAAAAAAAAGAGGCCCAGATCCAGTAACAAATTATATGCTGGGACAACTGAGAGATCACCAGTATACTATTTTGAACCTCACCAACAAGACATGTAACAGTAGTATGATACCTAAACATTAAAAATTGCACATATTATCCTAGTACTAAAAAAAAAGCAACCCCCCCCCCCCAGTTAGCAGCTACAGACAATCTCCCTGACATCATGCATTGGAAAAAAAACACCTAGATGAGGGTATGATAAATGCATGCCTTTCTACTAGTGAGAAGAAGTGGAATATTCTACACCTTAACCAAACAGGTTTTAGAAGAGGTAAACAGATCCTTGATCAGTTAATTCAACTTACCATACTTCTTATCAAAATAGTAAGCATGTAGCAGCAGTATTCATTATTTCACACCTGAAACAAGCATATGACAGTGTGGGGAGATGGACCGTTCTAAGCATATGACAGTGTGGGGAGATGGACCGTTCTAAGCATATGACAGTGTGGGGAGATGGACCGTTCTAAGCATATGACAGTGTGGGGAGGTGGACCGTTCTAAGCATATGACAGTGTGGGGAGGTGGACCGTTCTAAGCATATGACAGTGTGGGGAGGTGGACCGTTCTAAGCATATGACAGTGTGGGGAGGTGGACCGTTCTTCAAAATACTAAAAATGAGCATTGAAGGGGAAATGTTCATCTGATTTAAAACTTCCCTCCAATAGAACTATTTGCTCATGCTATAATGGGACTATGTCAATGAAACAAACAATCTAAGAGGGACTGTCACATGGATCAACACTAAATTCCACCCTTTAACTCATTTATATAAATAATTTAGCAGACCATCTTAAAACCCCTAATGCCTTGTTTGCAGATGATAGGACAGAGAGAAAATACCCACTAGAACTACCAAAATGACTAAACTGTGCCCTCACTGATTACATACCGCAGTTTATGGAAACCAAAGATCAATACCACTAAAACTGCTTATTCCATCTTTACTCTCAGCAAAAAGAGAATTAAAACGAACACGATAAAACACAAAATTAATCAAGGAAAATAACCCAACATATTTAGGGGTACAAATGAATACGAAACTGACTTATAGAAAGGATAAAGACATTCTAATAAATCTTCAAAATGATTAAATCTAATCTTCTTCTTTCTTCTTCTTCAGCGTTCATTCTCAAACTCCCACTGGATATCTCTTGTATCAGAACCATGGTCCTATTAGATTTATAGCAGGATGTAGTCCAGAGAATGGAAATGCGTTGTGTCGCTGTTTTATTTGCGCCAATGGCCCGATACATCCGTCTTCGGCGGGAAATCTAATCAAAAGGCCCTCTAGCTCATCCTGGGGAGCAGATTTTAACACCCTGCATCAACTATATCTGGGACATATACAATCAATGCTCGACTACTACCTTCCTTTACAGGCCCTGCTAACCATACTAAAAAACTCAGATTAGGTTGTATCCACAACCAAACTCTGAGGTCTGTGATGAACTATGCTAGCTAACACATGAAATCTCTGCCAATGTTGAGTTACTAGAGCTAAGGAGAGAGAAAGCAGTCATCTTAACAGCTGAAAGATTCCTGAAGGAAATGCAGGGAGGCTTTCTAGGAGCTGTGGACAATTAAGGCTGCTTTGCCATAACAGACGCTGTGAGCTGTACAGGAAAGATTTTGATTTTACCTCAAAAAGAAATCTTCCAACCGTGAATTGAACCTGGAATCTCAAGAGTCAAATTATTAAAACTGTGATCACTTGGAGATTTTCTCTCACCAAGAAATTTCCTAGTCAACCTACAAGCCATACAATGATATCATCAGCTCATAACATATTTTGACGGTACGAATTAAAATTATGGTAGCAGCAGATTTGATCAGCAAATATCACAGCTTTGATACATACTTCAATCAAATCCAAGTGTTTATACTAAAGGGATACATAAGAAGGAGTTCAGATAATGAAGATATATAACAATAAAGATAGCCATTGCAACTAGAGTCTAAAAAAAATTGTATAAGACAGCCAAATGCAGGAATTAATTATAAGCTGTTGGTTGGTTGCTGATCCAGCGGTCTATGAGCTCATGCCCTTTGACCTAATGCCATTAAATGGCATTATATTGCTGTGAAGTCTGTGGATTTTCGGCCCACCCCGGGACAGAGCCAGAAAACAACTATCACACCTCCAGGAAGGTAGGTTTAAACCTATGCTCCTAGCCACTGTAGCCAAGATAGGGTTCACTGTGCTCATTCCCCGCCACCAATTGACTACTGGTTATGCCGAAATTCTCTATTGCTCCAGGCATGCAACCAAATGTTCAAGTCAAAAGGATTGTCATGTCCTGAGTCACTGTGCCTCTATGATGGGTTTCAGCCATAGGAAAAAACAGTGCTGTCAGTTTCCTCCTCTCCATTGCTGCGAAGCAAATCTCTGGCTCCCTCCCAACCACAGAGGGTGCATACATAAAAATACATAAAATACATTGTAACAAAAAAATGAAACTATGAGAGGCATAAATGTATAGATGACATTCCATGAAGCTTCTCTAAGAAGATAACCTCAATATAACGGCATGTCATCCACTAAGGTTTTCTGTTTCATGGGTGGTATGTCTAGTGGGCCATTGGTGAGACCCACAGACGCAACCACATGCGTATGATAAGCTGTCATTCATAGCCTTACACTGCCATGGAACAAATGAGATTGATAACTTATCTTGGAGAATTTTTGTGTGTTCGTCCATCACAAGTGATGATGACCATTTGTTACATCCACTTTTAAAAATTCAATTAGAGTTATGTCCATTCATAGATGGCTATTATAGTCCGTTCAGAATCGTTTGCCGAGATGTTAAATTATTTTTATCAAAAACGTATTGTTCATTTGGATTGATCATTTGAAGTTAGGTTTAGAATAATAATGTCGCTATAGAAATATTTTTTTATCAAAGAAATGTGATCCAGTATCAAAGATACCTTATTTAACCTATATTAAAAAAAAGTTAATCTAAATTATAAACAATCGCTGGATTATGTAGATGCTTACATCTCACAGCTGATTATTAAATATAAAGGCATGACCCTCACGGTAGAATGTGCACCGTTCTAAAAGTAGTTGTTTCCACTGTACATTTGTATAAAGCAATGTTACATATGGAAATTCCCGTTTAGCACCAAATATTATTTTTCCTGAACTTAGAATTATGTGAAATCAAAAACGGCTATTGACTCGATTTCAAGTCACAAGTCAGAGGCACGTCTCAATATTTACAGAATGTAGGCGGCACTAAGCATATTACCTTCTGCAAGTCTATGTGAGAATGAATCTGAAAGCGAAATATTTTACTGAGCATAACATTGCTATAAAGATTTATCAATACTTCTGCAGAGAGCGTAAAAAGGGACATCTTTATTGTTCTTTATCAAATCCTGAGAAGAGAACAATGCATATTTTAGGTTTGTGTAAACGTTCATTTGATCGAATAGTGGAAGCAAGCGGATATTTATTGCCAACAAATTCACGAAAGCAAGGAAGGAAAGAAAAGATAGACAGTTTCGATAAGGACCTAGTAAAAAGAGAAATATGTAGAATGTTTGATAAAAACGAAGAAGTGACACTTAGAAAGTTGAAGATTTGGCTGAAAACTAATAACGACATTGAAATATCAAAAACTTTATTATGGAAAACTGTAAGAAATGCAGGCTTCACCTTTAGAAAGTATGCTGGTGGAAAAAACATTATTTGTGAAAAGCCACATCTGGTAGCTCTTAGAAGCAAGTATTTACGTGAAGTGAAGGGAATGCGCGAGAATGGTTATGATATTGTGTATTTAGATGAAACTTGGATCAACGCTCATCATACAAATGAAAAGGAATGGCAGTTAGCAGATGGAAGTATTAAAAGATCAGTACCAAGTAGTAAAGGGCAACGTTTGATAGTTGCACATGCAGGTAGCAGACATAATGGGTTGTTGCAGAATGCTCATCTAATTTTCATTTCAAAATCCATTGACAATAGAGACTACCACTCCGAAATGAATGGGCACATATTCGAAGACTGGATCGAAAAAAGTATTCTTCCAATATTAGATAGACCTTCTTGTCTGATAATGGACAATGCTTCATACCATAACGTAGTGAACGTAGAAGATAGAATCCCAACATCATCAAGTACAAAAGATGCAATCAAAACGTGGCTCATAAAAGAACACATACCAGTTACCGACAGGTACTTGAAACCCGAATTGCTTAACCTTGTAAAACAGACACAACGAACAAAGATATTTAAAATAGACAAGTTAATTGAAGAACATGGTCATAGATGTTTGAGACTACCTCCATATCATGCACACTTAAATCCTATAGAGCTAATTTGGGCAAAAGTTAAAGGACACGTAGCATCTACAAATACAACTTTCAAATTATGTGACATTGAGGCACTTACAAATCAGGCTGTATCAAATATACATAAAGACTACTGGGTGAAATGTGAGGATCATGTGTTACGCCAAGAAGAGGAATATTGGAAAAAGGAAGGTTTGTTGTTTGTTCAGCCGAAAACAGTAATCGACCTATTTGACTCGTCTGATTATGAATGATCATTACTCTGATTAAGTCTACACTAAAAAAAGTTTGATTTGCAAAATTTACAAGTTGATTTGTAAAACATTTCATTGCTCAATACCACCCAAGCAATTCAAAAAAATGTTATAAGCAAACCATCAACCATTACTTATAAAAATTAGCCCGCTTGATTCAATACAGAAGTTCAGATATCTTGGATCAACTATTACAGACAAAATTTCCTTACATGAAGAAATATATGTACTTATTTCAAAGGCAGCGACAACATTTGTGAAACTCACACCAAGAGCATGGAACAATATCAAATTGACTCTACGAACAAAAGATATATTTTAAATTTTTTTTACACCTGCCACCATGTAAAATTTTGTGGACACGCCTATGGGTCATCATTGCACTAGATTACTGTAAAATATTTTGTTTATGGTCGAAATCATATTTACATGGGCAAACATCAAAAGAATTCGCCGCTTTCAAATAACCGTTACAGCTAGACATCAAGTAACACATATGTTTTCGCGACATGGACATTTTAACAACGTATGCCAAAATTCATGTGAAATCATCAAGAACTTTTTGAATTATAAATCATAACATCTCGGCAAACGATTCTGAACGGACTATAATCAATATTCGAACTGTAAATGTCCTTGGACAGTTCTGGAATGCAATGACCACTGTAGACGGATTTTGGTCTACCTGTGACTCTCTACTCTCCGCTGTTGCATTTCTCGCTTTCCGCAAGATTATGCGCTTTTTTATTTTACTGTAGAGTGCCGTTTACATCTATTTTGTGCAAGTTCTTCCCATATATCTTGTCTATTTCAAAGGCTTTCAGTGAGGTGTTTAACGAGTTCTTGTAGTGCTTCTATTGGCCACCTTGAGATTGTGTACCCTTCTCCAGTTCATCGTAGAGAAGTATCTTTGGCAGACGATGGTCTGGCATACATACCAAATGATCTGCCCAAAGAATCTGTTTTTGAATCAGGATAGTGTCAATGCTGGGGATACCAAATCTATCAAGGACAGTGGTATTTGGAATCTTGTCTTGTTATCTGATGTTCATAACTTTTTTTTAGACAAGTTGTGTGAAAGTGATTGAATTTCCTCACATGACATCTATATACAGTCCATGTTTCACTAGCGTATAACAGCACTGGAAGTACCAATGCTCTGTAAATTTTAATCTTAGTCTGTATGTTAATGCCATTTCTACGCCAAACATTTGCATACAATCTGCCGAAAGTGCTGCTTGCCACAGCGATCCTTGTACACATCATCATCAACCACAGAGAATGTAGTATACAGTGGAATCCCTCTATAGTGTATCCCTTATAACAAATTTCTCTATATAACAACACTTTTCAAAATCTCCAATTACTGGTATATATACACTTCGTTGTATATAGCGAATTTCTGTTATTGCATACATATTACATTGGCCAGACCAAGTTATAATGGGATTAGGCTGTATCTGTATAGTACTAACATTAAACTTTATTCAAAAAAAATGAATCTAACGTTGAACTGGACTAATCAAATTGGCTAAAACATCTCGCTTGCTGGCTGCTTCTGGCTGATAGTGGTTACATAAGGCCCGCAGTTCCTTTTCTGACTTGTTGATGTCAGGGTTAGGGTCAATGTCTGTAAAATCCATAAACTCATCATCATCCTCACATTCTTCTTGTAGAAGGAAACAATGGAGAACACAGCAGGCAACTATTGTGACAGGGATGTCTGATTCTCTCTCCATGTCCAGGAATTTGAGACGCTGAAATCGTCCTTGTAGCAACTGTAGTGAGAGTTTCACTGCTAATAGTGCATTGTGATGTCGCTCATTGAACTCCCTATGTGATGGTGTCAGGCGGCGACAATCACCTGGATAAGGTGTCAACATAAATGGTTCCAGAGGGTATCCTGAATCTCCAACCAGATGTAAGTCAGCAGGCAGAGGATCATGAAGCAGCTTGTCCCGAAGGTCACAAGATCTATAGACTGTTTCATCATCAACAGAACCAGGGTTTCCACAGTGAACATCTAGAAACATAAGTTTGGCATCACAGACTGCTTGCATATGAATGCTAAGGTAATTCTGGTTATTCCGATATGCATGTGCAAGGCGAGATTTTTGCTTAATTGGAAAGTGAATCCCATCAATGGCCCCTACAACTCCTGGCATTCCAGTCTCCTGCTCAAACTCTTGAGCAATACTTCGGAGTCCCATCTGATCAGAAGGCCATTTGATGTAGTCACTTCTCATTTCTGTAAGTACCTATAAATAAACAGCAACAAGTGTTGAGTCATATACGTTTCACATTTCCTCTAAAGCAGCATTTATCAATTATTTTGCCCAGCTGAATTTTTGAAACAATACTCATATCATGTCTCACAGATAAATAAATAAATTCATCCATCCATCCATCCATATATATATATGTAGGTCTATACAAATACACAGAAAGAGAGAGATATGCACATGTGGGGACATATATATATAAATGTTCCATTCAAATTCGGAACATGAATGTAAGAACCATGTTTCCCAGACTTGACAAACACACATCCAGCAAACACACATTACAAAAACAGCACTTATAGATAGGTAAAAGGTGCAGAAAGTTTTGAAATGTTTCTGAGAGAGATTTGATCATAAATGACACACATGAAGCAAAGGTCATTGCAGTGACTGATTTATTCTACAATAAACTTCATCTAAACACTTGAACTTGTTAATAGTCTAAAAGAGTATATATATATATAGATGGATAAATAGATAGTGGAATTCCCCTATAGTTTAAGCTTATCTTTTTATATCAAATTTTCCTATTTAACAAAAATCCCCAATTATATTTATTCTATATTAATTGTACTGTATATAGCAAATTTCTGTCATTACATAAATATTTTTTTATTGACAATTTCGAACTAGAGGATGTAGCAAATATCCAATATTTGGGCATGAACATAAATAGCTCTGCACACTGTGCTGTAGAAATCAAGAGAAGAATTGCAATGATGACATTGAAACATGCTCAAATGAAAACTCTTTGGCACTGTACCAGCAGTATAGCCAAACTATGTGTGATCAGAACATGTGCATTTTCAGTGGTAATATATGGTTGTGATGCATGAACATTAAATAAAACAGTATTAAAGTGAATCGCTGCTTCTGAAATGAGATGCCACAGAATAATTTTACGTATACCATGGACAGCTAAAAAGACACATCAAGAAGTGTGAATATCAATAAATGTCAAAGCGGGCTGGCTCCTTAACAATAAGCTGTATATTTTTTTGGTTATATAAAGAGACATAACAACATGGAAAGATTAATAGCTGAAGACAGAGTTAGAGAATCCATAAGGAAGACCACATTCTGGACAAAAATATGTCACATGATGATGACATACATATTTTATTGGTCAGGACCAAATTGTTATAATGGGATTTCACTGTAGTATAAATAACTTCTGGGCAAAACACAGACCTTTACACAACTGCACAGGTGAAGCCTTTTTTCTCTGAAAAAGCCCTTTAAACAATATGTCTCATCTCAATATTTACACATTGGAAGGACGGAAGATGGTAGAATACAAAAGGATCTACTTTATAGAGAATTATAGTCTCTGAAAGAGTTGATATCTCCTGGTACAATTTATGCAAATGTGATATGCATGATACAAAATCATAGGAACAGGATTCTATGGAGGCAAAAGATCGGGAACAGTATAAAGACAAAGGAAACAGTGATATCAGATAGTCTAAGTACTGCACATGGTACAAGTGGACCGGTGATACCTAGTTAAAAAACTGTTAAATATAATCAATATAGCAGATTCAAATTAAATGCAGGCAGCTGTGCATTTGGACAGTTCAGAGGATAATGGCAAAATACTTAACATAATATATTGCACAGGTATTCACTACAGCCAAAAGTCACTGCTGACTTTATCATATATATTAAATAAGATATACCAATATTTTTATTTTTAATATGTATTCAAACTAGTGTGTTGCCAGGAACTGAAAGGGCAACAAAGAATGACAACACAGTGTAACTTTCATGCACGTCGCAAGGGCGACTAAGGAACTTTTTTGATGGTGTTGGCTGTCCCATTATATAAAGTGTCAATCTGACCCAGTCAAAACCATGCTGAAGTCAAATGTGTCAGGACGAAAGGAAAAGATATTACAAGGAAAAGATCTTCTGGCACAAGAAATAAGACCAAGGAGTTGAAATTTATAATGACCACACAATTGCTACAAATCTCTACATCTATCTATACACTGTGGCCCTTGTTTGCCTTGCGCCGTCAGGGATAGAAGAGTTCTCTGGAGATGGCCTTCTTGTCTGCTGTTTTTAAGCTTGTTCCTGTGGCTTAGCATTCATGACATATTTTATTTATAATTCTTATTCTCTTCTTCTTCTTCTTCTTTCGTTCACTTGAAACATGTCTATATCTGTAATTCTGTCTCCTTAATAAAACTCACTGTCTTTTGTAGCTCATACAGTGTCCCATAGAGCGTTGATTCCAGTGTTGTTTCCTCTGGCCAATATGTATGCCTCAGCGTTTCATGCTCAGAACACTCTTGAAGTATATGTTTGGCACTCTGTGCTGCCTGTCCACATGTACACATGGCCGTGTTACCAATCTTGAACTTTGTATACATGTGACTGTGGAGTCGGTTGTGTCCTGTTCTGAGAAGTAGAATTATAACTTGTTTTGATCTGTTCATAATGTGATAGTCATCTTGTGTTGGTGTTTGTGACTTTCTTATTGACTTGATCATCTGTTTTTTCTGATGGTAGGTGATTGGTATATCTGGTTGGTCTTCGGCAGCACCTTCCTTAGCCAGTTGGTCTGCTTTTTCATTTCCTGGTATTCCACAGTGAGAGGGTATCCACTGCATGGTTACCCTATACTGGTAAGACAATTCGCTAAGTAGTTTTTTCAAGTCTGTTAGTTTTCCAGACTGCAGAGCTTGAAGCACTGACCTTGCATCTGTCAGGAATACCACAGGCTGTAGGCCAGAGTTGGAGTTCAGCAGTTTTTTAGCTGCCCCACTAATTGCCTGGATTTCTGCATCATAATTATTGCAGAATTTTCCTGTCTGTGTTCTGATTGTATCTCTAGGCTTGTGTGGATATTCTATATATACACTTGCACCTCCATTCCTCACAGCATTCTGTGCTGACCCATCTGTGTATACTCAGACCCATATATCTTGTGGATATTCCTCCTCCAGGAAACTGAGGGTGACTGTCATTCGCTGCACACTGTTCTGTTCGTCCTCGCTTAGTATTCCTTTCACATGGGTCTGAATGTATATTGTCATTCCATGGCTTTCACTCCACAGAGTTTGTTCTGGTACAAACCTTAAGGGGCTGTCAACTTCAGGTAGGTCTGTAAGTTGTCTACGGAGTCGTTTAGCTTGATGGATAAAGCTGCTCCTTTTCAGTCGCCCCATTGCTAGATTTTGGAATCTTTCCTTCATTGGATAACTTGGCATACACTGCAACTTTTCTGCTTGAATTAGTACTTTTGTGTCTCTGCGTTCGCCAAGTGTTTGCATTCTTCCCATTTTCTGCATCTCTGCTATGGGTGTTGATTTCATTGCTCCCAACATTATTCTAAGTGCCTGGTTTTGCACTTTATCTAGATCTTGTAATGTGGTGTTTGATGCTGGACACCACGCAGCTGAACCATATTCCAGGTGTGGTCTTATGCCTTGCTGGTAAACTTTACTGTGTATATTTCCACTGGTTCCCCATGTGGTTCCACTTAGTTTTCTCAGGATAGCTAACTTCCTCCTGGTTTTTGTTGTTGCTTTGTTTATGTGCTGCTTCCATGTCAGCTTATCATCAAAAGTAACTCTGAGGTATGTGGGATGTTTGTCTTCTTTCAAGAGCTCTCCATCTATCTTGATATGACCAGCTTTTTGTTTTGGTGAGAGGGTAAAGAGTGTAGTGCTGCACTTATCTGTGTTAATGCTGACGCACAATCTATTTGCCCATAAGGTTAGGGCATCGATAGCTCTTTGTATTTGTTTAGTGGCCACTGTTGCATGTTCTTCTGTGCACCAGATCACCAGGTCATCAGCATACATTGCCACTTTGATCCCGTGTGGTAGTTCAGCAACTAGGTCATTGATGTAAACCAAGAAAAGTGTGGGTGACAGGACTCCTCCCTGGGGGACTCCATGACGCAGTAGAACTTTCTTACTCTTGCGACTATCTAATTGTACCCTGGCTCTTCTATTATGCAGGTATGCTTTTACCCATTTGTACATTCTTGAGCTAACACTGCAATTTCACAATTTCTTTAGGAGCCCTTCTTTCCAGACCTTATAAAATGCTTTCCTGAGGTCTATCCATGCTGCTAGTACCAGTTTCTTTTCTTGGAAGGCATCCTCAATCTCTTGGGAGAGGTAGGTTGCCTGATCTTCAGTAGAGTAGCACTGTCTGAAACCTGCTTGCTGTGATACCAGAAGGTTTTCACTTTCAAGGTACCACTGCATCCTAAGATTGATAATGCGTTCCATTGTTTTACATAGACAGCTTGTGAGGCTGATGGGCCTGTAGTTAGAGACTGTGTTGCCATCTTTTCCTGATTTGAGGAGTGGTATCATTATTGCTTCTCTCCACGCCTGTGGTACATTACCTGTGGACCAGCTTGTGTTAAAGATCTGCAGTAGCTTTGCTCTTGCTGCAATTCCCAGGTTTCTAATCATTTCATTGGACACTCCATCAGCTCCAGGGGACTTTTTCAATTTGGATATTGCATGCTCCAGTTCTCTCATTGTGATTGGTGCCTCCATGACTTCAGGTATAGGTTCGCCTTGTCCAGTGTTTTGCTGGTTCTCTTGAACCTCCTGTTGTTTGTCTGGGCTGACTTTGACATTATTGTCTTCTGCAAAGAAATCTGCAAAGTAATCAGCTGCATGTTTACCTGTTAAAATATTTCTATCTTTATAAAGTGTGATCCTGGTATTTCTCCTTGTACCTTCATCATTTAGTTGTTTTACAAGTTTCCATAATTTCCTAGTATCTCTTTCTAGGTTCAGCGACTCTGTTTTTTTCTTTCCAGCTGCTCCGTCTGGCTTGTAACTTGGCTCTTTGAAATTTAGCCTTTGTTTGCTGATATTTGTTGTGATATTCTTGGCTAGGTCTGTTCTCAGCCTGCTGTCTAGATGTTTCCATCTCATTTTGCAGCTTTTCCAGTTCATCATTCCAGTAGGGCTTGTAGTTTTTGCGTGCCCCCCTGGGTATGGTTTTACTAGCAGCATGTAGTATACATCTATTAAATTCACTCACTGCTCTATTGATGTTTTTGTCCAAGTTCATGTCCTTAGCTAGAACACTGGTTAAATGCTGGTACATTTTCCAGTCTGCCCTTTTATAGTTCCACCTAGTGAGCGTGCTGCTATCCTTGGTAAATTCACTGTGGATTTCCAGAAATGCTGGTCTGTGGTCACTACCTCCAAGCTGCTTTCCAACGACACATGTGATGTTCCATTCCAAGCCTGGTGAGTGGAATGCCAGGTCTGGTGTAGAGGGTTGGTGAGTCTGCTGGCTGGTTAATAAGGATGAGATTATTTTCATCCTGCCAGCTCTCAAGTTCCTCACCTCTCTTGTCGATATGATCGTAGCCCCAGCTCTGAGAGTGGCTGTTGAAGTCACCACACACCATAAGTCTCTATTTGTCTGGAATTGTGTCTAGTGCCAATGGTTTATCATTTGGGCAGTAATAGTTCAGGAGATGGAATTCTGCACTGTCTGTTTTTAGGTGGAGCATCTGGTATTCTGCCCCTTCGATATATACTTCCAGCTGACATGCGCTGATATTGTTTTTAACAAGTGTCAGAATTCCACCCTTTCGCCTGTCCTTTCTGTCAGACCGGTAGCACTGGTAGCCTCTGATTTTGAAGGCTATGTCGCTGCTGAGGTGTGTTTCTTGGATACAGCATATACTAACTTGTTCTTCACTGAGGACATTTTCAAGTTCCAATTTTTTGCTGTATCCATCTCTTTTACTGTTGACACCCTCAGCATTCCAGTGCATTATTTTTATTGGTTGTTTGTTTGTTTGGCCAGTAGCTCTATTCCCTTGCCTCCTGGCTCCTCAGGGCAATTGAGGTCTTCCAGTAACTGGGGTTGGGCCCTTTCGAGGTATAGGGCCCGGCACGTCCCTGCCTGAATGTCCGCCACAGGGCAGGCACCATAACTATTTATAGATGTAGACATGTTTTCATTGTGTTTTGTGCGTGGCATCCTGATTATCTGTGCGCCTTTTGGCTGGATGCCTCCGTCTTCAGCACTCTGCTTACTTGGGCAGGACTATGGTCCTGCTCGAGTGGGACTGCCCGACCAGTTTTAGTTTCCAGCCCCTGATGGCTGAACTAAGCCCCATCACCTCTGCACGGTGCTGGTCTCGATGGGGATTCTTATTCTCAAAACAGCTGCTTCTTATATTTTCGTTGTCTATTAAATCAAGAAAAATATGCAAGCTCTGACATGGACTTGAAGGTATAATAAAAGAAAACCACAACAGGCAAGATGATAGTGTGTAAAAAAAAAAAATCCAATGACTGATGTACATTTGCAGTGATTCTGTGGATTATACAAATAATTTCCAGTGTGTTGCCAGGGCCCGAAAGGAGAGCAAAGAATAGCAACATTATTTACGCCCATGCATGTCATAAGAGGTGGCTAAGGGAGGAGGTTATGGGATTGAGTCAGTTGGTCAACACCATATAGGGAGGTTATGGAGTCGAGTTGGAGGTTATAGGGTCAAAGTGACCTAGAAGCCATATATGTCAGGTAATAGGCACATATCTCAAGAAATCTGTAAATAACGACAACGCATTTTGTCCTCTAGACTACATCCTGCTAATTTGCATGAGTTTAATAACAAACACAGAAGAAAAATAATAGATGGAGCCTACCTGACAAAAGTTCTTAAGAGTCAGATACAGCGATCCCTTGGACATGCAGAATTTGTCAGAGGCAACGATGTAGCTGGTCTTATTGCCAAGGAGAAATAAAGAGGCCAGAACTTTTTGCTCCAGGGTTTGAACTCTTCCATTCATCTTTGGGTGTGAACCAATTTTATCCATCAGCTCCTGTGTGATAGAGATAAACAATCAATCAATCAAGTTCCATGCCAAGTGGCATAGACGATCATGTTTCTCTACAACTCTCTGTCTCTTTTGTTGTACATATTTTCTATTGCTTCTAGTGTCATTCAGAAAAATGTACATAATTTATTGATATATATTCATAAAATAAACTGCATAATGAAGCTAATTGGATTTACACTTTGTAAACATTCTTGAAAAATGGATATCAACAATGACAAGTATGGATACATTTGGGTATGTCAAAATATTTATACTAATAAATTAACATTTTCATGTTTTACTAACTCTAACCTTGTGAAGTATTCAAATATCACCAATGTACTTATATATTCACATTCTGTATCAATTCCCCTTTCCAATGATATATAACACATACACTATTTATCAATATTAGTATGTCAAGTGATACAATGAAAACCCCATGTAGTGAAATTTTTCTACACCTGAAAATTAATTTGTCTCAAACCTAAAAATAATCAAGTTCTGAAAGAGTTAATGATGTAGCGCTATTTTGAAAATTTGGTCCAGATTGAGATAGGTATACCTAATGTAGTATTCAAGAAATTTCTCTTTTTTAAATAGTTGCTGTAGCAGGGGGGGGGGGGGAATCCTAGTATTAACAGAGAATCTTCAATGCAATAACTCATTTACCGAAGCCACAATGCGACTCATCCGATAATTGGACTTAAACATAGGGTCTGCATCGTCTGGCTCTGGAATAATATAGCTGGCATCCTTTTCTTCTGAATCATCATGATCATCGCCACTTTCACTTTCCCCTTCGTCCAATTCATCTGGTTTTAATCCCCCTTTCACTGGTTCTTCTGAATATTGACAGTCATTCAAATCAACATCTTCCACTATGCCGTCAACCACTACCGAGTATGAGTATGAAGATAAATCAAGATTTATGTCTTCTGCATTTACTATATATGAATTCGTATCGTCTGGATTCACTCCCTCCGGCAATGCATTGTGTGGTACTTCTACTTGAACTTGATTACCATCTGCATCAACTGCAACAAATAATCTCTTTTTAGGGGGACTACCCATTCCACCTGAATCAAAGTCTGACGACTGTCGCGGTAATGCTGCCTGATTATGCACATCGCTGTTATCAACCGCATAAGATGTGGAAGAATAAGAAGGTTTTTGTGGCGATAACTTTCTTTTTAAAGTTATGTAACTTTTAGCATCTTCCTCAGAAATTTCCATTTTTGAAATAACGGCGGAAGTTTGCGTCTGCTTAAAAAATAATAAAACAGCAATATGATACACAAATTAATTAAACTAAAATTTGAATATTTAATTCTATACATTAAAAAGTATAAATAATTTATATGCGTATTATTTGTTAATATTTTAATTATTTATACTGTTTTGTACAATTTAGCAATAATAGTACCTATTCTTTAACAATATTTTTCCATTATATAAAGCCGCCATTTCTATTTTTTATGCAGTGCACCAAAAGTTAAACTAGACTTCCGTCAAAAACAGTAAATAATTGTTGAAGTTAATGACTGACTTATAATAAACAGTAATAGTTAGGCACCAAAGCTTGTGGTATGTCAACTTATATAAATTCTCCTAGGCGCACACACGATTTTGATGGTGCTGAAAGCTCGGAAGTGGATGACAAAAAACATGCAGATGCAAATTGTTCGGACGAAGGTAGAATTATTGCTAGCTAACCAAGTTAAGTAAGTTTTTGGTTACTCCAGGAGGGCCACCAACATCAACAACTCTCCTGAATCCTTTCTACACTGCACGCACATGTGATTCGACTGTAACTAACCAGAAGGTTGTTGAATCCGGGTATACCTATTGTCTCTGCTTGCTCTTGTCCCACTGAGCGCATCTCCGACTTCCTTGACAGCATTTTCAGCAGGTAGTCCAACAACTGCCTTCATTCTTGAAAGACACTAAGTTGACTAAGCAATGTAAGCATGCACTAACCATTTTTTCTTCCGTCCAGTTGTCTTCTGACCGTATCTATCGTCTGTTCCTGCTTGATGTCTGTTCTTTGTACACTTCTATACCCCATGCAGATGGTCTCAGGGCTTTGCAGTTCTTTCTGGACAAGAGTCCCCATCCCTCTGTATCCACTTCTACTCTTATCCGCCTTGCTGAACTGGTGCTTAAGCTCAACTCTTTTGAATTTGATGGACACTTTTTCGATCAGATCAGTGGCGTTGCCATGGGAACCAAAATGGGACCTAGCTATGCGTGTCTGTTCATGGGACATCTTGAACATTTAGTTTGGTCTACCTATGATGGCCCGCTCTCATCTCTTTTCCATAGATACATTGACGATGGGATAGGTATCACCGACATATCCGAAGAGGAATTGTATTGTTTCATCAACTTCATTGGCAGTTTCAACCCTGCTATTCAATTTACATCTAATATCTCCACTACTTCTGTCAACTTCCTCGACATCATTGTCACCATTCATCCCCCTTACCTTAGCACATCCGTTTACTATAAACCTACTGATGCACATGGCTTTCTGCTCTACACTTCTCATCCTCCTGCTTGTCACAACTCTCTACCGTACTCGCTGCGTCTTCGCCTGCGTCGCTTATGTAGCGATTACGACGATTTTCTCGACAAGTCCTCTGAGATCATTGAGTTTTTCCGTAGACGATCATTCCCTGACAGCATTCTTTCATCTGCTTGGCTCCGTGTGCGCCAGTTGTCTCGCCTCGATACCTTGACTAACTCTCAGGGTTCTTCCTCCTCCTCTTAAGGGTTAAACTTGTTCTTACCTTTCATCCCCATAACTCTTCTGTTCGACGCATCATGCTTAAACATTATTCTCTTCTCCAGTCTGATCCTGACACCTGTGATGCTTTCCATGACTTACCTCTGGTGGCTTATAGGCGTGATAGAAATCTGAAGGACATCTTGGTTCATAGCCACCTTAAGTCTTCTGTTCCTGACCATTTTGGCACTGTTCGTTGCTCACGTGTCCGTTGCTATACATGTCCTTACGTAGTTTAGAAGCGCTCCATTTCATTTCCCAAGGTCACTTTCTCCATCGATGAGGCCTTTACATGTGAATCCCATAATGTCATTTACGTGATCATATGTAAATGCTGTGGCAAACAGTACATTGGGGAAACTGGCCTGCGATTGAGCGATCGTTTTTATAACCATCTTCATGCCATCAAGCACAGAATACCCACTCCTTTGGCCACACACTTCAACGGCGATGGTCATCATGGTGCTTTTGATATTCAGGTCACCGCCATCAGATCTTGCACCGCCGATGATAGATCTAGGTATGCTCTAGAAAATCGTCTCATTTTTTTTATTGGGCACACTCAAGCCTTTTGGACTCAATTCCGATCACTCTTATGTCTAGTACTGGGTTGGTGTGGTCTTTGTCTTTATTTTTTTTATTCCGTCATTTACTCATCTTTTTTTTCGGTTCGTTTCCACATATATTTACGTTTTTTAATGTATTTTCTGACCTTCCGGCATCTCATTTCCATATTTCCGTTGGATGTTGTGATAATTTTTCCATTTGTCGTCTTTTGATGTTTTGTTTGTGTCTTGACAAAGACCTTTTGGTTGAAATATTGAATGTGATTTGTGTATTGTAATTTTTATATGATTTTTTGTGTGCGATTCATTCATTACCTACTAGTTTTAGCTATAGTCTGTTGTGTCTCATTGAAACGATATGTTTTAATGAGATATGTTTTACCTGTGTTTTACGTAAGTCTAATTGATGTTACGTTTCACGCAATTACCTTGTATTGATTGTCATATTTAAGTTTTTGGTAGCCTAGTTTAGGAAATTAGGTACTTGGACTTGGACAAAATTTTCACATAGTTAAGTAAGTCTTAGTAAGTAGTTAAGTAAGTACTAGTAATTGGCATGCAGTCAGTAAGTCAAGTAGCCTTCGAGTAGGTATTAGAACTATTTGGACTAAATTTTCAAAATGGGTATCAATCAATAATCCCGTAGTAACCGTAACGGGGCAGAAATAAGGAAGAGATTGGCAATGGCATATTGCAAAATAACACAGTTGAAAAACATATGAAAAAACAACAAAATAGAAACAAAAGTGCTAATGTTATGAACTTTTATTTTTCCTGTTGCAACATATGGCTGTGAAACATGGAGCCTAAGTAAAACAGTGGCAAAGAAGATCAACGCCTTTGAGCTGAAATGCTATAGAAAGATACTTAAAATATCATGCAAGGAAAAAAATCTGAAACTCAGATATTATAAACACATTGAAGATTCCAGAGTGTTGGTTACTAAACACAATAACAAAAAGAAAACTACGCCTGTTTGGTCATATAAAGAGACACAACTGTTTAGAAAGACAAATAATGTAGGGACGAGTACCCGGGAAGAGGAGAAAGGGCAGACCAAGAAGATTGTGGACTGACAACATTAAAGATAACATGAATGCATCGCTAAAAAATGCAGACCACATCGCCCAAGATAGATAGAAGTTCACAATATATTTCACAAATAAATAATTTAAAATTAAACTAAAGAAATTATGCATTGTTCAAGATGTTAAAAACTTTGCAGACGTTTTTGGTAATAAGTGCACTCTGGATTGCTGCTCATCGGTAAAGTGTGAACAAATTCATGTTATTTCAGATACTGCAGATGCCAGTGAGACAGAAGATAAGTCTAAAAACAGTAACAACCATTTGTCATCTAATACTGGACAGAGAACAGAAATCAAGGAACAGTAGGTCACAAGTTTTTATTGTCAGAAATTGTATATCAACTCTTTTGCTGCTGGTTTTAATAATATTGGCTGTTTTACCATTATAGAATTGTTCTTTCTTGTCAATGTATTGACAGTGCCCATAATTTCAGCAATAAATTGTAACACTATGACCTACCATGCATGTTGTAAGAGGCAACTAAAAGAGGTTGAGCGTGAGAGAGTTGGTTACCAATCCCATAGAATGTAAAAGTGACCCAAAATGTCACAATGAATTTATATTGGACCAAAAGGCACAGATCATTATTCTTAGTGGTTATGAAGTTATGCCATTGCATTTCAGGGAAATCCACAGGTGTTCAGTAAACGTTGAAGTGTATGTGTAGTTATGGTTCCCATTGCTCACTGGTTAAAAAATGTATCATTTTGCTCCATAAGATGTGGAGCAACAATACCAAATGCTTCCAATTGCAGCTGAAGCAGTGTTCACATTTAGTTATTTTTCCAAATTTAATTATTGCAATAAAGGAAGTGGTAGGAACTTGTATCCGTTTTAAACATAATAGATTCATGTGTTTCTTCTTCTTCAGCGTTCATTCTCAAACTCCTGCTGGATCTCTCCTGTAGCAGTACTAATAGATCTCCAGCAGGATGCAGTCCAGAGAATGGAAATACGTTGTGTCGCTGTTTTATTTGCGCCAATGGCCCGACACATCTGTCTTCGGCGGATTTATGTGTTTAAAAAATACAAGCATGGTCAATTTTCAGATAGAATAATTGCAATACTACCTTCAAAAATATAACAAATGAGAAATCTCTGGCAATACACCAAATGTAAAGCTAAATTACATCTGATTTGAGCAAGCATATGTCCAGTAGAAATTTATGGCTGTGAAATTTGGAAACTATATAACTTACTTATTCAATCCCCACTGTTGCAAGCTTTCATTTTTTCTTCCCTGTGCCAGTTAGTGCATATCTTCAGTGGTGTGTCTATATAGAGAGTGCAGTAATGGAAAATTTGTTGGTAATAGTTACTTTCGCAGTCTTATAGTGTTGTGCATTCAATAACTGGTGTTTTACTGGTTCCTCCTCTTGTCATTTGCAGTATGGTGTATGATCTGCAGTAATTCATTGTAGGTGTTCTTCTTCTTCTTTCTGTCCTCATGTACCTTTCAGTATTGAGGGGAGAGTGAGTGTACAGTCTTTTGAGGATGTCCAATAGGTCGACTGTTTTCGTATCGTTTGTTATGGGTTTTTTTGGATAATACTTTGCTCTTTCTGTCTGGTTATGTGGCCAAACCATTTAACTTGTTGTTTCTGGATGTATTCTATTGTTGACTTGATCCCTAATTGTTTCCTTAGTTCTTCATTCCTGATTTTGTCTCTCAAGCTAACTCCAATCATACGTCTCACACATTTCATTTCAGTGTTAATCTTATGAATTGTTCTAGAATCTGTCAAAATTTGACACTGATAACACAATGTTAGTAAAAAAAATGGTGTTGAATAGAGCTTTCTTTGTTTCTAATGTAATATATTTGTTTATTAGTAAATATAGAGTTTAGTTCTTCTGCTAGCTGTACTGGGGATTTTTGTTTTAGTCTTGTTTTGTGTGTCCATTTGTTGACTACTTCTTTGTTAGGATGGCTCTATGGGAGTTGCTTGTATCTTTCCACAGCTTCTATAGTTGCCTTTTCTCATCTAGTGGCTCTATGTTTGCATTGATTTCATAGGCCACTGTTGGTATTGATCTCATTTAGCCACAAATGAAGCTGAGAGCCTGGCTTGTACTCTGTCCAAGTGTGTGCAAGAGCTTTTTGATTTGCTTTAGCAAGTTCAACCTCCTAGAAGCTTTTTTTGCAATTGCAATGTTATTAATAAAGTTGCTGAAAATTAGCCTCTCTTCCAGCTAAACACCTACCGGTAGGTATTTTGGATTTTCTTAGTGATTTATTTGAACTCCTTCAAGTGTGATTTTAAATTTCTTATTTTTCTGTTTGTTGCTAAGTGTAAATATGGTGTATGTAGTTTTATTGGTGATTACCTTCAGTTTCCAGAAGTTACAATTTGTTTATTTGTGAGAAGGGTTTTTTCAAGTCTCTGCTGCCAGATGCAAGTGTAAGTCCAATCCACTTGTCAATTTGATAATTTCATCTGCAAGCATAGCTTTGTGGGCATTAAGCAAATAATTTATAAAGATTAAGAACAGGATTCAGTTGAGGGCAGAGTATTGGGGTAGCTCTCCCTCAAGCATGTGTTTAGGTTATTGTTTGTTGCTCACTACAGTTTTGTATGGTTCTGTCACTTAAGTAGTTTATGCTTAATCCATTTGCACATTTTCCCACAAATGCCCATGTTTTTATTTTTAGCTGTAGTACCTTTCCCTATACCTTGTCATATGCATGTTGTAGGTTTACAAAGACAGCAACTGTACCCTTCCCTTGCTGAAAAGTGTCCTTCACATTCTGGGTGCAAACGTTTCACCATCGGTATTAGAAACAATGAAGATCTAAAGCAAATTGCAATGAAACGAGAGACATGAAAATCTATGACATCTGCCCTATGTGCCGTCTTTGGCCCGATAAATTAATTAATGGAATGTATGGTTGCTTGGTTAAGGGCCACCCAAAATGGATGAGACATCTCAGATTGTTGAAACATGCCCTTGACTGCAGCAGATAAATTCACTCAGCAACGTGACGAGATTAAACAACCATAAAAAAAAGACATTCTAAAAAGATTATGTCATCTGAATGATAAAATATTTAGATCAAGTATTTCTAAGAATGTTGTTGTTGTATTCATTTATTTAACAGAATGTACCAGGACAAATTAGCTCATATCAAGAAACAAATTGGAATGTTGGAAGAAGGTTCTCTGCCTGAGTTTCTTAAAAGAACAAAGAAAATTGAGCTACAGTACAGGGAGAGACTTCGACAAAATGAGATCAACAAAACTGTTGAAGTAAGATCACAAAGTTTAAGTAACTCATTTGTGCTCATATCTTTACTATTTCAGGTCATACAGAAGTTCATGTTCCTCTACAATTTCCTAATCTATTGCTAGGAACTTTTTTAAGGCAAAATATTATGTTGCTGAAAATCTCTATCAAGGCCAGCTCCTAGATGAGAAATGTGGCCAATATGCCACCAGTGATTGAAAACTTCTTTCGTTTGCTAATAATGTCTATATCTGCAGTGTTGTTCCTTGTATACATTGGACAGTGTTTTCCATTTCTTTGTTTGTACCATAGAATTTAACTTTCATAGTCAATACACCAGAAGGCCAGAATATGCACCTTAAAAAAGATTGAACATTCTTGAAAGATATGCTCTGCAGTTTGGTTGGCTTGATCACATGTACACTTTGCTGATGTGCTAATTTTAAATTGTGTGTACATATGACTGTTTAACATATTCTTTCTGGTTCTGAGTTGAAATATGATGACCTTTTCTTGTCTGTTTATTTTAAGATGGTAGTCATCCCGTGAAGGTAAGTTAGGCGTCCGTTTTGCCTTTATTGTGGATTTTTTTTTGGTGATAGCTGATTGGTACGTTAAGTTGTTCCATGTTAGAGGCTGAAAACTAATCTGACCAGATCCTCTGGCATCAGACTCTGTGGCATTGAATAATCAGGTACTCTCTGCAAATCAAGAAACACTGAAAGAACAAAAAAAAAGATGTGCTAAAGATGGAGACAGACAGACAAGAGGTGACACCACAGCAATCAGGATGCCACATATCAACACAATCGGAATAAATACTCGCATAGCAATTGCAGCTAGCACTTTCACTAAACTAACTACTATCTGGAAATCAAAAGATCTAGGAAGAAACACCAAGCTACGGCTATTTAACTCTTGTATATTGTTTCAGTATTAATGTATGGAAGTGAAAGCTGGAAATCAACTCAAGCAACAGACCATTAATTGAACAGCTTCAAAAACAAATGTCTCCGGAAACTGATGAACATAAAATGGAACGATTTCGTCACAAATAGCAATTTAAGAAACAAAACACACCAAGAATATGTTTCATATATCATAAGAAAACACAGATGAAAATACCTGGGTCATTTTTTAAGACTAGATGAAAACAGAATAAACCAACAAGCCCTTATGTCGGCACCTGAGGGTAAAAGAAAACAAGGAAGGCCTAAAGCAACCCTAAATAACACCATAAGTAAAGAAGGGGAAATAACAGGCTGCAAGACCATACACGAACTAAAACTGCAGACAGTGAACCGCAACACATGGAGAACCAAAACCTATACGGTACAAAAAGAACAAACTAACTATAGATTTATTGAGATGGGGATTGAAGCACCTATGGACATGATAGAATGTGACGCGAAAGTCAAAGAAAAATCATTTTATGTAATAATTATACAAACACATGCACCAACTACAGACCATATGGAAGAATAAATAAAAACTGCTATGAAGACCTAGAACACCTATAGCCAGTAAAATCAACAGAGATTCTGATAGCTATGGGAAACACGAATGTGAAAGTAGGGAAACGAAGACACAAGAACATCATAAGACAATTTGTGCTAGGGACAAGAAACAACAGAGGAGAAAGACTGGTACAGTTCATGGATGTAGGTTGTACAGGGATGTACAGTTCTTAGAATAACATGGCACTATAGAATACATTCTTTTAACTTGTAAATAGAACATTATATGCTCTATTATAAATATAACATTATATGCTCTATTATAAATATAACATTATATGCTCTATTATAAATATAACATTATATGCTCTATTATAAATATAACATTATATGCTCAAACTATTCTCTCACAAGGGTTGAGAGTTAATCTTCTGGGTATGAAACATAACTCTAGAGAAACCTTCCCATTGCAGAACTGTTGAGAGTTGGAGTCTTCTGGGTATGAAATAAAGATCTGTACATGACTGGCAGATGTGACCAAATCAGTCCAACTTTTGTAATGTTATGCACAGAGCCATGTAAATCTGTGTTATAATTTGTGCATCTTCCATGGCGTCACAGAAATGTCACTTGACAAGCAGTATTAGCAAACGAGTCAATGCTAAACCACAATTGGTAATGCAATCATAGATGTCTGTTACACTAGCTAACATTATCCCTAATGTGAAGCCACCTCCTTCCAACTACACATCCTACAGTGCTAGAACACTCTACAGTGCTAGAACACTAACACCATTCCTAAACACCTCTTTTCCCCCGCCTCACACAAATTAAAATAAACTATCTCCTCTCCAAGCTATATTTCTCAACTTCTTGCTAACACGGTTTCATTTTTTACACGCCTATGGTTCCGTTAAAATTTGGTCACATCTTCCAAACATGAACCTAAAGCTCTAAAGAAATGTACCCATTACACAACCGTTGAGAATTGGAGTCTTCTGGGTATGAAAGTAACTCTAAAGAAACCTCCTCATTACACAAAAGGATACAAGAGTTGTATTGTTTGTAATTCCTGGGGATTGAAAGAAACAAACATTGTGACCAGAAAAATCTTATTTCTCCAATATGAAACCATAAGTTACACTTGGATAGGGATCCTTCTCATTCAGCGTTAATTCTTAAACTCCCGCTGGATCTCTCTTGTAGCAGGACATTGGTTCTACTAGATTTTCATAGTCCTGAAAATGGAAATGCACAAAAAATGGAAATATGTTGTTTTATTTGTGCCAATGGTCCAACACATCCTTCTTCGGCAGTGGACAGGATAATTTATCATGAAACACATGCAATATTTAATGTGATGTCAGTATTAATACAGTTCTAACAATTGGTCCAACAGATTGATAGAGTGGATAAAAACTATCAGACTGATTGCAACAATGCCCAAAAAGAATTTGAGGTAAGTGCACAATGGGATGTTGTCTTTGTTACTTGTTGCATTTTACCTTTGAAATCGTGTGCATTGTTCACAGCATCTGGTCTCTTTGTTAGTAGTTGCTAATTTCTTTACCTATTTGTGCATTGTTCACTCTTTAGTTGCCTCTAATTGAATCTTCTAATATTATTCCTGACAATAGCAGTATTAGTCAGATGCACCTGTACATTTTAGTTAGTATATTTTATTTTCTCTTCATGATATAGCGATCAACCCAGCATTTTTTGACTGCAATGATTTTATAGCCAATATTTACATTCAGTAGGTTGCTATTATTTTAGGAACAGTCTGGATGCACAATTGCCTGTGCTAGAAATTGAACCTGGTGTCTTGGCTATCCAAGATGTATATTTCCACCACAAAGTTGGACAAGATTTTAGTAGCTGAGTTATTTCAACAACCACTTTTTTAAATAATGATTTTATTTAAAGAATGGATGCATTCCAGTTGCTATATCACTGTCTTTACAGTAGAAAGAAACTAGAGTTGCTTTCCAATTTAAGAATGTGTTATTCAATCTGGATGAAACTGGTCTCTATACTCTGTTCATTCCAAGAATGAAGTAGGTCAGTGCTTATGGTTGGATGCAGAATACATAAATTAAATGTTAAGTGTTTAATAATGTATTTCATAAGAACATAATACTGTTGTAAATTTAAGTCAATTGTTGCTCAATGAAACCTGTCTATCACAATAATAATGTATGTTTTAAAATAAATTTTTATATAAAATAATGAACCCTCTACTTTAGATAAGGTTTTGATGGCAATAAATGGTGATCCTTATCTTCCAAACATAAAAAGAGCCCAACTTTACAAATTTCTAAAATAGATAGGTTTCGAATATCTTACTCAAAATTGGAAGAAGTGTAATAGATATTATTCTATGGCGCTGAAAATACCTAAGAAAAATTTAGGAATATAGGAGACAGGTATGTATTATTTATTACCTTGATGAGACCTGGCTTAATGAAGGACACGCGACTTCTAAAGTGTGGAATGACAGCACAGTGAAAAGTAAAAGTCAAGTGTTTTTATCTGGGTTGACACAGGACTAAAGAACCCAACAGGAAAGGGGAAACAGTTGATAATACTTCACATAGGAAGTGAGGATGGTTTTATTGAAAGGAGTGATCTAGTATTTGAGTCAAAGAAATACAGAGATTATCATGAAGACATGAACGGTGATGTTTTTTTTTATTGGTTTAAAAATATTATTCCCAAGCTGGTGCCGAATAGTGTTATTGTGGACAATACATCGTATCACTCTGTAAAAGCAGAGCACAGTCCAAATAAATAATGGAGAAAGGGTGATATAATTTCCTGGCTTCAGAACAAAAACATCAATTTCGATGAGGGATGGTTATTGGAGATTTTGAAGAAGCAAATTACAAATATGTGGTGAGTTGGAGGGTTTAATTGACTGTGCTGTGGACATTATGATCATAGATATACACTATGACAGTTTAGATGAAAGTGATGAAACAGAAGATGTGCAATCCAGCATGGAGGGAACAGGGTTCTGTGACATAAGTTCTAAATAATTATGTTATTGTTTATAAATGTCAACAGCTGTATAAAAATAACCTGTTGTCGCAGAGTAATATATGAGTGTGTTTTGACAGACTTCAATCTTAGAATGAACGGAGTATAGACTGAACATGGTTAAGAAAGGAAAAGGTTGGTAGCGAAGAAAATTGACTTCCTCACCTACAAATACCTGTCTAGTACTGTGGGATCTAACACATCATGCCACTACAGCAGTATATGCTATTAATCATTGTCCCACCTACAGAAGTGAGGGTAGTCCTTTTTTGTGCCAGCAATAACCAAAATAACTTGAATGAATGTCATGCATATATATTTCAGGACATGTTCAAATAGGTGATGAAACATTCATACTAACTATGAAGCAAGAATCCTATCCTTTTACACAGAGAATTAGCTACTGCTTTAGTCATAACAAGTTAGTCAACTGTCATATGGTAGCTGATAGCAGTTGAAGCTGGTTGAGTAACTTGCCAGGGCATGCACACAAAATGAATGCAGCCAATGAGCTAATTTTATGTGATCAATCATTTAGAAGAGAACATTTATTTCAACTATTCCATCTGTAAACATAATTTAAACATATCAAAAGAATATTAAATGGTACAATACAGGCAGTGGTGCCTACATTACAACTTTTTAATATTATGCGCAATTTCATTCCAACTTTGTTATAGTATGTGCAGCTTTCGTGACATCACTGAAATAACGGCACTAGCAAGCCATGTAGCCACAAAAACAAAATGGCTAATTTTATCCGCGATTTCTGTTTACTGAGCTTCAAGATACATTTGTTACAAACGCAGATATGAAACAAAATGAGAAGGATCATCCAATGGGGGACATGAGGGGTGCACTCTCAGTAGATAAGTGATTAGTGTGCAGATTGATGCATATGGCAGTAGTCATAACGAATGAAATGTGTACTACATCTTTATGAATATTTCTGCTTACTCTGCTTATCTGCCCCTATTTTGTTTTTTGCAATTTTGCTATTTTTTAATATTATAATATTATTTTGTGTTCCGCTAATTAATGTAGGCATCTCTCCCCATGTTGTACCAATTAACCTTAGGCATGACGTGCTTACATATCGGTGATAGAAAGTGAACAAAAAGGTCTTAGTTTAAACATAAAAAAGACTGAGACAATAATAATATCAGGAAATAGTATCCCACCAAATAGTAAAATAGTATTAAATGAGAAAAACTTGAAACAGGTGAATAGTTTCAAATATTTAGGAACATTAATAACTTCAGATGGTAAATGCAAGACCGAAATTATAAGCAGAATAGGATAAGAAAAAGCGGTGTTCCATAAAATGAAAAATATCATATGCAACAAGTCCATATCAATGGATACTAGAAAACATGTCCTCAAATGCTACATTGAACCAGTGCTACTTTATGGAAGTGAAGCATGGACAATAAATAAGACATCACAAAAATCATTGAAAGCAGCGGAAATGTGGTTTATTCGAAGAATGTTACACATTCCTTGGACAGCAAAGATTACTAATGAAGAATGTCTTAGAAGGATGGATGTGAAAAGATGCATTATTGATAATATAAGAAAAAGACAGTCAACATTTATTGGGCACATAGTGAGAAGAGGAGGCGTTGAGAATATAGTGATAACAGGAAAGATAGAAGGGGAAGACCCAGAGAAAAGATATTGAACAGTTTGACTAAATGGCTTTGATTGATGACACCAACAGAGATGATGACATATATGAGACATCGATGTACATGGAGAAATATGACCGCAAACACCATTCGTCACGGCACTTGATAATGATGATTCTCCTTTTTACTTCTGTTTCACATCTGCCATCAATTGTGACTATGTGTCCAAGATATTGATAATGTTTTACTTGTTGTAGTTTCTCTCCATTTATGTTTATTTTTACCTTCTGTTCTTCTGTTTTTTTGCTGATTATCATGGTTTTTGTTTTTTGAATGTTTATATCCAGTCCATATTCATTACTGGATTTATTGACTTGATCTATTAGTCTTTGTAGTTCATGTTCACTTTCTGCTAAAAGAACAGTGTCATCTGCATATCTAAGGTTGTTTATTATTTTCCCATTGATCTTGAGTCCTGGTAATTCTTCTATATTTTTAAAGATATTCTCTGTGTAGATATTAAATAGGCTTGGTGATCAAATGCATCCTTGTCTTACCCCTCTTCTGATTTCTATGTATGGTGAGTAGCTGTTTTCACAAATTATTGATGCAGTCTGTTCCCAATGTATATTTCTAATTAGTATGCTGTCTTTTCCATGTATATCTATTTCTTGAAGACATTTGATTAATTTTTCATGTTGGACTCTGTCAAAGGCCTTGCTGTAGTCTATGAAGCAAGTATAGCTAATTTTTTGGACTTCTATGTATTTATCTATCAATAGTCGGATACTAAGTATAACTTCCCTGGTTTCTTTGTTTTTCCTAAAACTGAATTGCTGATCACCAACCACATGATTAATGGTTTGAGCATAGAATTAGGCATGATTCCCTTCCCAGGACTGTCCTGAAGGGGACTATTGAGTTTTGCAGAAGAAGAGAGCAAAGGAAAATATGGATTGATAATATCAAATACTGGACAGGATTAAGTTTCTCCACACTCAAACAAGCACTCAGAAAGGCATGACAGGATTTTTGTGTTGATGTTTCTAAAGTAGCATGCCTGTGATCCTGAGGGGTTATGGATTTGATGATGACGATGATAAGGATGCTCTATTGTTACTTCAAATGTATGAGGTATCACTTGAATTTACTGCCCTAGAACATGCTGATATTTTGTATAATGAGAAAGCAGATAGGTTTGAATTGAATGTATCTATAGATGGGTTGTTAACGATGAGTAAAGGGGATGTTCTGAAGTTGTTAATGAGCACCAGCTTGATGAGGAGACTGCCAACACATCTAGACTGCAATAGGGAGGATTTTGTATTAAATATTGTTTAGAAAGACCTGTAGGGCAGAAAGAGTAGCATATTAAAAAATACCATCAGCATACATATACCAGTCAATATCTGCTAAGATACTGAGTACTCATGGATCTTGGCAAAATGAAGTCATGAACTATGCATACCAATAGATCCTATGGTGTGGTGCCAGTTAATTTCATTGGCTCCCGGACAGTTTTGAGGTCACTAATAGCTGTATTCAATCTACACCAATTATGAAAGTAAAGTCAAGACATGTATAGAAAATCTGAAAACATTCATCATAGATAGTAATACTTGATACAGAAATTAAGACAGACAAAAAGGGAGTTGTGAACCAATTCATGGCACAACCATAAGTGTTCAGCTACCTAGTTACTGGCTGGCCAGAAACCACCTAACTAGTGTTGCGTACTGTAAATGCTCAGCAAGATTGCATCATTCCTTGACCTTCCCATAACTTTAGCTTATACTGAACTTCATTGTGGCTGACTAAACCACAGGAGAAAATGCTTTATTTCAAACCACGAATCCCGCCGAAGACGGATGTGTCTGGCCATTGGCGCAAATAAAACGGCGACACAACGCATTTCCATTCTCTGGACTACATCCTGCTGGAAATATAGTAGGACCATTGTCCTGTTAGATCCAGTGGGAGTTTGAGAATGAACGCAGAAGAAGAAGAAACCACGAATGAGTGGACTTGAAATCAGGGTCTACTGTCCAGCGGTCGAGTGACTTTAAACTGTGCTACCATGCCTGTGTATGATAGACAGTTATAGATCCAAGTTGTTTTTTAAATGTTGTATGCTATATTTGCTTTACGTTGTTTATTTTATTATGTTTATGTGTGCACATATTTGGAACCATATTACATATTCTTGTATCAACAACCACTTAAATAACCATCAAGTCTTATATAGATTACTGTCAATCAATCAAGTGTCATACCGAGTGATGTAGGCTATCATGCTTTTCCACAATTCTCTGTCTTTTGTGCTGTGAATAAGTTCAGTTGGTGACTTCTTCTTGTGCGACAGTGACAACTCATCTAGAAATTTCTCTCTTTGTCTTCCTCTGCCTCTTTTCTTCTGGATCTTTTTGGTGGTTACTAAATATCCATGTTTTATTTTCCTAATCACATGACCTAAAAATCTTGATTGTCTGCTTCTAATTTTGGCTATAATTTGTTGTTTCACCCAGCATCTGAGAACTTCTACATTAGTTTTCTTGACTGTCCATGGAATTTCATCATTCTTCTTAAAAACCACAGCTCAGTTGCCTCCAGCTTATCTTAGAAGATTACTGTATGATGCACTAACATAGACAATGAACTGGGTAGTTGACAAACCATCCTCACTGTACCATTTGTCCATAGGGCAAAGCTTTGGATGTGAAGGAATCGAAATACGGGTCATATTTCAATCTAAATAATCGTTGTTTATTATTAAGTTTACTTTATAGTGTCCATCGCTCTGTAGCAAGTGTTTAGTGAGCTTGTCTCAAATACGACTGTCAAACTTGCTCAGTCAGTCAGTCAGTTCCTCTTTTGCCAAGTTTTGCACATAGGCCAGATGTCATAGTTCTCCATGCCTGTCGGTCAGTTGCCAAGGATTACAGGTCTTGTGCATTTATGTCTGGTCAAACTTGCTAGTAGTTATAAAATCAATTCTCCACAATGTTCTGACAATTCAATAAAATTCAACAATAGTTTTTTATAACTATGCTGGATATTCTTACTTATCAGTCATCCTCCAGCAGATGTCAGGGTATATACATGCTTCACTCCATATGTACACAGTCCTATTGGTGCAATATGTGATTACAAGATCCCTCATTCACAGTACATGTTGCATCAATTACTGTGCACTCATTCAATGAGCATGTCTTTTCACAAAGCAAGTGCAATACATATCCTCATTATTCACTTGTAGCAAACCACAAACATACCTGTGTGTTATTGGAGATCAAAGGAACAATAAAACTGAATAATAAGACTGACATCATATGCATACAAGACAGCTAAGGAGGGTTGGAATTTTTGTTGACTACTTTATCTCATACACAGCATGTCTGAGATTGTCACGGTATCAGATTCAATTTTTATCACAGACAGTTTTGCATCTGAAGCATCTGAAGACAAACTACTGAATGTAAATATTGCCAAAAAATTGCTACGGCGAAAAAAAACAAATGGGTTGATCATTACATTCTAAATAGGATATACTATAAATAACTCTTATTTCATAGAAATTCGAAGTTTAAATAGTCTTTCATAAACCTTCCTATTTTTGTTAAAAGACAAAAAGACAACTCCTTTAGGAAGCTGAAAGATAAAAAATACAAACTGTCTTATCACTCATTACCATGAATGCCTACTTGTCCATGATGGTCGACCCATAGTGACCTGAAGTATTCTTTAACCTGAGCTATTTTATGTCTTGCTTTGATGCTCTGTAGGTCTAGGAAAAACATCATGGTCATGATAGGTGTATCTCTTGTGCATCCTAGGACAGCTCTCATGACCTCATTTTGAACTCTCTCCAATCTATCCACCTGTGTTTGTGACAATGTAAGTACACCTAAACCATAGTCCAACACAGGCAATACCACTGCCTACATTATCTGAAAAAGAGTTCGCTGCGGCTTCTCTGCAGATGCCACGATTTTTACTGCACTGACACCCTTCCTAGCTTTCTGAATTGACATTGTTCACATTTTGTGAAAGACAGACTTATATCAAAACTGATGCCTAGATATTTCATAGTCTGCTCCCTGTCATTGATGATGTCCATGCAGGTGGCCACTGGTACCATGTCTGTGACAATATTGTTGTGTTGTTCAGCGAGAACCAGATGATCTTTGCCTTGGTGGGATTGATGACTGCCTTGTAGTCAGTGCACTGGATCGACAAATGTTCTAGATTACTTTGGATGCCATGAATCATGTCTCTTCTGTTTCTGCCGTGCTTGTACAGCAAGTGGTCATTCGCATATGTTAGTATCCTGCCAGGTCCAGCCTCCTGAAGCTACGCTATTTTGTATGTGTATACGTTAAAGAGTACATGTGATAGTGGCGAACCCTGTGGCAATCCCAGTGCTATAGTTCTGATCTCTAATGTCCAGGATCCCAATCTCAAAGCAACAGGTCTGGACATTAACACCATTGTTATCCATCTAATTATCCACGAGTCGATGCGAGTTCACTTAGCAAATTTATCAGCGTGCTGAAGCTGATTCTGTTGTAAGCGTCTTCTAGATCG
Source organism: Meghimatium bilineatum (assembly GCA_034231615.1). Lineage (NCBI taxonomy): Eukaryota > Metazoa > Mollusca > Gastropoda > Stylommatophora > Philomycidae > Meghimatium > Meghimatium bilineatum. The sequence goes on along the minus strand of CM067304.1, from coordinate 30,529,358 downwards.
ATTGTGGTGACCGCTGTTTCCTCCTTTGCCTGAAAGCCCTCAGACTTCCAGGCTAATGATCTGATGACTAACTAGGGTCAATAATAAAATAAAAATGACCTGAACAAATTATGAATTTTAAGAATTGATACAAAAATAATGTGTATTTTATAGACATTTGAATAAAATATGTTTGAGTACTTGAAATGACATGCCATTATTTAAATCTGGAAGGATTGATTGATTGATTGCAGATATGCATAGATAGGGCAAAAAGCTGCAAGTTAAAATACAAGAGTTCTGTCAGAAATAACCATAATGTAGTAATATAGTCATTATTTAGTGTATTGACTATTATATTATCTGAATGACATATTTTGCTTAACTTATGTGAATGGAATATAATCATATACAGTAGAACTGAGTTTTTTTTAAATTAGGAAGTAGTATCACAACACAGGGAATGTTCTCATACATGCTCTGCTCTCAGTGTCTTCATTCAAGAGTGTTAAACTTCAAAAACTCACTCTGATGTTGATTATTTAATCCTCTGATGTTTCCAGAGATGACATACTTTCTTCTTTCAACCCTAGTCACTGCCATTTCTATCATTCTCTCTCTCTCTATATATATATATATATATCACTTCTAGCTTTGTCTTATTCATTCTATAGTAAACTGAGACCATACTGACAGTACTAAGTACTCTACCTTCCACTGTTCCACCAATGAGTCTGCTCTTTCATCGCCTCTCCTCCCTGCATGAACAGCGCAATATATTCATGTAATACTCTGGACACATAAGTTGCTCCTAATGGTGATCCCCCTTTATTCTAGGCATGCACTTTTCTATGCTACACAGCACGCTTTAGAAGTTTAAGTGTATCATCATATGTGTTGGCATTCCAGTGACCAGGCAAGTAAGTAGAGCACAACAAATTTGTTTGCTAACATTGTAGTACATTTTTCATTTGTTTAAAAAAAAGTTATAATATATATTGTATAGTTGCAGCTTTGTTGCTTAGTTAAGTTTAACACAGAAAGTTCAAAGATATCTAATGTCTATTTCAACATTTGATGACATGTGACATTTATTGTGAGCTGATGGGCCTGTTTCAGAAAGATCGAGAAGCTATGAAGGAACGTTTACTTGAACATTATAAGGTATCAGTGAAGATGGTTTCTCATACATTTTATGACAATTTTGTTCAATTTTCATCTTATTTAATCAAATACTTATAGTTTTATTTCTCAGTAGTCAAGAGTTTGTGCTCAAAACATAAAAGATGTTCCAATTGGATTTCCGTAGATGACACTGGATTTCTCCTCCTAGATTGTGTGATAATTATGTGTAGTGTTCTTTAATATATAAATCATTCAATGAATTCTGTTGATTCAGTGATAGGATAATTAGTGAATGGATTAGTGAATTCATAATAATAACACAATAAGAATGAATGCAATTAATATTTTGAACTAAGATCTTCTTTGTCAGAACAATATAACAATAAGAAAACAGAATAATATGCAAAAAATGAGGTGAAATTGTTTTTTAAATATTAAAAAATGTTATATTTATTTTTTCTGCTATAGTTGTAGAAAATGTCGATTGTAGATTAAAATGTCAACTGTTTTCATCCTTATTCTTTTTTATCATAATTGTTTCTATTTTTTTTTTAGTAGTGGTAGGTATATGTAACACATAGTAACTTATTGACATTATTTGCTAACAAAATTGTTGTATCATAGCTTGCCCCATTCCATGCATGCTGTAATAGCTATATTAAAGGATTGGGCATGAAATTAGCTATGCAATCCCATAGAAAATAAAAAGTGACTCAAGAATGCCATACTAATCGGATGTGTTGATACTAATCTGCCAAAAGGTGCAGATATCCAAACCAAGCTGTAAGCCATGATGCAAAGCATGCTGTTCTTTGGATTACATTCTGCTAATTGGCAGGAGTTTGAGAATGAAGCCAGCTCTATATCCAAATTATCCACAGGTGCTCAGATTTCCAGTCCTGCACGTTCAGGCTGGCGTTGCTCACATACACATTGACAGGCATGAAAGGGTGCTGTATGTTTTGTACCTTGACAGCTTGTGCTGTCCTGCTCTTTTTCTCAATAGAGCACTGGCCATCTGATGTTAAAATGGTGCCAAGATACTTAACTTTGTCCACTTTATGTAATTTTGCATTATTGATATTAATACTGCATCTAGGTGGTGTATATTTCTTAAAGACAATCATTACTTTTGTTTTCTTATTGTTGAGATCTTTCCCATCAAGATTTCTAAGTTTTTTTCCCAACATTTTTATCATTTTTACTTCCACAAATTTTCACTGCTCTTCTGCAAATTTCTGGTTTTATCTTCCCTCTTATTTAGCTAATAAGTGATTGTTCAGTGGTCTTCACATTCTACTGCACCAGGTTTCTTTAGTAAGGATATGAAGATTGATTGAAATCAGTCAGATGAAATATTGCCACTTGTATATGCCATTTAATATTTTAGTGATTATTTCTATACCTTACTCTCCCAGTATTTCGAATTCTTCCTTCTGGTTCAGGAGATTATTTTTAAAGTGTTTTATAGGTTCTCTCATCTTTTCAGTTAATATATTGGGGCCTTCGTTGTTGTCAGTTTCATTTTTACTATCTTTGTAAAGTCTTTTAATATATTCTTTCCATCTATGCATGATTTCATTTTCTCCCATTAACAAATGCCCTTGCTTTTAAATTCTGGCACCCAACCCAGTCTTGTAAACTTGCCTTCTACATGTTAATTCATTTATTTGTTTATGTGTATCCCTTGCATTTCCATGGTTACATTTTTCATTTCAACATTTTGCATTCAATCATTCTTCCGGAGCCTTGTTGCATTTATGTTTAATTTCTTTGTTTATCTTGTTGTATTCTGTACTGTCAGCTTTCTTCTTTATTCCATCAATTTTAAGATATCTATTATTCAATCTTTCTTGGCAAGTGTTTCTTAGATCACAGGATCTCTGCTGATATTTGCTTTTTTAACATCATCCACTATTCTTCAATGGTTTCTATTTTCTCTATGGTATTGTAGCAATTTTGTATTCTTGCACATCTTTTTTCTTTGTTAATAGATTCACATACGCCCGTGTGTTGCTGGGGTCTGAAAGGGGAGCAAATAATAGCAACACTGTTTAACTTCCACGCATGTCGTAAAAAGTGACTAAGGAGGTTATGGGATGGAGTTGGCTGTCCCATCCTATATAGGGTCAGTGACCCAAAGCCATGCTGAAGTCGGATGTGTCAGGCCGAAAGGCGCAGATATCGCAACAATGCTGTAAACCATGACACAACGCTTTCCATTCTCCAGACTACATCCTGCTAATCTGCAGGAGTTTGAGAACAAACACAGAAGAAGAAGAAGATTCACATAATCCTACCTGGTAAACTTACATATTTTTCCCACAACAGGAACATGGTGACTGTTGCAGTCTGCACATGGCTGTAGAATATCACCTAACTATTTTAGGTGACAGTCATCAATTTAAGAAAACTTTTCTTAACCAAGTTTGTGATAAATTAAAGAAAATTATTTTATTAAAACACATTGTAAACACAGAGATAAACTCTCAACATAGAAATATTCTATAGGAAAGCTAGAAACATTGTGTATTACTGCTTTTGATGTTTAATTATTTTATTACTTTATATATAATTATCTAATATCTACTCATTGTCTATTGGCATCAATATGTTTTGTTTACAATCACAATGTGTATTTTGAACTGCTTACAATCACCCACACAATGTGTATATTGAACTGCTTATAATCACCACTACAATGTGTATATGGGACTGTTTACAATCACCCACACCATATGTATGTTCAACTGTTTACAATTGCCCACACAATATGCATGTTGAACTGCTTATAATCACTCACAGAATGTATATGTTATACTGCTTACAAACACCCACACATTATGCATGTCAAACTGCTTACAAACACTCACACATTATGCATGTCGAACTGCTTACAAACACCCACACAATATGGATGTTAAACTGCTTGCTGCCCCCCTTCGCTTGATGTAGCCATAAGTGACTGTTGATCTTGTTTTAGTTTTTGTGAAAGTACATTGTAAAGTCTAAAAGTGTTGCCATGGTATTGTGAAACAAGGTTGTAGAACAGATTCAGAGTGGAATCAGTGAAATCATCTTCAATGTACCTTCAAAAGAAAGCACCTTCAATGACATGTGGAAAATAGTCACATCTAAACAAATTACAAAGTTAAAAATGAGAATTATAAAATGCTACATCTATTCTATATCAATGTATGGCTCAGAAACATGGACACTAAATAAACAATTAGAAGACAAAATATATTTGATGCATTTGAGATGTAGGTGTATAGAAGAATAGGGAGAACAGAATAGGTAAAGAGAAGAAAACAAACAAAGAGGTTCTAAAAACACTTAATATGAAGAAATAATTACTAAGAGAAATAAAGACCAGGCAAATAAAATATTTTGGACATTAAAAGACATGACACCTTATTGAAGACCTTACTTGAGGGTATATAATACTACAACTGGTCAACTCAAATAAAGAACTTATTAACTGTATTAGAAGATGACAATCACGGTTCCTGGGTCATATGAGAGGAGGTGGGCTGGAGAACATCGTAACAACTGGAAAGATCAATGATAAGAGAGACAGAGGAAGACAACGTGAGAAAATGTTGGATGGCATGAAACCCTGGCATGATACAGATCTTCAGAAACTATATTTAAATGTAGAACAAATAAATGACTGTGGAGAGACATGATCGCCTACGCCGGAAGGCATGGCACCAATAAATGAACTTCAGGGTAAATTCAAAGGGAAGCGAGCAAGAGGTAGACAGAGATACAAGTGGGAGAGTAACATCACAAGAGGGACAGATTACAGTCTAGCAGAGTGCACCACCAAAACAAGAGACAGGGGATGTTGGAGGTTGGTTGCAGCCAATCTTCGTTGTGGAGACACCACTTGATGATAGAATCATCTAAGGATTAGTATGCAGGCTGTTCCTTTAGCTCATTGGTTTTATGTGCATTTTATCCATTATGGCAGATTCTAGCTATTTCACTTGCACAAATGTGTTACTCTGGTTTCGCTAGCATAAAATAATAACACTTGTCACTGCAGTGCTACTAGAGCTGAGTAAAGATTCTAGCTGTGGGTTTGACTACCACCTGCAGTGTATGACATACAGAGGTGACTAAGGAGGCCTAGCTGTGAGTTTGACTACACCTGCAGTGTATGATCTACATAGGTGACTAAGGAAGCCTAGCTATGGGCTTGTCACCTGTAGTATATGACATAAAGAGCTGCCTGAGGAGACTAACTGTGGGTTTGACTACCACCTGCAATGTATGACATACAAAGCTGAGTAAGGAGGCCTAGCTGTGGGTTTGACTACTAATTCCTCATTATCTCCACCGCGATGAAACTTACTACAGACGTGTACTGGGATGTAATCAGCCCTGTTTACCTGCAACATTCCTCCAGATTGCAGGACAGTCAAGTTCTAAAGGAAGGCTTACCGCAGGGTTCTGCTTTGAGCTGCACCCACTTCTCATTTACATTAATGACCTTGCCAAACATATCAAAGCTCAAAAAGGAAGAGGTTGATATGTTGATGACCCAACAATATGGCAGAGCCATGAGAATGTTAAAAGTGCAGCCAAAAGACTAAATGGAGATTTAAGAAGACTGCTTGAGTACTATAAAACATGGAATCTGAAAATAAACTATCAGAAAATGACATCTTTACCAAGACTCATAAAGTGGCCAAAGAAAATATCAGTCTATGTTAGATGCATAGGAATTGCCAAGAGAAGAACATCCCACATATCTTGGAATCACACTTGATGAACAGCTAACCCTAAAGAAGCACTTAGACAATGTAAAAAAATAAAGCACTGAAGCGGTTACAGATATGAAATGTCTCACTTGCATATCTTGGGGATCAGACAAGGATACCCTCATAGGACTATATCTTAGTTACATATGTTCTGCTGTAGAATACAACACTGAGTGCACTCCTGTCAAGACAAATATAGAATCTCTAGACAGATTGCAAAACAATGCCCTACACCTTATTAGTGGAGCAATGAGATCTACACCAATAGCTGCATGTGAAATACATACAAATGTATAACCACCTTGAGATATGAAGAGATATGGAGGCTTATGAAAGAAGCAAAAGAATATGCAAAGACCAACCAAATACACAAATTGTAGAAAACTGGCAACTAAACCACAGAATAAAACAAAAGTCAGTCCTCAGCCATGTAAATGAAATAAAAGACAGCTATCACCTCCCAGACACGAGACAAGAACTGCAAAGAGTAGAAAAATGTTTTACACACATGTAAACACGCATGTTTTAAATTTTCAAAAATCAAGACGTTTAAAAGATAATGCAATGAAAAGTTCAGACCTTGTAAGTCTTTTTAACGCAACAAAACAAAAAACAATAGACACCTACCAAAAACAATGGATTCATGTTTTTACTGATGAGTTTGCTTTCTAACATTCTCTGTATGTGTATGTTCTCAGCCTCATTGACGTCATCTTCATCCTGAAATGAATTTATTACTACCTTAATTAAGTCTGCTTTATCTCTTCTCAGCAATGTGCCGTCATTCGCCACATTGCCTGCCAATAAGTAAGCTTTCTGATTTCCTCTGACCCCAGCATTATTAGTGTAGTATATCCATGTAATGCTCTGGACAATTGAGTTGTTCAATAAGTCCCACCATTCTTTTCTTAGCATGCACTTTTCTATCTTGCGCATCATGCTTTGAGAGTCTGTGAGTATTATAGAGTGTGTTGATGTATCTGTTATCAACTAATTAAGTGTTGCTGTAACTCCCTCTATCTCCATCCTCATGCTCGATGTGATTGTGGAATATGCTGAGGATTTCTCAACCAACTTCACGCCGTTTCTGTAGGCAACAAAACCCCAACCGCTTTTATTTGTATTTCTGTTAACAGGGGCGTCTGTGTATATAAGATTGGCAGTGACAAGACAGACTAGCAAAGAAGGTGACTAGCAAAGAAGGAAGCACAACAAGAACAGCCATATACACAAACGACCATGCACACAGTTTAAATGATGTTGAAATCTGTGAACAAAGAGAATTTGGTGAACAGATGGACCATGGGGAAACACTGGAAGGGAAATCTATAGATATATGTTCAGTCCAAATCCTAAAGACATTAACCGTCTGAGAAGGAAATATCAGAGTATCATTTTTCGACTTCACACACAACATATACATCTTAACAATCACCTACTGGAATACAACCACAGCACACTGCAGGGTGCCAACTGCGCACTCATCACTATGAAACTTTTGACGGCCCTCTTTTTGAATGTCCAGCGCTGGATGAGTCAGAAAAATGCTTCTCCCTCCAAGACCAGATAAATGGAATAAAACAACAGCCCACAAACACATGCATATATTATATCACACAATGGCATTGGGTCAAATGATGTGAGCCCATAGACTGATGAATATGCAACCAACCAACCTCTGTGTTCTGTTATGAAATTACCTATCCCTGTTTGTGTTACTTTTAATATAATTTCATGTTTTAAGATTAACAAATTTTGTTTATTGCCAGTGTCTCACCAATGTTTATTTTTTAAGACTAACAAATCATGTATATTGGCATTATCTCACCAATGTTCATGTTTTAAGACTAACAAATTATGTTTATTGCCAGTGTCTCACCAATGTTCATGTTTTAAGACTAACAAATTTTGTTTATTGCCAGTGTCTCACCAATGTTTATGTTTTAAGACTAACAAATCATGTATATTGGCATTATCTCACCAATGTTTATGTTTTAAGACTAACAAATTATGTTTATTGCCAGTGTCTCACCAATGTTCATGTTTTAAGACTAACAAATTATGTTTATTGCCAGTGTCTCACCAATGTTTATGTTTTAAGACTAACAAATTATGTTTATGTTTTAAGATTAACAAATCATGTTTGATTGTCATTGTCTCAGCAATGAGTGTATTGAGCTTCCACACTTTACCATTGACAGGAAAAGAAAATTGATATGAAAGAGAGTTTAGTTTCTGATCTCAAGGAGAAGCGTAATGTTATTGAGTCAGAGAGACAAACGTTGGACTTAAATGGAGGTTTGTTTGTTTTGTCTCATTTTTCCTATAATTTTCAACTTCCCAATGTGTTACACATATATATCAAAGGGACAGAGCTGTAGGAAATTGTGTGATAGTTCATGTTACTCAAGATTTTATGTGACTTTATGGTGTTTCATGAATTAATTTTCTGTTTGCAGTTTTATGTCTCTTGTTTGAGAAAGGTCTTTTGGTCAAAATTTGTGACTGTCTCAGACAGGCAAAAATTGAAAACACAGGTTAATTAAATTTTGATAATCACTGGAAGTACACAGGAAAACTGATGTCTCTGCCAATATGCCTTTATTTAGAACACAACATAGCCACATGACAAATAAGTAACACACTGCTTATGATAACATTTTAATACTAGATCAAAATACATTGACTTTATTGCTGTACTTTCAGAATGTAAATATATACATGTTTTGTCATTAGTTATAGATAGAACACTGGCCATTCTGGCAAATGTGTCTGCTCTTTCATCTCCTTGCACCTGCTGCGATTCTAAGTACAAAGATGAAGGTTCTTTTTTCTTCTGTGATCTCTCTCAAACTCCTACACATTAGCAGGGTGTAGTCCGGAGAGCTAAATGTGTAATGTCATGGTTTGCAATTTCACTGTGATATCTGTACCTTTTGACTCGACACATCCAAACTTAAACATGGCTTCTGGGTCACTTTTCACCCTATATGGGATGGGGCAGCCAACTCCACCCCAAAACCTCCTTAGTCGCCCCTTAAAACATACATGGCAGATAAACAGTATTGCTATTCTTTACTCCCCTTTTGGGTAACGTCGATACAAAAAAAAACTGTTCACTCTTCATAAATTATTTCATCATCGGCTCCAGCCACTGGCATCATAGATGATGATGATGAAGCAATCCCAGTAGCTGTGAGCTGGTAGCTCTTGAGAACCTTTCTGACTAAAAACACAGGTTCTTTTCAGTTGAGTAACAGATGACGCTCGGATTTATATAAGATTATCTCAAAGGCATGGTTGTGTTGGGGGGGGAGAGTTTAGTTATGCATATTTAGTCCCTTAATGGAGACATTCCAGTGTGACAGTATCCCAGAATTATTACATCCTGCCAGGAGCACAGGATATACATATGAGCCAACTTGTTCATCATTCTTCTGTCCCATCTGTTGACCCATTTGCAGTGATGTACATCTAACATTCCCCACTACTTAGGAATCTGTTTCAAAAGTTGCAGTGATGTACATCTAACATTCCCCACTACTTAGGAATCTGTTTCAAAAGTTGCAGTGATGTACATCTAACATTCCCCACTACTTAGGAATCTGCTTCAAAAGTTGCAGTGATGTACATCTAACATTCCCCACTACTTAGGAATCTGTTTCAAAAGTTGCAGTGATGTACATCTAACATTCCCCGCTACTTAGGAATCTGCTTCAAAAGTTGCAGTGATGTACATCTAACATTCCCCACTACTTAGGAATCTGTTTCAAAAGTTGCAGTGATGTACATCTAACATTCCCCACTACTTAGGAATCTGTTTCAAAAGTTGCAGTGATGTACATCTAACATTCCCCACTACTTAGGAATCTGCTTCAAAAGTTGCAGTGATGTACATCTAACATTCCCCACTACTTAGGAATCTGTTTCAAAAGTTGCAGTGATGTACATCTAACATTCCCCACTACTTAGGAATCTGTTTCAAAAGTTGCAGTGATGTACATCTAACATTCCCCACTACTTAGGAATCTGTTTCAAAAGTTGCAGTGATGTACATCTAACATTCCCCACTACTTAGGAATCTGTTTCAAAAGTTGCAGTGATGTACATCTAACATTCCCCACTACTTAGGAATCTGTTTCAAAAGTTGCAGTGATGTACATCTAACATTCCCCACTACTTAGGAATCTGTTTCAAAAGTTGCAGTGATGTACATCTAACATTCCCCACTACTTAGGAATCTGCTTCAAAAGTTGCAGTGATGTACATCTAACATTCCCCACTACTTAGGAATCTGCTTCAAAAGTTGCAGTGATGTACATCTAACATTCCCCACTACTTAGGAATCTGCTTCAAAAGTTGCAGTGATGTACATCTAACATTCCCCACTACTTAGGAATCTGCTTCAAAAGTTGCAGTGATGTACATCTAACATTCCCCACTACTTAGGAATCTGTTTCAAAAGTTGCAGTGATGTACATCTAACATTTCCCGCTACTTAGGAATCTGCTTCAAAAGTTGCAGTGATGTACATCTAACATTCCCCACTACTTAGGAATCTGTTTCAAAAGTTGCAGTGATGTACATCTAACATTCCCCACTACTTAGGAATCTGTTTCAAAAGTTGCAGTGATGTACATCTAACATTCCCCACTACTTAGGAATCTGTTTCAAAAGTTGCAGTGATGTACATCTAACATTCCCCACTACTTAGGAATCTGCTTCAAAAGTTGCAGTGATGTACATCTAACATTCCCCACTACTTAGGAATCTGCTTCAAAAGTTGCAGTGATGTACATCTAACATTCCCCTCTACTTAATTACAGCAGCACTTAATTGGTTGATATCTGATACATCACGCTCGCTAATACTCACAGACTCTCAAAGCATGCTGCACAAGATAGAAAAGTTCATGCTAAGAAAAGAATGGTGGGACTTATTGAACAACTCAGTTGTCCAGAGCATTACATGGATATACTGCCCTGGTCATGCTGGGGTCAGAGGAAACGAGAGAGCCGACTTATTGACAGGCAATGCAGCGATAGATGGCACATTGCTGAGAAGAGAAAAAGCAGACTTAATGAAGGCAGTAATAAATTCATTTCAAGATGCAGATGATGTCAATGAGGCTGAGAACGTACACATACAGAGAATGTTAGAAATGGGAGTATCTAGAGGTGAGGGAAGGAAAAGTAAATTTGGAAAGTCCCCAAGATCACACAATCAACACCTGACCGTACTCCGAGTCTACATACACTGGAATGGCTGCTGGAGCGGAGAGCGGAAAACTTATGGGAATGTCCGACATGCTGTAAAGCCAGTTTCTAATCAAGAAGAATGACAGGATTGACTCTATGCTGTACTGAAGACAGAATTAGCTCTAGGAAGTGCTGACTGATATAATTGGTACTATATAGCACTGATGGCAGAATTTTCTCTAGGTATCACTAAATAATTTAAATAACCTGCAATATGCTGATGATACAGTATTGTTAGCCAAAAATGAAATCATAAATGTTTGTTAATATGTTTAATAACTCCAGAAACTGTGAGCAATTAGCTCATACTTCCTATGTGCAGTTGGGTGGTTTTTCTGAGCTTTCTTTCATACCCAGGAGATTTTAACTTTTGGCTTAGTGCAATGCCTATTGAAGGAGCCTTCTATTCAGAGGGGGTCTATAATTGTATAGATGACATGCTACAAAGCTTCCATAAGAGAGCCTCAATATAATGACATGTCATCTACTAAGTTTTTCTGTTTTTCATGATAAGGTTTTCATGCTACAAAGCTTCCATAAGAGAGCCTCAATATAATGACTTGTCGTCTACTAAGGTTTTCTGTTGCATTGCTGGTTTGTCTAGTGGACCATTGGTGAGACCCACAAACGAAACTGCATGCATGAAATCTTAAATGATAAATATTGTTGCAAAAGATAGTCAGTAGGGCTTAATCTGAATAGCAGAAAAACGTAAGTAATTGTGATAATAACATCATTCAGTACTACCTGGAGCCAACCCTGTCATTCAGTGCTACCTAGAACCAACATTGTCATTCAGTGCTACCTAGAACAAATCCTGTCATTCAATGCTACCTAGAACAAATCCTGTCATTCAATGCTACCTAGAACAAATCCTATAATTCAGTGCTACCTAGAACAAATCCTATAATTCAACGCTACCTAGAACAAATTCTGTAACTTTGAAGCTAATAATTGATAATAGATACAGAATAGGCTTAAAAGACATATAGCATTGACTTGATTTTACTATGTTTCCCCCCACCCCTATAAAACTTAATGTGTTACATGGAAACTAATAATTTATACTTTTAACAAATATAAGTTACATTTTTATCACATTCAGGACATACTAATCAACTGAGCATTTTTTACTAAAGATTTTCTAGACAATATTTACATTCAGTAGGTTGCCATCAGTATTGTTTAAATAAAACAATAGGAAAGAGAATCGCTGCTTTCGAAATGAGATGCTACAGAAGAATTATACTTATACCATGGACAGCTAAAAAGATAAATCAAGCAATGTTAAGATCACTAAACATTGAAGAGGGCTGGCTCCTTAACAACATCTTAACAAGAAAGCTGTGTTTTTTGGTCATATAAAGAGACATAACAGCATGGAAAGATTAATAGCTGAAGGCAGAGTTAACAGAAACAGGGGATAACAGCCCAAAATGACGATGGTACCATGATATTGCTTAAACATGTCTCAAGCTGTTGCAGGTCAACTCGCTAAGAATCACAGAGTGTTCAGATAATCCATAGGGAAGACCACATTCTATAAAGAAAGAAAGAACATGAGGATGAGGTTGTCATTGCTTTCTGAATGGTTTAATTGTCTGCAACTGAAATAAATCATATACCTTGAATGATTATGGCATACCTGACTATCTCTCAGCCACAGATCTGTAAAAAAATACATTTCTTTACTGTTACTTTGTTGATTTAATTTTAAAGCCATTTTTATTTCCAGCTGATTTCATGGAGGTCAAACCAACTATGACTCGTAAGTTGAGGAGGAGACCAAATGATCCTATACCGATTCCTGAGAAGAGACGGAAAGCTACACCTGATATCCTTTTAATATATTACATAAATATTAACTAATAATAAACTATTTCAGAAACATTGGAACTAGCCAAATCTAAACATTTTGTCGTATTTTTGTTATCCACATTTGTTGGATTTTAACATATACATGTCTTTAAAGCTAATGTGTTCATTGGTTAGTGATTTTTGAACCAACTGCTGTACGTTGCAGGCATCCCCATAAAAGTGTTATCTCTTTTAGCTGATGATGAAGGGCATATAAATTTATAGTTCCCACAACCCATTGATTGTATAGCTCCCTCATCATCCTCTCCCCCTCCCCAATCATCCCCCTCTACCATCCTCCTCTATGAGCTCTTCTGAATTCCTTCACTCTTCTTATAATACTGTCATCAACCATGGTGACTTCATCCAAAAGATGTATATATAGTTAATTCAAAATGTCCCTTATCCATTCTCCTGACAGTCTTAGAATAGCATGAAATCTCAGCCTGATCTCAATGCCCCTCCAAACAGAATCATCTGTGTGTCTATAAATCCATAACCTCTCAGGACCATAGGGATACCAGATAGGATGCGTCAACAGACAGAGTCCTCCATCTTCAATGATGTGGATGTGTGAGGAAAAATCTTGACCTTTCCAGTCTTTGATGTTGTCTGTCCATGCATTTCTTTGAGCTCCTCTGCTTCTTCCACCTTCGAGTGTTCCCTGTAGTATCATTTTTGACAAAGAATCATGTCGGCATAAATATCCAAACCATGATGCACATTTTAAATCTGTGTATATAATTATTACATCATTCTCTCCATCGTTGTTGGTTATCAGTTGTTTAATTTCTAGATCAGCTTTTCTATTGCCTCACTCCCTGCATTCCCTATTGAGTGTAATAACTTTTCAATAACTTGACATCTTCTCCAGGTCTTGTCCACTTATCTCCACTCATTTTTCATGATATGCCTCATTGGACTCTTGAATATTTAATATCACAAATATTTCCCATGTGCCAATGCATGTCTTCTTCTAATTTTGTTTGTTTGGATTGTGCTTAAATCTACAGTTTTGTATCTTTTATATACTTGTCAAGACACTAGAACAGATGATAAGTATTTTTAAGAATAAAAATGTCAACATAGACACTGTATGAATGGCCTTTTGCTTCCTTCAGATGTTCATTTACCAATAAGAACAAGAAATCTTGAATATTTTCTCAGAAATGGTGACTTTTAAAGCAATATCGATACTGGCCTCGATGGGGTTAGCTCTTGTTATTTCATAGCAATTTCTACCCCACCAGTTGCCAGATTTTTGTTATAATTATGCGCTTGTATATTTTGAAATATTTATTTGAAAGTATGTAATTATAGTTTGGGCATATAATACTTAACCATACTCACCTCAGGTCAGCCTTTTGTTAGAAGATGATCTGATTCTAGATGATCTTCGGGTTATGCTCAAAGTCAGCGGGAAACCGGTGACAAAAAAAACAATTATTGCAGCACAGACTCCACAGGCTGATAACTCTTCAGATGTCAGAATTGAAGATGGGCGATTGTGGTATGACAAGAAATGGTATGTTCTTGATATATTCTTAATAGTTGTTTTTCAGATCTATGACAAGTGAAATCACAGTGAAACTCATCCAATCTACAAGTGAAAACACTGGATAATCTATAGCTATCTATAAATCTATCCCCCGTCAGGGTTGTACGGGTACCACATTGCATGCTTCAGCACCGATGATGACGTATGTGTCAGGCCATTGGCACAAATTAAACCATGACACCATTATCCATTATCTCTGTTTCCATTGGACCTACATCTCTCATAACAGTACATTATAATCCTGTAGCTTTCCATACCTTCTTCTTTATACTTTTTCTCACTCCAGATCTAGCTAAGTGGTCTAAGTTATTCCATTTTGAGAATGCATGTCACAACTTTCTCATCTGATGTTACATTGTTTCCTTCCTCCATTTGTATTCAATTGAAATAATGTTCTCTTTTCAGCGCTTAAACACGTTCTCCCCTTTTCCTATTCTGCTGTCCTTTCCCCATCTCCTAAGAATCCAATTGACTGCCCAAAATTAGTTATTACTTTCCATACTCATAATACTCTAGCTCTTTGTATTCTTTTGCGTAAGTTCCCTATTCTCCATACTGACTCTTTTACCATTCCTGTTGTTCTTTCTCCCCCACTCATCACTTTCTGCAGAGATAGAACCATACAATACAGGACCTTTGAGTCCATTCTCATGTATACTCTTCCGGTAGTCTTCTTGGCATTATTGCAATGCCCTACATGTTTTTTTTGTAGTTTCAGTTTCAAACATCCAGCTCCTTAGTTTTGACATTCATGATTTAATTTCATGTTTGTTAGTGGTGTAGCAATTTTATTTCCTTATTTACTGTATCATACTGATACAGATGTAAACCAGATGTGCCAATAGCATACCATCAAAAGAAACAAAGGATCAAGGCCATTAGAAAGTCAACTCAACCACAAGATGACTACCAAATTATGAACAGACCAAGTTGTCATTGTTGGTCTCAGAACAGGATACAACCAACTCTGCAGTTACATGTATACAAAGTTAAAGATTGGCATCATGGCCATGTGTACAGTGGACAGGCGCCTCAGACAGCAGAACATATTCTCCAGAAATGCCCAAATATGAAATACTGAGGCAAATACACTGGCCAAGAGAAACAACAGGGGAAGAAAAATTCTGTGGACCTTTGTACGAGTTACAAAATACAGTCAAATTTATAGAAAAAATAAAACTTCAGATATATAAATTTTAAGCGAATGCAAGAAGAAGAAGAACTGTATAGCTTGCAAACAGTGATACAAAATATATTGGTTAAACCAATAGGTTTGCAGAACAGCTCTAATCATAAGATAACATATCTCTAATCATATGGATTCCTTCATGATCACATTTTAAAAGTCCCACACATGACTGTAGAATTGATACTTAGTCACTGGTTTAGTACTTTGCTCTTCTTGTGAGCACCAGTGCATTTCTCTTGAGGGTCATTTCTTCTTCTTCTGTGTTCATTCTAAAATTCCTCCAGATTAGCAGAATGTAGTCTGGAGAATAGAATGTGTTGTGTCATGGTTTACAGCATTGCTGCGATATCTGCGCCTTTTGCCCTGACACATTCGACGGCAGCATGGCGTGTCACTGACCCTATATGGGATAGCCAACTCCATCCCATAACCTTCTTAGTCGCTTCTTACAACATGCATGGAAGGTAAACAGTGTTGCTATTCTTTGCTATTCTTTTGGCAAAACACAAGCGTGAGGGTCATTTCATATACCATCTTGGTATTATTCAACCTCATAGACAGCATTTTTCACCATTGTCCCTCAGCTCACATTCATATCACCATTATCTTTCTCTTTCATATTTTACTTACATTGGCATATTATTTTCAATCTTGTTTCCATATTAACCTTTTGCACCCTGAATTAAAATTACACAAATTTCCCCTGCAGCTGGATTCTTTTTTGACAATTTGCTGTATTTTTGGTGGGTGTTTAGAAAATGCAATAACTCTTTTTGTTTTAAGATATTTTGTAATAATTTGTAAATGAAGAATTGAATACTGAATCTAATGATGTAAATTTTGTTAGTGTATGTATGATATGTAAGATGGTGGTGAAGATCCCAAAAATATGTTTAATTGGAAAACCATTTTTTGACTCACCTATACTTGTCCGATGTGTAGCATCCCTGATAAAAGTCTGCTACATATCTAGGTCTATTGTATTTGTAATGTTTCATTACATTAATGTGCTGATATATAATCTGTGAAAACAAATAAAACATGTAGATGTCAGTAACCTTGTCGGATCCATTTTTTGGACCTAGTGTTAGTAGTCCACAACGTCTACAATTTATATTAGGCCTATTCTTTCTGATGTCATTTCGTAATGAAACTAATTTGTTCATATGCCATAAATAAATGAAACATGTCTATTTCACTAATGTTATCAGCTAGGCCTAACGGTCATGCAACTTCAGCAAAGTTGTGAAACCAGATATGGCTATAACTTGAATGCCTGCAATCGCTATTGTCTACCTCAGGCATGTCAGACATCCAGAACTAAGAGCTAGTGGCTCCATCTCAGACATATTGGTTAATGGAGCAAGATCTATGTCTGTAAATCCCAAGAATTCTTCATCATCGGAATCAAAATCCATAAAAATTTCATTAAAAATTGCTTCCTTATCAACAGATTTTTCTTGAATCGAGTGGAAGAGTAAAAATTAAATGGCCGCTCTGATTCTGGGAAAGGAATTGCATGGAAAGAAAATTCAATTTAGCTTACCTCAGTAGTGCTAATTACCAGTCATATGAATTTTAAACATCATGTAGTTCCTCATAATTAAATGAACGCGTAGCAACGGTCAACTGGATCCATCAACCTGTGTATACGGAGAGACATCTGTTGGCGATATTTGCTGAAAACAGGGTGCTACAGGTTAAATTATGTGGTTGCCCATAAATTTATGTGTATCTCGTCTTTCACCCCCATACATTTTGTGTGCATACCTATCTATACATATCACTGAACACCCATAATCAGTGTACTACTTCACATAGTCTTGTCTTTCACTCAGGGCCATTCAAAAAGTATCGGACCCTGTGGTCTCCAAAAATTAAGTTACCTGTGAGTGAAATTAATCTATTCAAAATGCTCTATGTAAGACTGCAACACATCTCCCAGTGTTCCTTTCATTGTTGGAAGATATCATTGGAAATCGTATACAGTTGGACTGTCACATTTTGCATAATGTTCTCTTGTGGCTAAAGTGTAAAAGTGGTTCCTAAAATTTCAATAACAGTTTTAGTAGCATTCAATACAGGACATGCTTTGACTATATTTATTATTTAATGATATATTATTATATTTTTACCACTAGTGACATCCTGTTTAGTAACCTACTTATGACATAATTGTTTGCCAGGTTTCAAAGGAATTCAATGGTACAAGTAGATAACAAAGAAGGAGGGCCTAGGATATATGGAACAATAACTAATATAGGACACCAAGAGGTTAGTACAGTGCTATCCCAATATTTTCATACATTGAGGCACACTTAAATAACAATATGTTATTTTCAGGGCTAGAAAATAACTCAAGACCTTAAAAATAGATCCCCATTGTGCATTACAAATCCTCATTGTTCTTTCTGGTAACAGATAGCTCTGAAGCTCATGCAAAACTTTACTCATGTTGTGGAAAATTTGTCCAGACTGTCTCAGCACAATGAAAAAGTTGACCTAGACAGTCAAGATGTCAGGTTCTATAGACCATGATTGAGAGATCACTGAGTTAGTCTTTTACGAAGTAAAATATTTTTTGCAGATGTTCACAGACCGATTCTGCAAACATCTGTACAGCATAAAAAAACCATTCGGGTTTGCCTGTTGACGTCCACTTTAATGGCACGGGCCATCGGGGCACCCAGGACATTCAGGTTACAGCCATTAAGTCGTGCTTCTCTGATGACCGGGCCCGTCTGACGCTTGAGAACTGCTAAATTTATCAATATGGCACTCTGAGACCTGATGGCATTAATGAGCGCCTGTCTCTTGTATGACTTTAGTCAATCCATAGTTTCTGTTTGTTTCATGTTACATGTTTGTTGTCATTTTTTTATTTTCCTTGTCTGGTGTCATTTCGCCTCTTCTGGTCAATCCATACTACTCATATCAATGTGACCGTCGATGTTATTACTGTTCGCTTTCTGTTATATGTTTTAATTTGGTTTCAATTATCTGTCTTGATAAAGGCCTTTTGGTCAAAACGTTGATTTGTGTGTGTCATTATGTGTGTTATCTAGTATCAGCAAAATTTTATTACCCTTTTCCTGGATCTACCTGTTGGATTTCAGTTTTGCGCAGTAATTACAATTTTTCGATTTTGCGAAGTAAGTTCTGTTGAGTAGAATGACTATGGTGAAGTAAAGCCTATCTATTGAGTAGAAGATTATCACCAAAATGTTAAATGACATCTACAACAGTGGCTTTATTCCAACAGATTTGCTACAATCAATTTTCATAGCCCTACCAAAGAAACTTGGTGCCGTGGATTGCGAAGACCACAGAACAATCAGTCTTACGAGTCAGATGACCAAGATTCTACTGCGCATAATAATGAGGCGTATAAGAGGAAAATAAAACCAGAGATAGCAGACGAACAATGTTGATTCGTAGAAGGAAAAGGCACAAGAAATGCCCTATATATAGTAAGAACATTAATGGAAAGGGTCATAGAAGTACAACAAGACCTTTATCTGTGCTTCATAGATTACAGCAAAGCATTTGACAAGGTGAAGCATTCAGAGATTATAAAACTGCTAGAAAGTCGTAACGTTGATGGGAAAGATGTAAGAATAGTAAGAAATATGTATTGGAAACAAACGGCTGCAATGAGAGTTAACAACACTATACCGGTAGGTAGATTTCAAAAGATAGAAATGGGTGTCGGGCAAGGTTGTGTAATGTCACCAACATTTTCTCCATGTATACAGAATACATTATGTGAAATATAGAAGATATGCCAGGAATAAAAGTGGGAGGATGCAATATAAATAACTTGAGATATGCTGATGACACAGTATTGATCACATGAAGCGAACAGGAACTACAAGCCCTATTAGATAAAGTAGTGAAAGAAAGTGAAAACAAAGGCCTAAATTTAAACAAGAAGAAAACAGAAATAATGGTTGTATCGAAGAGACATACACCACCAAGATGCAACATAAAATTAATGACACAAAATTAGCACAAGTTGAAAAAGTGAAATCTTGGCACCCTGTTAACATCAGAAGGTAGATGCTCAAGTGAGATAAAGAGCCAAACAGCACAAGCCACATTAGTATTCCAAAAAATGAGAACCATTTTGTGCAATGGAAGAATATCAATGCAGACCCAAATTCGAGTGCTGAGATGTTATATCGAACCAATTCTTTTTTATGAATGTGAAGCATGTACTGTAAACAAAAAAATTCAAAGTAAATTAGAGGCTACAGAGATTTGGTTTCTGAGTAGAATGATGAAAATATCATGTACAGCTAAGAAAATTAATGCAGATGTTCTGATTGACACTGGCATAAAAAGATCAATTATATCAAACATTAGGGGCAGACAGTCAAAATTTCTAGGGCATGTTCATAGAAGAACACAGCTTGAACACTTAATAACCACTGGAAAGATCAAAGGGAGAAGTTTGTTTTGTTTGTTTTTCGTTCGCTCCATTGTAACCATCACGGATATCCGTGCGATTTCCACCGGGAGCGTGATTACGTTGTGCCACCGTTATGCGCCTTGTAGGCCTAGCACATCCGATTTCGGCATGCCTTGACAATTCGGGTGGGCTACCCTTAGCCTGTGACAGCCTCTATATCTGTCTCCAGGCACGCGTAGTGAAGACTCTTCGCCCAGACGATTTTCTTGCTCTCGTCTCACTCGAACGAGGTGTTCCACTGTCTATGAACTTGCCTCGTGTAATTGGACGTGCTGTGCCTGTGCCCATTAGGTACTGAACCGTTTCTCATCCATGAGCCTGGTTCCTTAAGGGGAAGAACTCAACAGAGGAGTTGGACCTTGGCTCTTTCGCCCTCTTAGCCGAGGTGTCATTCACTGACATCGTGTACCCCTTGTCCAAGTTCGAGTCTCACACCACGCGTTTGAGAGCAAGGTGTTCTCGAGCTGAGCGTCCTTGTCCCAATAGCGCCTGAGCCCATCAGGTACTGAACCCTTTCTCTCTTCAAGTGTATTTCCGGTGTAGGAAAACCTGACAGTAGAGTTGGGCCAGGGCTAAATCGTTGTCCCTTTTGTGCCTGAGCGAATCGAGTACGGAACCCTTTCTCTCTGCAAGTTACTTCCGGTATAGGAAACCTTGACAATAGAGTTGGGCCAGGACTGCCATCGTTGTCCCTTTCTTGCCTACACCCATCGGGTACAGAACCCTTTCTCTTTGCAAGCGTATTTCCGGTTTAGGAAGGCTCGACATTAGAGTTGGGTTAGGTCTTTTGCTTTACCAAACGCCGATGGATGGGTCTGGGTCTCTGCCTGTTAGGAACTCTGGTAACTAGAAGCCCGTCTCGAGCTGACGGAGCTTGTAGTTCCCTTTCCTAGGGACTTTTCACTTTCTATTTGCAGTTCGCGCTGCCCTCTAGCGCTGTTCTGCCCTTTCATTGTTTCATTGTACTCTGTATGAAACATATTTGTCTCTCGCCATGCATTTACCTTTACGTGCATTTTACATTGGCCGCCCCTCCAATGTTCGGACTGGACTGACTAGCTTCACTGTATGCCGACAGTGTCGCTATATGTGGTGATGCTGGTGGTGTCGGAGATATTGTCTGTCTCTTGTGCAGTCAAATCTCTTTCCATCTGCTACCTCCACATTCTCGGACACGATCCCCAAATGATTTGGCCAGAATCAGCACGAGCTGCTGTATTTCTGTTTCCAGGGTGCACAGCGTGGAGGTACATTTGGGATCTTGGTTATCTGCTAACCCTGGGTCCGCCTAGAGCAATGCGTTCCCTTTGCACCCCAAAGGGAGAAGAGATAGGGATGACAAAGAGAAAAGTTACTAGATGGACTTGTATTGTGGCACGGTAGAAGCTCACCAACCGAGCTTATTGACAACACAAGAGACAGAGAGTCATGGAGAAAAATGATCACGTACGCCATTCAGCATGGCACTTGATTGATTGAGTAGAATGTCTATGGTGAAGTAAATCCTATCTATTGAATGCCTTTCGTGAAGTAAGCCCTATTTATTGAGCAGAATGACTGAAGTAAGCCCTATTTATTGAGCAGAATGACTGAAGTAAGCCCTATTTATTGAGCATAATGTCTATGGTGAAGAAATGCACAAAACATCAAAATATGACGATAATAATTTCCATTTGTCATATTTTGATGTTTTATTCATTTATTGATAAAGACCTTTTGGTTGAAACGTTGAATATGTTTTGTGTATTGTAATTTGTATGTTTTCTTGTGTACATGTCATTACCCACTAGTTTTAGTTATAGTCCGTTGTGTCTGATTATACCCAACCTTCCGTATGCTGGTAGGAGAGCCTGGCCAGTCTTAGTTTCCAGCCTCTGGTGGCTGGACTACGCCTCATCTCCACAACAAGGAGATTGCTTCCATGGGGTAGTCTTCTGAAATATTCATTATAATTTTCTGAGAACTCTCCATGCCTCCTTCAAGCATATAAGTTCTATGCTATCGGTTTGCTAGGCCAGTCACAATGTCATTTCAGTCTCCAAATGTTTAAACCATGTTCCAATCTATCCCATTCAGAAAAGAAATTACATATTCCATTTAGAAAGCATTGAAACACTGAACTTTACTTTCTTTTAAGCAAGCAGGAATAACAAACTGTTATCCACTCCATAACCATTAGTAGGATGATTGGGATTGAAACCTCGGCTAAGATATGAACGCAACTCTAGTCTAATTCTATCGTCAAGTTTGTCACACAAACATTGTGCTGATTAATTTATAGCAAATACAAACAACAGCATAAAATATAAATATAAATACTAAATCCTAACTTGATGTCCAGTTTACTTTTTAATATTGTACTAATGTGACATTTGATACATCATGCACCCTGCATGATGATGAAATTCTGGTGTGTAGTTGGAGCACACCACTTTCAGTGCATTGAAAGCAGTGTGTGTGCATGCACCAAAATGAGTTTAGTTCATTTAAGATGTGCAAGTGGAAATAATTCAGAGCATCAAAACTAAACATTTTGTCACTGAATCTTACATTTTCTCTATAGCATTCATGTCAAGAAAACTAGTTATGAGGTTGTTTTGGTCTCTTCTGATAGCTCAGCCAAGCTAATTGCATAGGCTATATTTATTAAAGTTTAGTGAGCTATTGTTACAAATTTATTGTAGATATAAACTATAAATATACAAGATGTTTTTTCTAGATGTATGTCAGATATTGAGATACTGAATTTTTCAGATATGGATCAAGAGAAGCAGTGACAATTCCAAGTTGAGGATCTATATCTCACAATTTCACAAAGGAAAATATATCATGAAAAAGAGAACCACATAGCAAATAAAGATTGACATCCCTATAGTATTTTATTGGATGGTACACATGTTGGTACTGTTTTTTCAGTAATACTTTAGTAAGTATTTGGAGCAAGGTTGCATATTCTTTTAGCATCTGTCTCAAATATATTTTACTAGTGAGAGGTCTGAAGATATCACCTGTGCCCACATCAGATAAACTACCATGCAACAGTAAATCCCTAGAATCTAGAAAATGACCTGTGTCACCAACTCTTTTCCAAGAGTTTCCAACCCTGCTTATTCAATTCACAAATTCTAAATTCTCTACTACTTCTATTTAAAAAATTTTATAGCATATCCTATACAGGATGTATTCATCAAACCCAGCATTTTTTGGCAGTATTTAATTTAGTAGTTTGCCAGTGTTTTTTTAATGGTCCAGATACACAGTTGCATGTTGCTAGATTTGAACTTGATACTTTGTCCATCACAGACATGCTCTGTATCTCGCTGCCACTTGTGTTGTGTTCCTTGAATTAACTCACAATTCATGCTGCTTACCTTTAACACATCTGTATACTACAAACTTACTGATGCCCATAGTTTTCTGACATACACTTCTTCTAACCCACCTGCGTGTCATAACTCTTTATCGAATATATGGAGTACCAGAACATTTAATCAAAATATGCAAGGACATTTATGCTATTAGCCAATGTGCAGTAAGAACAAACGCAGGTGTGTCCAATAAGTTCCAAATTCAATCAGGAGTTTGCCACGGGTGTGTCCTATCCCCTCTACTTTTTAATAACATATATCGACTACATCTGTAAACTAACAAGTACCAACGAAGAAGATAACATGAAAGACAAATTGAACGAACTACTCTTTGCAGATGACCAAGTACTAATAGCGGCATCAGAAGAACAATTGCAAGAGCATATGAACAGACTCCACACAACATGTCAAAAATTCAACATGAAGATTAATATTGAAAAGACCGAAATAATGGCAATAGCAAAGAAAAAATACCACAATCTCCATCAATGATAAACACCTTAAACAGGTAAATGAGTTCACCTCCTTAGGAAGCATTATATCGAGTGAAGGGAAAACCAGTAAAGAGATACAAAATAGATGCAACAAAACATACCAGATCCTAGGACAGATGACACGTATTTTCAAGAACAAAAATGTAAACATAGACACTAAAGTTGCATTATACAAGACTATATTATTCCATCACTATGCTACCAGTGCCTGGACAATGACAGCAGAAGACAAAAGAAAAATAGTGACAATAGAAATGACATGTTTACAAAGAATACTCAGAGTGTCATTAAGAGATAGAATTAGAAATGATAAAATCAGACAGATAACCAAAACAATACCAGTATTGGAACACATCAAAAGACAACAGATCAAGTGGTTTTCACACGCTTCGAGACTACCAACAGATAGCATGCTACAAATGGCCATGACACATAGACAAAACGGTTATAAAGCCAGAGGAAGACCATGTAAAAGATGGATCACAGAAATCAAAGAAGCCACAGGAACAAGCTTACAAACAGCACACAAGAAGGCCATATCCAGAGAACTCTTCCACCCCTGATGTCGCACGGCAAACAAGGGTCACAGCGTATAGATAGAAGGACTACTTCTTTCTCTAATGTGCATATATGTGTTAATATTTCATTATAAATTTTATCTGGTCTAGGAGACTTTCTTGGCTTTAGTGTCTTCAGCCCTTGTTGGAGTTCCTGCATATTGAAGTCATTTTCAAATACGAGCCAGTAGTTTGGACTTTTTCTTTCTGCTTGCCAGGTACAGATGCTTCTTGTCAGCCTTAGACAACTTACCTACTCTGTTCACACTGGAAAAAAAGTTGTTAAAGTGTTCTGCCTTTTTCTGATCTTTGGTGATTGTTCTGTTTCCATCCATCACAGGTTTATCATTTGTTCTTCTTCTTATCCCAGAAAAATTCTTGATGAGAGCCTAAGCCTTTCTCCCATTTTTCCTTATATCTAAATTAGCGCATGCTTTTGCCCATTTGTCATGTTTGGCCTTCTTCACTATTAGTTTTACTTTAGCACATGTTATATTGTACAGGATGTTTGCTTCTTGTGAACGTGCGATCTCATGGACTTCTTTTGCTTTTTTCCACTCAAGAATTCCAGCTTGCATTTCTTTATTGTAGAATGGTTTGTATGATTTCCTACTGCCCCTTGGGATGCTTTGTGATGCTGAATTGAGGATAGCTTTTGTCACCTCAGCAGTAAATGTTTCTTCATCATTGCTGTTTATATTACATAACAGAAAATCAGATGTTTCTTGGAATAGTTCCAATATGATTTGTCAAAATTCCAGCGAGTTTTCTGTTTGAAATATGCTTTGTTGTTGTTATGGTGGTGAGGGTTGGTCTATGGTCACTTCCAAATCTATCAAGGATTTCTAGAGAGCAAGAGTCTATTATGATGAACAGATAGTCAAGTCAGGTCGACTGAGAAATAGAAGGCTCCTATGCAAAAATGTTTGTATATTTCAGACTTTTCATCTTGAAGAACTGACAAGTTTGTTGTTTCACAGAGCTCCTCTATATATCTTCCTGTCTTATTGCAGTTCTAGTAACCCCAATGGGGTGAGTGGCCATCAAAGTCACCAGCAAGTATTGTTTTAAGAAATTATGATGTATGGGTTTCCGGTAAATTGCATGTTCTCTGAGGTGGGTTGTATATGTTGTAGATTGTATGTTCTACTCCAGTGTACCAGATGATGATCACCTTCTGCATGTCTGTGGGATTGGCTGTTAGCTGGGTGACATGTCCCTGAATATCATTCCAGGTATAAGTAATTATGCACTGCAGTTGGTACACTTACAGGCATAGCTGGTATATCCTGACAGATATGGGTCAGTGTCTTTGTTTATAGTCTCCTGTAAGGGCCACATGTATCTTGTGAGTTTGTAGTAAATTAGCAAGCTCTAGTTTTTTGTTTCTTATACCACATATGTTCAGTTGTAGAATATTAAGCGAAGACTTTGTTTTATGACAATCTTGGCTCTGCTGGTTCTCCCTCCAAAGTTTTCTGAGTTTAATGTTTTAGTGCTTGTGTAGATGTTGTTGCTGTGATGTGTATTGTGGATGTCAGTGTTTGTGGTGGTGTTTTTTTATGCGCTCCAGTAGTTAATTTCTCAGCCATATCAGCCTGGTTACCCACTGCCTGTAGCAGACCTTGATAACCGAGGCGACGGCGACATCCGATCTTGTTTGTAAATACTATATGTTGTACTGGCATTATATTGCTGGGAAATCTGTTGATTTTTAACCCACCACGTGCCAGAGCCAGAGAATAACTATCACACCACCAGGAAGGTAGGTTTCTACCTATGCACTGCTCCGAGCCACTGCAGCCAAGATTGGGTTCACTGTGCTCATTCCTCACCATCAATTCCCTACTGATTATACAGAACTTCTCTATTGCTCCAGACATGCAACCAAATGTTTACGTTACAAGGATTGTCACATCCTGAGTCACTGTGCCTCTCTGATGGGCCTCAGCCATAGGAAAAAAAACAGTGCTGTCCCTTTCCCCCTCCCCATCGCTGTGCAGTACATCTGTGACTCCCTCCTAACCACATGATGTGCTGTGGAGCTTCTATAAGAAAAGAACCTTAATATAACATCATGTCATCTACTAAGGATTTCTGTTGCATGGGTTGTTTGTCTAGTGGGCCATTGGTGTGACCCGCAAACGCTTGTGGGGACATGACGCTAGTGAAAGATCAATGTTAAATCTGAATACGTGGCCAATCTAGTCATTTTCTCACAGTTGAGAAGACTCAGGTCATTCAAGAAGTGCTTTATATTTGCCTGAATTATGGATTATTGTTTGAGTTTCCTCAGGAAAAATTGTTTGTATTGAAGTCTCCACAGATCAATAACATTTTATCTGGGAGATCATCCAGTTCACTGAGGAACTGCCAGTCATCAGGCTTGTATGAATGTTTGTTAGCATTGACAATTTTCCACTGCCTGCCATGGATTGTATCTGATCTCCTCAACACTTGGTCAGCTCATTGTTTGCATTATTGTCCAGATTTGGGAAGCATTATTGGGTCTTATACTTTTTGTTAGCCCTGTTGTCCAGACGTAGCTAGCTGATCTATCATTTCATTTCTCCAGGCTTGTGAGTAATCAAGACTTCATTATAGAACTACCTCATTTGCATGGTTGTTAGTTCAAATGATAGTGTGTGTATATCAAGATCTAAAACTCAGTTGAAATAAAATCATAAAATAAATAAACCAGAGCTGACATTCCACATCCAATTGATGATTTAAAAATCTAAGTTTAACATGGATAAGAAACATGGTCCATAGCAGACTCTCCTTAAATAGATAAAGTACTATACAGGGGGTTGAAAATTCACAGATAACATTTTTTAAGCGTCATTCTCAAACAAACTCCTGCTGGAACTCTCTTGTAACAGGACAAAGGTCCTACTAGATTTTCTGTAGAATGCCTCCAGAGAACAGATATACATTGTGTCACCAATTTTTGTGTATTGGTGGCCGGACATCTCTCTTTCGGCAGTTATAACAATAAACCTTTACAGGCTAAAAAAAAAGATGTTTATTACTACTATCACTCTTTCTTTCTCTGTCTCTCACTTACCTTTGAAATGCAACAATGCTTTATAATAAAACTATGCATGAACTGAAACACAGATCAGAGAACGTGTACTAGTAAAATGTGTTGTATTGTATAGTTTTATACATGACATTAAAACTGATCAAATATAATTATTTGGACTTTTGTTTACTACAATGTACTAGGTAACACTTTATCATGTTTTCTTTGTGCATATACTGTATATATCCAAATATAAATCTAGATTATTTTTCCCACTATTTGTGTAGGGAGTTACGCTTTTATTCAAGCACAATAAAATTGAAAAAATGGGCCCATCTGTCGTGCAACCAAAAACAACAGGGAAACACATATCCTCATGTCTATTCGTCTTTATATAAACCGTCTTCACACCTTTTCACCGTGCATATTTAAGGAGAATCTAAGAGCCAAGCTAAA
This sequence comes from Meghimatium bilineatum, assembly GCA_034231615.1. NCBI lineage: Eukaryota > Metazoa > Mollusca > Gastropoda > Stylommatophora > Philomycidae > Meghimatium > Meghimatium bilineatum. Next base: position 30,501,252 of record CM067304.1, on the reverse strand, counting down.
AGTTGATCTGATCCATTCATTGACTAGGCTTTGAATTTACCATAATGGCTGAAGCTAATGCTCTCGTGTAGCCAATCTTTGTTGCAGAGATGGCACTGAATGAATGAATCAGATATTTCTGAACACTCTGGTACCGGCAGTCCAGGGTTTCATTAGACAGGCAATGCCTCTGGGCAAAAGTCACACTGTATTACCCTCAATGTTGTATTTTATGTGAGTAAAGTTATGGTGCAAATGGAAGAAATTACCTTGAGTCTTACCATTACTAAAATTTGTGATCTTTTCCTTTAAGGAATATTTTGCTTGTCCCTTCATTCTTATAATAACAGGATTCCAAAGTATTAGTACCAGTATTATTTTTGAAACCTCAGTCTATACACAGGTTTTTTACTTTGATCACAGTTTGGACATTAAAGTTTTATCCTCAGCTTATAAACTGATATAAACCAAAATATTGGAAGGTGTCCGACAAAATGGAAGGTTCCGCAGTAGCCAAATGAATAAATGGTAAATACTAAATAAGGTAAAAAGATTACTAGAAATATCTAACTATCGATCAAAAGTAAACAATTAAACAAAGGACAATTATCCACGTATCGGCCCAACCGGGACCATTTTCAAGAAACAAGTAACGATCAAACAAAACAAAACCATAAAAATATTGAAAACTAAGATGACCTGGACAATGTTTTCCTTGCTAAAAAAACCTTTTTGGTCCAAAAAAACATCCAAACACTTCAGTCCGAACACAATACAAATGTGGCACAGGCAATCAAATTACCAGGTTACTGTTTACTATTTGTGAAGTGCTCTCTGATTGGCTGAATTGGATTTCTCCCAAATTCAAACTAAGCAAATAAAATTTTACATTTCATATAAATCAAAACATAACTGCACATTTATTTATCAAGCGGACAACATTTGGTTCAATACAGAATCAAATTATGTATAGTGGTTTTTAAGTTATGATGGTTTCAAAAGTATGCATATTTAATGAGGTAAACAATTGGTAACTGATCATTAATCATGGAAACTTTGAAACTTAATTTAAAGTACTTCCATATGAATAATTGCAACTAGACATGTATTGTTGTATACACATGTGATTCAACTCATCATCATCAAGTGCCGTCTCCGCAACGAAGTGTTGACTGCAACAGACCTCCAACATCTCTTGTCTTTTGTATTGGTGGTACACTCTGCTAGACTAACCTGTCTATCTTGTCATGTTACTCTTCCACTTCTAGTCAAGCAAAATGAATTAAACAGGTTACTAAAATACTTACCTTGCCTATTAATAAAAATATATAACAAAGTATATATATTTTTAAAAAAACATACAATAAAACTAAACAGGACAATTCTACAAGTATCGGCTCAAATTGAACCTTTTTCAAGAGACAAACAACAGAAAACAACACAATAAAAAACAAAATAGAGGACTAGATTTCATCAAGCCCCGTCTCATTTTGATATTTAGAGTTGTTATATTGCTAATAAGCCCTATTCAAGCTGCAAATGTCCTTGGACCGACAAAAACCATGGAATGACCATTTTAGATCTATCCTGAATTTCTGTTCTGAGTTACTGAATGAGCAAGGTGCATTGGAGTCACATTATAACAATATTGTTCACTCAGTAGCTCCTTAGTAATACTCGGTTCAGTTCAGAGACTTATCTCTAGTTCAAAGTGTATTTCTCATGTCTCGTATATTCGTTCAGGTTGAAACTTAACAGAGAGCCACATATGACTTTTCCGTTATTTTTACAATTTACCCTCCCTTCTGGAATCTTAAAAATCTGGATTCTTCTTCTTTTGCAGACATACCGGTAGTTTTACTTAAATTGTCTATCATGTGATACTCACTGGTCACTAGTGACCCACAGTTCTGGATCAAAGACACATCACACATGCCTGTTTAGAAAGTTCAAATTTTCCAGAAAGGGCGATCAGAAAACTTGGCGTCTTGATCTCTGCCAGGAATCCACGTGGTTTCTATTCCATAATGTTACCATGACTTTGTACCACCCATAGTCTGGGTATTGAAAAACATTCATTTCCTCCTGTCCAAACCGGTGATCTGCTTTGAGTGAGTTACCTGTCATTACACTGGAATAGAGGTTTCTCTGACCTATTTTTTCTGAGTGCCAAATATCTGACAACCTTCCCCCAATAGTGTGGCTTATGCACAGCTTTACTTCACAGCCAGAAGACTAAATCTCGACGAAATGCAATTGAATTACAATTGAGAATATAAGTCTTCTACTCAGAATACTATGGACCAAAAAGATCACCAATCTGAGAGAAATCTTCTTCTTCTGCATTCGTTCTCAAAATCCTGCAGATTAACAGGATGTAGTCCGGAGAACGGAATGCGTTGTGGCATGGTTTACAGCATTGCTGCGATATCTGCGCCGTTCGGTCTGGCACATCCGACTTCAGCAAGGCTTTGGGTCACTGACTCTATATTGGATAGGACAGCTAACTCCATCTCATAACCTCCTTAGTCGCCTTTTACAACATGCATGGAAGGTGAACAGTGTTGCTATTCTTTGCTCCCCTTTCGGGCCCCCGGCAACACAGCGTCTGAGAGAAATGAATCTAAACGTAAACTGGGTAAACAGCATGGTTCTTTCCAGAAAACTACAATATGTTGGTCATATCAAACGCCATGGCGACTTAGAGAAGACCATAATGGAGGGGGTGACCAAGAAGAAGATGAACGTAAGACATCAAAGACCACCTGACTATGACAGAAACAGTAAGACTGGCTCAAGATAAACAGAAGTTTCGAAAGGCTGTGATGACTGCTACAGGGTTATGCTACCCGATGATGACTCAGAGTAAATACCACTCTGTAAATGGGACAACCTATTTGACATTGTGCCAACCTCTTCGGGCGTACACAACGGATGGTTTATCACTTTATTCTATTCCTAATGCGTGTTGTGGACAATGGAGTGTTGAGACAACTTCAACGCCAATATATGGGGACTGGCCTTTTCTTTCGTTTACCTAGAATGTGCCTAAATCTGCAGTTTTATCTCTTTTTCTTCTGAGTGATAAATTCCTGCAGGATGTAGTAGAAAAGATCATGTGCGAGATGAGGAGATTCAAAAATTGTTGAAAAAACGTGGTCAAATTGATTGAAAAACAGAAATTGAAATGGTTCGGTCATTTAATGAGAATGAACCCTTATTGGCCAGTGGTAAGAGCAAGCGACATGAAAATGGAAACAGCAAGATACAGAGGAAGACCAAGAGGAAGATGGATTGCAGGAGTCAGCATTCTAATACATCACATTATTACTGCATATTTAGTGAGCAAACGTGAAATAGCCCGAAAACCGATCGTCATTCATTCCTGCGACAGCCTCACAGCAGAGAAAACACAATAGATATAGAGAGATAGTCCGGGAAATAAAAAGTGTTGTGTCATGGTTTATATATTTGCGGCGATATCTGCAACTTTGGCATAATACATCCGACTTCAACATGGTTTCGACCATATAGGGCCTATAGAGTGGAACATCCAACACCACTCCATAACCTCCTTAGACGCCACTTATGGCATGAATAGAAGGTGTGCAATGTATTGAAAGTGTTTTCCCATACTCAATAGTACATGTTCAAATTGACGTATTCAACACCAATAAGCATCCACACAATACTTATGAAGGCGCAGGCACGCTGGGCAGGCCATCTTGTGCGTATGGAGAACTCGCGTTTTCCAAAACAAATATATTATGGAGAACTCAAGGCAGGATTTCGAAAAGCTGGTGGACAGAAAAAGCGTTTCAAAGACACGCTCAAGTCATCCTTGAAACATCTTAACATTGACGTAGGCACTTGGGAGAGCCTCGCTCAGGATAGAACAGCATTACAGCATTAGAACGGGAGCACTAGCGGCGGAAGAATTCAGACAAGAAACTGCAAGACAGAAGTGGACACGTAGAAAAGAAAAAACATCTCAACCTCACACAGATACCTTCTATTGTTGTCAATTCTGTAAAAGAACATTTTGTGCGCGCATTGGACTACCTAGTCATTTAAAAACGCACTATTAACTTTATTATTTATTGTTATTATTATTATGGTTGAGTTTTTGGTCATCGTCGATCACGACGGACGAACATCATCATCATTCAACACCTGAGTCATGGCTTCTAATTTGAATGGGGTCGATTGTGATAGGATATGTTGGCATCTGTGTGTTCTCGAGCATAAACAGCACTTTCGCCGGCCGGTGTCGTGCTGGAAAATTGGGCTTCGCCGCAACTATATCGTTGCACATACACAACGCTGTCATCTAGTACGTGTTCCTTTTTCCAATTCCAATGTGTACTCTTAGGATCACAATATTCTAGCATAAATAACTTATATCGGGACTGACATTCGCCGTCCTTCCAATGTTTCTGTTTTATTGGCTGACCGAGACAAGTAGCACGGGTGCCAATTTGTGACGGATTACGTCACTGAGTGCCAATAGGGCTGTTGGATGTGATGGTGTCTCGATGATATTGTTTGTCTCTTTGCAGGTAATTTTCATCCCATGTACAGCCTCCATATCCACAGACACGAGCCTAACAGTGTTGGTTGGGAACACAGCATGAGCAGCTGTATTTCTGTTTTCAGGGTACACCACGAGGAGATACTTTTATGATCTTGATTATCTGCTAACACTGGGTGGGCACGGGCTGTTTGGATTAATCTTGTCTGATATCGTGGTATTTTGCCATGTGTTGAAACAATTTTCATTGGTTGATATGAAGTGGACCTTTGATTGTGTAACTATGGGCTAGTTATTCGAACAGAATTTTAATACTAAACGAAGAAAATGTAAGACGAATAATAACTGTTAGTATAATAATTATTTATTTCTTCTTCTTCTTCTGCGTTCATTCTCAAACTCCAACTGGATCTAGCTGGATCATGGTCCTGCTAGATTTCCAGCCGGATGTAGTCCAGAAAATGGAAATGCGTTGTGTCGCCGTTTATTTGCGCCAATGGCCCGACACATCCGTCTTCGGCGGGATTATTTATTTAAAATAGGCAAAAAAAAAAAAAAAATACCACTTCCCAAGCGGGGAATCGAACCCCGGCCGTCGCGGTGAGAACGCGAAATCCTAACCACTAGACCACTTGGGAGATACCAAGTATGTTTTATAAAAATATATATTATAAAGTTATTAAAACAAATTAATGAAGGGAATAATGCCAGGGTGACGACAAGAGGCAGACCACGAAAAAGATGGTCGTAAGACATACAAAAAACCTCAACTGAACATGACAATAACAGATGCAGGAAGAACACTGGCTCAAGATAGACAGAAGTTTCGAAAAGCAGTGATGAGTCTGTTTCTTATTGATTCTATCATGATCTGTTCAGGACATGGACATGCTACCTGATGATGATGACTAACTAAAAAGAGCTACATTTTTTGGGTATATTAATATATTTGTTTCAATCACACAAGTAATTTGCAGCCATATAACGTACAACATGTAACATAGTACACATAACATTTCAAAATATAAACTACTCAGAGGTCAATTACGTGACTGTCACTGTAGTGCCATGTCGATTGTCACCAACCAATCAGTAACTGATTACAAAAGCTCATGGTAAGCTGTTTGTAAACTCATTTAGCATATTGAATTTTTAAACGTTAAACGGTAAGTTGAAATTTGATATACCCTTTTATTTTTATTATACACATGGTTAGATTTATTTAGCCCTAGTCGACAGTTCAAACTGACATGCGGTTCTAAGCCATGGACCCCCCCCCCCCCGGATCCATACTACCCATGCCCATACCTATGTCACCGTTGATATATTACTGTTCGCTTTCTATTATATGTTTTAAGTTTACTGTCTGTCTTGACAAAGGCCTTTTGGACGAAACGTTGACTTGTGTGTGTCATCTAGTGTTAGCAAAACTAAGTTACCTTTTTCCTGGATCTACCTGTTGGATTTTTGTTTTGCGCAGTAAGTACAATTTTTCAATAGTCAAATAGAATTTTTTTTGTGATTCTTATATTTTTAAAAGAAGGTAGGCCTAGGCCCTATAATGATATAATGAACTGTAATCCACAGCCACTAGGTATAGGCCTACGCCTATGGTAGGCTTAATGTAATGTATAGACCCATATACTCTATAGCGAATTTCACATAAATAAATTAGAGGTATGATACAGGTCCATAAGAACAATTTATTCTTCACTCCCCGGCCCTTTTCACATCTCATTGCCTAGGCTATATTAAAAAAAGGTAGGTAATTGACTCTTTTTTTTACAAATGACTTAGGGTGTTTAATTAAGCTTTATCTAGGCATGTATCAATCTTTTTTTTTTACATAGTTCTATCTGCCTGTACACACCCCCCCCCCCAATCCAGGTCAAAAATGTTATCCTCAGTCAAGCTTTCCTTCACCATTGAGTTTTCTAACTCTTACCAGTGCATTCTTAAATATCATCAACAACTATATCGTACAGTGAAATCTCTCTATAACTCATCCTTTTATAACAAATTTTACTGTATATAGTGAATTTCTGTTATTACATATAGACCCTACATGGTCGGTCCTGACCAAGTTGTAGGAGTAGCAGCTGTGTAACATTAAGTCATTCACCAGAAAACCCAGATTTTGAATCTGCTTGTTCTGCCAAAGATGGATGTGTCGGGTCATTGACGCAAATACAACGGTGACACAATGCATTAATTCCATTCTCTGGACTATATCCCGCTGGAAATCTAGGACCACTGTTCTGCTACAAAAAAAGGTCCAGTGGGAGTTTGATAATGAATACTGAAAAAGAAGAATCCTCTTGTAAATTGTGATTTGAAATACAGTAAAATGCACCCAAACACCAGGAAGTAGGTACCAGGGCTCATGCTCTGGGAATGTCAAGGAATGGTGCCATTGCTACTGCGTAAATGTGGTAGGTGATGATAGTCAGGTGGTATTTGGTCAATCACTGACTAGACATCAGAGCACTTATGGGAAATCGTATGCAATAACAATAGGTAATAACCATACAGTCAGATCCCATTACAGCCCTACATTATTACAACAATTTGTTCCAGATCTACTAAATATGTAGGTAATAACTGCACTTTCCCAGAATATCTCATACCCATTTTTCTTAGACTTGGTCAACCTAGGAACTATCTGTGATTTTAAAATATTTCCATACTTGACTAGTTATACAGTGGAATTCCTCTATAGCGCATCCTTTTATAACAAATGTTGTTATTTAACACCTTTAAAATCTCCAATTATATTTAGTCTTTATTGTTTGTACAATTATACCGTAGCAAATTTCTGTAAAAAAGAAAAACTGAGATTGAAATGGTTCGTCCACCTAATGAGAATGAACCCTTATTGACCAGCGGTAAGATCATACAACATGAAAATTGAAACAGCAAGATACAGAGGACAACCAAGAAGAAGGTAGATTGAAGGAGTTATCAACGTTCTGACACGGTACAGTATCACTGCATATAAAATGACCAAACGTGCAATAGACTGAAACTGATCCAAGTGACTACAAACGTGCAATAGACTGAATACCTATTTGATTGTCATTAAATCCTGCGACACCTCACAGCATAAGCAGAGAAAAGACAATAGATAGATATTTCTGTTAATGCATACTTATTTTGTATATCTGGACCAAGTTGTTGCAATGGGATCTGACTATATTTTTAGTTTGAACATTCATTTTCCCTTTCAGTTCTTGGCATCAAGAGAAGTCACATAAAAATGCCTATCTGTTATTTACATACAAATTTGAAGGAATCTGCTCTACCAGAAGGAACTGAACATAGGATTGCCAAAACTGTTGCTGAGATTCTCGGAAAACCTCTGGAGGTAAACACCTTTATGTCATAATTCAATAAATTTTAACTCTTCATATGATTTCATTTTGAGTTGAAGTATTGATATATGATTCTTCTTATTTCGTTTGCATGGAAGTACTTATATCTGAAGTTTTGTCTCTTCTCTAAAATTGACTGTGTTTTGTAACTCATGCATAGGTCCATAGTTTTTCTTCCATTGTTGTTTCTCTGGGCCAGTGTATTTGCTTCAGTGTTTCTTATTCCAGGAATTCCTAAAGAATATGCTGTCTGAGGTGCCTGTCCACATGGCCGTATTGCCTATCTTGAACTTTGTATATATGTGGCTGTGGAGTTGATTGTGTCCTGTTCTGAGGTGCAGAGTGACAACTTGGTCTGGTATGTTCATAATTTGGTAGTCATCTTGGTTTTGGCTTTCTAATGCTTTGATCATCTGTTTCTTTTATGATTCTCATATATTGTTGGCATATCTGGTTGATCATCAGCAGTTCCCTCCATAGCCAGATAAGCTGCTTTCTCATTTCTAAGTATTCCACAAAGTAATGTATCAACTGCATAGCTACTTTATGCTGATTGCTTAGTTCAGTAGTATTTGCAGGTCTGCTATTTTTCTGGACTGGATCTCTTGGAGTGCTGATCTTGCATCTGTCAGGAATACTACAGAAAATGAACCAATATCCAGACTCCCCAGTTTTTTTTGGTAGCCACCTTGATTTTTTGTGATATAAAGTCAAGTATCTCGGCACAATTTTAACATAGATTGCTGGTGCTCCATTCAGATAAAACAGGATAGTAAAAAAATAATTAGATTTCAACAAATTAGAAACATCCAATGAAATGGAGTGCTGTCAATGCATAGGCAAATTTGAGTGCGAGGATGTTATATTAAACCAATTCTTCGTTATGAATGTGAAACATAGACTGTAAACAAAAAAAAAAGACTCAAATTTAAGAAAGATGAAAATTACATGAACAGCTAAGAAAACTAATATAAAATTTCCCAGAGATTGCTCGAGTATAATGACAAAATTATTGCACAAATTAGAAGCAGACAATCAAAATTTTTAGCTAAATATATCTTGAAAATATTAACCACCACTAATAAGGCTAACTGTGATTTGGAAAAGCAACATCAGTGTTGGAGTAAAAAACAAACTGTATAAGTCGCTGGTGCTTTCTGTTGTGTTGTATGGTTGTGAGAGTTGGACACTCACTGTGGACATGTAGAGAAGATTACAGGCTTTCGAGTACAAATGCTACAGACGAATTCTATTAATTTCCTATAGGGAACATAAGACCAATGTGTACGTAAGAAATAAAGTAGAGATGTGTGCAGGTGTTCAGGAGCCATTGCTTTCAATAGTGAAACGACGAAAACTAGCATGGTTTGGACATGTATGCAGGCACGATTCCTTGTCAAAAACAATACTGCAGGGAACTGTCGAGGGTAGAAGAAGCAGAGGAGAAAATAAAGGCGTGGACAGACAACATCAAGGAATGAACAGGACAAGATATTTCCACTCATCCGCATCGCTGATAGAATTCGCTGGAGGACTCTGTGTGCTGAGGTACCCCTACGACCCTGAAGGGTTATGGGTTTATTGATTGATTGATTGAACCACTACTAATAAAATACTAGTGAAAAATGATAAAAACATTTATAATATGTATAAGGATGAAAAAGGTTGATATTTCATTGGAAGACCTTTAATGGAACTAACACATAATAATAAGAAAAACAAAGAATAATAATTCTTTGAATTTAAACACATCTTTAAAAAAAAATTAAGTCTGTAGTGACCTGACAAAGGACAGAAGGAAATTGCACAATTTGTGCTATACATACAAGAACAAAAGTGTGCGCACCATAACATATGAAATTGCACACTGTGAAGAGATGCAGAAGAACATAATATCTAACAACAGATACAAGAGAGAGACACAAAGAATAGGGCATTATGTCTGTCAAAGATGCAAGATTTAATTAACTGAGTGTTTTTCTGAATATTGTTTATTTTATGATGCCTGTCCATTCATTCATCTAGTAATTAATCAAAGCCATGATGTTGGTTCCTAATCAAGAATTTTGTTATCTCAAGATATTTTATTATTAACATGGCTACATACCAATTGGCAAAAAAAAAAAGATGGAAACTCTTTTGCAGAACAACCATCAAAGAGGTCTCAACAACATGCAAAAATTACAAACAGTAACATTACATTGCTCAAACAGGAGAACTCTGGTTTCTGCCCTATGCACCCTACTCAGCACTGAAGGAACATAGATTGATAGATATTATGAGAACTTTAACCAATTTTGTTTTTCTATAGAGAATAACTGTAGTAATTGTCCCAGGCATACGTTTGCTGCGTAGTGGCACCACAGAACCTGCATGCACGCTCAACATTCATTCCATTGCTGTGTTTGATGCTGAAAAGAATCCTAAATACACACCAGCTTTAAAGAAACTGTTAAAAAATGAGCTTAGTCTTCCTGAAGACAGGTTAGATTTAAGGAACTTTTTATAGCAGATTCTTAGTAGCATATGTCATTGTAACTGATTGGATGCTTAGCTTCTGTCATTGTAGCTGATTGAATGCCGAGATTATGTCATTGTAGCTTATTGGATGCTTAGCTTATGTCATTGTAGCTGAATGAATGCTGCAATTTTGTAATTGTAGCTGATTGGATGCCGAGATTATGTCCTTGTAGCTGATTGGATGCTTTGCCTGTTATTGCAGTTGATTGGATGCTGAGATTATGTCATTGTAGCTGATTGGATGCTGAGATTATGTCATTGTAGCTGATTGGATGCTTAGCTTATGTCATTGTAGCTGATTGGATGCTGAGATTTTGTCATTGTAGCTGATTGGATGCTGAGATTGTCATTGTAGCTGATTGGATGCTAAGATTGTCATTGTAGCTGATTGGATGCTTAGCTTTTGTCATTGTAGCTGATTGGATGCTGGGATTATGTTGTTGTAGCTGATTGGATGCTGGGATTATGTTATTGTAGCTGACTGGATGTTGAGATTGTCATTGTAGCTATTGGATGCTTAGCTTATTTCATTGTAGCTGATTGGATGCTGGGATTATGTTATTGTAGCTGACTGGATGTTGAGATTGTCATTGTAACTATTGGATGCTTAGCTTATGTCATTGTAGCTGATTGGATACTGGGATTATGTTGTTGTAGCTGATTGGATGCTGGGATTGTTATTTTAGCTGATTTGATGCTGGGATTATGTTATTGTAGCTGATTGGATGCTTAAATTGTCATTGTAGCTGATTGGATGATGGGATTATGTCATTGTAGCTGATTGGAAGTTGAAATATTTGCATCAGGAAAAAAAGTCCAAATAGGCCATGCTTTTATTTAATGAATGCACAAATATCGCAGCCAAACTGCACACCACAACAAAAGAATTATTGTTCTCTAAGCTATATCCTTTGAACCTTCAGAAGATTAAAAATAAATGCAGAAGTAGGCCTGCAAAGGGTGAGGGAATCTCTTGGGTATGAAATAAAGCCTAGGAACACTTTGCATTTCACTAGGAAAAAGTGAAACCATTTGGCACAGGGAACAAGAGTGACTAAATCATATTCCTTCAGGGGCTCCATTATCTTTAAAAGAATGAAAGAATTTAGTCGTCTAAGTTAAGTTGAAAGAGAGAAATGTGTAGTTTGTATATATCCTTGCATTAGTTTCCCGAACATAAACATTTCAAATATGGCCAGTGGAATATTATGTTTATCATTTACTTTTCCAGGTGTGTCATTATTTACCATGATCTGGACAGCAACTTTCTCGGCTGATTGACATGCTAACCTTGACTGAAGAAAGAACTTACTCCAGAAGTAAAAAAATGTAATCAATCTCCATATAATTTACAAGTAAACTTAAGTAGGAAGCCAGAGGACAATTTTTAAAAATTCTAGAGACTAAAGGGAATTGAACCAGTCCGTTCTACGGCACCAAATCGCCTAGCAACAATTGCACACGCGTTTTTCAGTACATGACTAACCGCATCTCCAAAAAAAGATGCGATTTCATCAAGCCATTCAAATCGTGCACACAACTAATGTTTTCAGAATCGGTTTTCAGCAGGGAGCGGTCTCAAATGCCATCTATCTATGTGTCAACCAATCAAGTACATGTAAAGTGGTGTAGGCGACCATGTTTCTCCACAACGTTTTATCTCTGTGTTAAGTTACTTTGATGATGTTCTGCCATGTCACCCCATCCAGTAACCTCTTTGTCTTCCTCTGCCCGTGATCTTTTCAGTTGTTACCAAATATTCTTCTTCTTCTGTGTACATTTAAAACTCCTGAATCTCTCCTGCAGTGGGACTGGTCCTACTTGATTTCCAGCAGGATATAGTCCAGAGATGGAAATGTAGTATTTATGTTCTTTCATTGTCAAATTATCATAATATTGCTGGGAAACTGAATAAAACATGATTTGCAGTAAAATCATTCTTTGCAAGCTAGATCTAGTTGTATCTTGTGTTGTTCCAAAACATTTGATGTTCGACCTCTACATAATGGAAACATGATTTACTGTATATTTCTCTGTGAAAGCTATTTCCAAAAAATTCTTCAGACAGACGCTGTTTTATACAGTGTAAAATGTTGTCGAACGCACTAAACTGAAGCGTACTTAAGGTTAAACATCCAGTATACATCATGTATAGAGCAGTTTTTTTTGGTCATCTTGGATTCCCACAACTTGTTTTGCAGAGAAACTCCTGTGGGCCAGATTGTCCTTCTGTGAACAGCAAAACTGGAACAATTCTGTAGTATGTGTTTTTGTGTCTGTATAGCTGCTCCGCAGATGCAGAGCTGCTATTTTTATATAAAATAAAATATTATAATAAAGGTATAATAATATTTGGTCTGGTTTTGACTATCTGTGGTCATGATTTTTGTTTTCTTTAAATTTAAGTACATGTTCTGGGCTTCAATGTGTTTTTGTTGTTGATACAATAAGATGTTCCTTGCTGGTTGTTACAAAATCTGTGTCATCTGCCTATCTTCCGAAGTTAAGATGATTAATTCATACTCACATATAAATCATGCCTAATTTACAGGGATTACATACAAACAGCAACCGTTATAGACAAAACACACATACATAATAACAAACTATTTGTTGTAAAGTCAAGCTATTACATCAGATTTATCGGTCAAATTCACAAAATTTACAATAAATTAAAAATATATATTACAATATACATTTCAAAATAAGCTCGTAGTATATGATGACACCATCAAGTGTCATGGCCATGCAGGTTGGCGTAGGTAATGAAATTTCCATAACTCTATAGATGATGTTGACTATTAATTTCACTGATGAACCTCTTCCGTGTCACTTTACATGACTGCTCACTGTACCAATTTACATGACTGCTCAATATCTTTTCTCATCAACAAGTGGTCGACAACGAAAACGATGGACCACTGAAATAAAGGAGGCAATATATTCAGCATACAAGAGGTCCATCTCCAGAAAACTCTTCTACCCCTGATGCTGAAAGGCAATAAAGGGTTTAGCGAACAGATAGATCAACAAGTGCCTTGCAGGTTGGGGTAGGTGATGGAATTTCGATAGTCATTGCTGACCATCAATTTTGCTGTTGTACTGGTGCCACTTCCCCCAGACTTCAGAATCTTTTCTCTGTTTTCCTTTAGGGGAGATGTACCCACTGTCACAATGTTCTCAATACATCCCATGCATTAAAAAAAATGACAGTTTTTTTTGTGGAGAATTTGTCTATGTAGCTTCATGCAGGTGTCCTCAAACACATGACATTCTTCTGTGCAGAACCACATCCTATGAAGTGTCAAAGACCTCACAGTAGTGGTTCTTAAAATTTTGAAAAGAGCAGGGTCCCAGAAAGACACTCCTCTAACTGCCCTGATTACCAAAATCCCCAAAAGTTATCGGTTAGTTGCAAATACAGAACAATGTCTAAATTGCATCCATCGATATGAATATTTTTTAAACAGAAAAAAAACAAACCTGGGAGGTTTTTCTACTTTCCTTACTGCCAAATGTTGATTTCTTCTATTTCTCCAATATAGTAAAATGTTGAACTCTTCTGTTTGTCTATTATAGTACAATATTGATGTCACCTTTTTTGTCCATTATTGTAAAATGTTGATTTCTTTGGGTTTTTTTTTACAGTAAAATATTGATTTCATCTGTTTGTCCATTATTGTAAATGTTAATTTCATTATTTGTTTGTCCATTATTGTAAAACATTGATTCATGTTTATCAGTTATAGTAAAATGATGATTTCTTCTGTTTATCAATTTAAAAAAAAAAATAATCAGAGTGTTGCTAAGGCTTGAGAGGGGATCAAAGAATAGCTACTGTTTAAATTCCATGTATGTCGTAGGAGGCGACTAAGGATGTTATGGAGTGGAGTTGGCTGTCCCATTCTATAAGGGTCAAAATGACCTAACTCATGCTGTAGTTGGATGTGTCAAGCAGAAATATACAGATATCGCAGTAATACTGTAAACCAGGCATTGCGATCTCTGGACTACATCCCACTAATCTGCAGGAGTTTGAGAACAAACACAGAAACTTCTTTTATACCCAGGAGGCTTCAGTTTAGTGCAATGCCTATTGAAAGAGCCTTCTACTCAGAGGAGGTATCCCTCTCCATTTTACATTATAGTAAAATGTAGATGTATTTTCTGTTTATTCATTGCAGTATAATGTTGATTTTATCTGTTTGTCTACTAGTTCTTCTTGTGTTTATTATCAAACTGTTTTTTATCAGGGTGTAGTCTCTGGAGAGCAGAATCCACTGTATCATGATTTACAAGCTTCGTTGTGATGTGTGCACCTTTCGGCATGATTTTTTAAATAGTTTTTTTTTCAATTCCTGTACAATAAAATGCTTCTTTCTGCTGTTTATCTACAAAACTCCATTACTGTTAATTTCCCATTTATTAAACACTGACTACTGTAAAATGTTGATAAGAGCATCAAAAAACTTGGTCCTGTCCTCAGATTTCATCTCAATGACTGAAATGGAAAAAATATAAAATGATGAAATGAAAAAAACAAATCAAGTTTTTGGAATCAATTTACAAAATGTAAACAATCTGCATCAATGACATTATATAATTCTGTGACTACAAGTAGCATGACCATGGAGATTATGGTGGTGACCAGGACATTTGAGTGGGTAGTCACACAGAAGATAACACAGGTCTGCATTTTGAGTGACTATGAGTATGATTAGGAAGATACAAGTGGGCCTCGTTCGCGAACAGCGGATTGAGGCCTTGAGAAAAGTGAGATTGAAAGTAGTTACATTTATTTTCGTGCTGGAACATGTGGGTGTTCAAGGCAATAAAAGGGCAGATTAACTGGCATCATGTGCAATTGTGTCACAGAGCGATGGGGCAATGAATCAAGTTGACGTTTTGAACTCCACAAGAGATATAGCACGCGAGAGAGACTAGTGTGGATGATTTATTTTCAATGGCTAGGATTAAAGAATGGAATTTGAAATGCAGTGTTGCTAGAAGTACCTTGTAGATGTAAGGAATAGATATGAACATCTAATAATAGAATGCATGGAACAATACAGAAGGGAAAATCCAGAAGAGAAAATAGACAATAAATGGGAAAGCCTAAAGAAAAGTATTCAAACATCAAGTAAAAATTTACCAACAAGAAATACCAAGAACAAACAAACATGGATGACAGATGAAATATTAGAGAAAATGACAGAAAGAAAGCTAAAAATACACCAAAATACTCAAGTACAGACAAGGAGATACGTAACATGTGCAGAACAGCGAAAAAACAATGGCTAGAAACAAAATGCAGTGAAATAGAGGAGATGTCCATACAACAGAAGACAAAATTAATGCATAAGGAGATACGGCTGATCACAAATAAGAAAAATCCTATTAATGGCGGTGGCTGCATAAAAGATAAAAATGGTAAAATAATATTTGATAAAACAGAAGCACTCACAAGATGGGCAGATTATGTAACAGAACTGTTTGACGACCAACGGAACAAAAAACCAACAATACACAACAATGATGGACCAGCAATACTGAAATCAGAAGTAGAACATGCAATAAATTCAATAAAATGTGGAAAAGCTGCAGGCTCTGACAACATAACAGCAGACATAATAAAAACTCTAAATTAATTTGGTGTAGATACTATCACAGAAATTTGCAATGACATATACGAAACAGGCCATATACCTAAAGACCTAACATCATCAATATTCATACCACTACCTAAGAAGCCCAGGGCTGTGGACTGTACAGAATATAGAACAATAAGTCTAATGAGCCATCTAACTAAAATACTTCTCAAGATAATACATGAAAGAATTAAGAACAAGATAGACATGGAGGTCGGTGAAGAACAATTCGGTTTTAGGAAAAACAAAGGAACCAGAGAAGCTATACTGAGTATCCGGCTAGTGATAGATAAATATATAGAAGTCCAAAAAAGTATCTATATTTGCTTCATAGACTACAGCAAGGCCTTTGACAGAGTCCAACATGAAAAATTAATCAAATGTCTTCAAGAAATAGGCATAGATGGAAAAGACATCAGGCTGATTAGAAATATATATTGGGAACAAACTGCATCAATAAGGTGTGAAAACAGCTACTCACCGTACATAGAAATAAGAAGAGGGGTAAGACAAGGATGCATTTTATCACCAAGCCTATTTAATATCTACACAGAGAATATCTTTAAAAATATAGAAGAAATACCAGGACTCAAGATCAATGGGAAAATAATAAACAACATTAGATATGCAGATGACACTGTTCTTTTAGCAGAAAGTGAACATGAACTACAAAGACTAATAGATCAAGTCAATAAATCAAGTAATGAATATGGACTGGATATAAACATTCAAAAAACAAAAACCATGATAATCAGCAAAAACACAGAAGAACAGGATGTAAACATAAACATACAGGGAGAGAAACTACAACAAGTAAAACAGTATCAATATCTTGGACACATAGTCAGAAATGATGGCAGATGTGAAACAGAAGTTAAAAGGAGAATAGGAATGGCTAAAAGTACCTTCAATGACATGAGGAAATTATTAATATCTAAACAAAGTACAAACAAGTTAAAAATGAGAATTATAAAATGCTACATCTATTCCATATTAATGTATGGCTCAGAAACATGGACACTAAATAAACAATTAGAAGACAAAATTGATGCCTTTGAGATGTGGGTATATAGAAGAATAGGGAGAACATCATGGAAAGAGAAGAAAACAAATAAAGAGGTGCTAAAAACACTTAATATGAAGAAAGAACTACTAAGAGAAATAAAGATCAGGCAAATAAAATACTTTGGACACATTAAAAGACATGACACCCTATTGAAGACCTTACTTGAGGGTAAAGTCAAAGGGAAGCGAGCAAGAGGTAGGCAGAGATACAAGTGGGAGAGTAACATTACACGATGGACAGGTTACAGTCTAGCAGAGTGCACCACCAAGACAAGAGACAGGAGATGTTGGAAATACGTTGCAGCCAACCTTCGTTGCGGAGACGGCACTTGATGATGATGATGATGTTGCTAGAAGTGAATTTTTTTGAGGGTTCAGAAGATTGATGTTCAACCAGCAGAGGACCAATACAGTCAGCATAAGTGTAATGGCGGATACAATCAGGGAGATATCGGAGAAACTATGGACGTGTCCAGTTTGCAGTGATAATGATCCGACGACTAACTACATAATTCTCTGAGAAGATGTATCCTACTGAGGAGGTTTTCCGATCCCCAGGAATTACAAATGATTAGCTCTTACTTTCTATGTGCAATGGGGTGGTTTCTCCACAGCTTTAGTTCATATACCAAGAAGACTCCAACTCTTTTTGGTACAACAATCAATAATACTGCGTGAAATGTAACAATAGTAACATACGTCAAACACAGGTTTTTGAATGTTTCACTTGAACAAGACAGACTATCGCTAAGGGGTTATGAGGTTAACGCGAAAACAGCCAAATGACAATACACAAGACATTTTCAACGTTTCAAACCGTTAGGTCTTTCTCAAGAATATACAAAACAAGACAAGCAGTCAAAAACGATGAGAACAGTAAAAACTATGTTACCACCACAGAGGCACTAGATATACTATTAACATGTAAACAATACAAAGTTCAAGGTGACAATGATGTATATGGAAACATGTAGTCATGGAAGTGGGTTTTGCAGAAAATTGGATGGGATATGATAACAGATATAACAAATTATTACTGTATACAACATGGATAGCAATACAATAAGGACCACACCAACACAAATTTAAACAAATTTAAGTCCACAAGTCCTGAGGGTACCAAACTAAAATATAAATCGATTTTCAAGAGCTTACCTAGATCTGTCATCCGTGGTGCAGGATCTGAGGGCAGTAACCTGGATATCGAGGGCACTATGATTACCATTGAAATGAATGGCGACGGGTAGATTCTCTGTGTTTTATGGCATGAAGATGCCTACAGAAGCGGTCACTTAATTGTACGATTTAGGTCCTATTTAGGGTACAATTGTTTTCCTATATGAGTTATGACTTATTGATTGTGAGATGCAATCAGTAGACAGTCACAGCACCAGATGGCTGACTATCATTTTCAAAATATTTAAGTTGACTTGTGAAAATGTACACACACGCAAAATAAAAATATAGGATAAACTTTGAAATGATAAAGTTAGAAATACTCAACTACCATGCACACAGTTAAAATGATGCTGAAATCTGTGACAAAGAGACTTGGCTAAACAAATGAACCATTAGAAAACCAGTAGGAAAATCTACAAATATATTCATTCATTAGGTGCCATGTCGGCTGGCATAGGTGATAATGGCTCTCCACAGATCTCTCCAGTATTATGTATCAAGATCATTGTTGTTTCCCTGCCATGCCAGGTTGTTAAACTGTCTAATATTTTCTCACGTTGTCACCCTCTGTCTCTATTGCCTTTAATCTTGCCTATTGTGACTATATTATTCAAACCTCCTTGTCTCATAACGTGGCAAAAAAATTAACATTGTCTTTTTCTTATATTATTTATTAAGCTCCATTTTGCATTTGACTCTTTCAATACCTCCACATTAGTGAGTTAACGAACTCATGGTTAGTTTTCCTGGCAGCCCATGGTATTCTCAACATTTTTCTGTGGAACCACATCTCTAAGTTCCCACTTTCCAGTGTGTTTATTGTCCAAGACTCACATCCATATGTTAGTATAGGAGTTATAGCTCTGCAGAACTCTCTTCCTCACCTCTAAAATATATGACCAGCCCAAAGACAGCATCAACCTCCTGAGAAGGAAGGACCAGAGTATCATCTTCCGACTCTCCATCGAGACCAGCACCGTGCAGAGGTGATGGGGCTTAGTTCAGCCATCAGGGGCTGGAAACTAAGACTGGTCGGGCAGTCCCACTCAAGCAGGACCATAGTCCTGCCCTAGTAAGCAGAGTGCTGAAGACGGAGGCATCCAGCCAAAAGGCGCACAGATAATCAGAATGCCACGCACAAAACACAATGGAAACATGTCTACATCTATAAATAGTTATGGTGCCTGCCCTGTGGCGGACGTTCAGGCAGGGACGGTGCCGGGCCCTATACCTCGAAAGGGCCCAACCTCAGTTACTGGAAGTCCTTCTCAATTGCCCCGAGGAGCCAGGAGGCAAGGGAATAGAGCTACTGGCCAAACAAACAAACGACCAATAAAAATAATGCACTGGAATGCTGAGGGTGTCAACAGTAAAAGAGATGGATACAGCAAAAAATTGGAACTTGAAAATGTCCTCAGTGAAGAACAAGTTAACATATGCTGTATCCAAGAAACACACCTCAGCAGCGACATAGCCTTCAAAATCAGAGGCTACCAGTGCTACCGATCTGACCGAAAGGACAGGCGAAAGGGTGGAATTCTGACACTTGTTAAAAACAATATCAGCGCATGTCAGCTTGAAGTATATATGGAAGGGGCAGAATACCAGATGCTCCACCTAAAAACAGACAGTGCAGAATTCCATCTCCTGAACTACTACTGCCCAAATGATAAACCATTGGCACTAGACACAATTCCAGACAAAGAGAGACTTATGGTGTGTGGTGACTTCAACAGCCACTCTCAGAGCTGGGGCTACGATCATATCGACAAGAGAGGTGAGGAACTTGAGAGCTGGCAGGATGAAAATAATCTCATCCTTATTAACCAGCCAGCAGACTCGCCAACCTTCTACTCGAGAGCATGGCACACCACCTCTACACCAGACCTAGCATTCCACTCACCAGGCTTGGAATGGAACATCACACGTGTTGTTGGAAAGCATCTTGGAGGTAGTGACCACAGACCAGTATTTCTGGAAATCCACAATGAATTTACCACGGACAGCAGCACGCTCACTAGGTGGAACTATAAAAGGGCAGACTGGAAAATGTACCAGCATTTAACCAGTGTTCTAGCTAAGGACATGAACTTGGACAAAGACATCAATAGAGCAGTGAGTGAATTTAATAGATGTATACTACATGCTGCTAGTAAAACCATACCCAGGGGGGCACGCAAAAACTACAAACCCTACTGGAATGATGAACTGGAAAAGCTGCAAAATGAGATGGAAACATCTAGACAGCAGGCTGAGAACAGACCTAGCCAAGAACATCACAACAAATATCAGCAAACAAAGGCTAAATTTCAAAGAGCCAAGTTACAAGCCAGACGGAGCAGCTGGAAAGAAAAAACAGAGTCGCTGAACCTAGAAAGAGATACTAGGAAATTATGGAAACTTGTAAAACAACTAAATGATGAAAATACAGGGAGAAATACCAGGATCACACTTTATAAAGATAGAAACATTTTAACAGGTAAACATGCAGCTGATTACTTTGCAGATTCCTTTGCAGAAGACAATAACGTCAAAGTCAGCCCAGACAAACAACAGGAGGTTCGAGAGAACCAGCAAAACATTGGACAAGGTGAACCTATACCTGAAGTCATGGAGGCACCAATCACAATGAGAGAACTGGAGCATGCAATATCCAAATTGAAAATGAAAAAGTCCCCTGGAGCTGATGGAGTGTCCAATGAAATGATTAGAAACCTGGGAAGTGCAGCAAGAGCAAAGCTACTGCAGATCTTTAACACAAGCTGGTCCACAGGTAATGTACCACAGGCGTGGAGAGAAGCAATAATGATACCACTCCTCAAATCAGGAAAAGATGGCAACACAGTCTCCAACTACAGGCCCATCAGCCTCACAAGCTGTCTATGTAAAACAATGGAACGCATTATCAATCTTAGGATGCAGTGGTACCTTGAAAGTGAAAACCTTCTGGTATCACAGCAAGCAGGTTTCAGACAGTGCTACTCTACTGAAGATCAGGCAACCTACCTCTCCCAAGAGATTGAGGATGCCTTCCAAGAAAAGAAACTGGTACTAGCAGCATGGATAGACCTCAGGAAAGCATTTGATAAGGTCTGGAAAGAAGGGCTCCTAAAGAAATTGCGAAATTGCAGGGTTAGCTCAAGAATGTACAAATGGGTAAAAGCATACCTGCATAATAGAAGAGCCAGGGTACAATTAGATGGTCGCAAGAGCAAGAAAGTTCTACTGCGTCATGGAGTCCCCCAGGGAGGAGTCCTGTCACCCACACTTTTCTTGGTTTACATCAATGACCTAGTTGCTGAACTACCACACGGGATCAAAGTGGCAATGTATGCTTCTTCTTCTTCATCGTTCTTCAGTCAGATATCAGGTTACAGCACCAATAGCTTCAATGAATTGTGTGATTCGCTTCAGGTCATCCATGGAACCCCTCAAGTCTGGAAGCAGTGCCGTCTCAGTAGGCCATATTTTCTCCCTCTCTTCTTGGTAGAGTTGACAGGCATGAAGAATGTGTTCTGCAGTCTCTGGGCTCAGTCCACAGTTGCACAGGTCTGTCTCACCAATCTTCAGCTTTCGGAACATGTGACTTCTCAGTCTGTTGTGAC
Source organism: Meghimatium bilineatum (assembly GCA_034231615.1). Classification (NCBI taxonomy): domain Eukaryota; kingdom Metazoa; phylum Mollusca; class Gastropoda; order Stylommatophora; family Philomycidae; genus Meghimatium; species Meghimatium bilineatum. Next base: position 30,479,354 of record CM067304.1, on the reverse strand, counting down.
CAGTTCGTAGTCTGAAAATGATGGTTTGTTCCTTGCGTGACATTTGGTGGTAGGGGTCATTTGGTTCTGCAGTTGGGTGCATTTGCTTCCACTTTTTCTTATATTCTGCTTTTAACATGGTCTTACTTTCATAGTACGTATTATCATTTTCTATTTGTTCCAGTGATCCCCCTTTCCTTGCCAGGAGATCAGCTTTTTCATTTCCAGGTATGCCACAGTGACCTGGGATCCACTGCAGTACTGTTTCTTTGGTGGTACTGCTGAGGTGTAGTAAGCAGGCCGTAAGTTCATTCATGCTCGTGTTCTTTGGATCTTTCAATGCCTGCAATACTGATTTTGCATCCGTTAGAAATACTACATGTCTGTTGTGACTCGGCAAGCAATTTATGAGCATTTTGGCTGCCTCTATTATGGCTTCCATTTCTGCTTTAAAATTAGTGGAATGTTTGCCTGTGGGTATGGATTTCTCTATTTCTTTTCCATCTGGTGTTACTATATATATTCCTGATCCTCCATCTAATACTGCCTCTTTCGCTGATCCATCTGTATATACATGTGTCCATATATCCTTTGGGTATGCTTTCTGTATGTGATTCTTAGTTGTCTCCTTTAGTACTTGTATAGTAGTTTCTGTTTTCGAAATGATGCTTGGTATATTGTCCATAATTCTTGGGAAGTTTTTCCTGTCCCATGTTGGGTATGTGTTAAAGGTGTTTAGTGGTTTTAGGTTTTGTAGGTCTGTATCTGTGAGTGATTTCTGGAGCTGTTTAGCGGAGTGTAGAAAGCTACCTCTTTTGAGTCGCTCTTTTGTAGGTCTGCTTAGTCTTTGGTTCATTTGATGACTCTCCAAACATTTGAACTTTGCATACTGTGTGAGGATTTTTTCATTTCTTCTTTCTTCCATTGATGGCAAACCTGTGCATGTTTCCATTTCTGTGATTGGGGTAGTATTCATACCACCTGTTATAATTCTGAGATTGCGGTTTTGTATCTTTGAGATCTTTTGAGTGTTACTCTTGGCTGCAGTCCCCCATGCTGACATTCCATATTCCAAAGCTGGTCTTACATAACCTGTATATGCTCTACTTAGAATTTTTCCATTTGCACCCCAATCTGTTCCAGCCAATTTTTTAAGGAGTGCTGTCCTCATTGTACCTTTTGTTTGGCACTTGTCTATGTGCTGTTTCCATGTAAGTCTTGGATCAAAAGTGACTCCAAGGTATGTAGGTGTCTCATCTTTTGGCAATGTTTGACCATTTATGGTTAGTAGGATTTTCTGTGGTTTGGTGGACATGCTGAAGATGGTATAGGTAGTTTTTTGGGCATTGATAGACATGGCCCATTGGTCTGTCCACTTGGCCAAATTGTCCATAGTTTCTTGCAACCTTATTTTTGTTGTGCCTACGCTCTCTTCACTGCACCATATCGCCAGATCGTCTGCATACATTGCAGCATTTACTTTACGCGAGAGAATTTGGTCAATGTCATTCATAAATATAAGGAACAGAGTGGGGGATAGAACACCTCCCTGTGGTACTCCATGCTTAAAGAGTTTCTTTCTGCTATGCTTCATTTCAAGCTTCACTGCTGCTTTTCGGTTGTGCAGGTAGTGTTTTATCCAGTAATACATGCGCCCTGTCACTTTGTTTTGTTGTAGTTTAAGGAAGAGTCCATCTTTCCATACACAATCAAAGGCTTTTTCCATATCTACCCACACCACTGATGTCTGCTTTTTGTCCTGGAAAGCATCCTCTACTTCCTGGGCAATTAGTGTAATCTGGTCTTCAGTTGATCTACACTTTCTGAAGCCAGCTTGCTGATTTAGCAGGATTTTATTTTTTTCTAGGAACCACATCATTCTTTTGTTTACCAGGCGCTCCATTAATTTGCAAACACAGCTGGTCAGACTTATTGGGCGATAGCTGTCCACCTTATTTTTTGGCTTGCCTTTCTTGTGGATTGGTATCATTATGGCGGTTTTCCACACCTGTGGCACTAGACCTCTATCCCAACAGTTGTTAAAAATTTTTATTAATTTCTTTTTTGCTGATGGTCCGATGTGAATTAGCAGTTCATTTGGTATGTCATCAGGGCCAGGTGATTTCCTAAGTTTTAATACTGCTAGTTCTTCATTTAGTTCATTGATCGTGAATGGAATATTCATGACATCTTGTTTATCTTTGCTGATCTCTTTTTCGATATTCCGTAGTTCTTTTCTTACTTCTCTTCTCCTATTTTCATCGACTTTGTGGCAGGCAGTACTTTGGTAATGCTGTATAAAGTGATTTGCAGCCTTCTTTCCTGTGAGTACATCTCCACCATTCTCTATAGCTACTGGTGCTGTTTTGTTATCTTCATTGTTGAGCATTTTTGTTATTTTCCATAGCTTTCTTCCCTCTCTGTCGAAGTTTAAATTTTCTGTTTTTTCGTGCCAGCTTTTCCTTGTGTTTGTAATTGTTGTTTTTCTTAGTTTGGCTACAGCAGCTTTTAGTGATATGTTGTTTTCTGTGGATGGGCTTTTTTCTGCTGTGTCTCTGGCCTTTGACACTTCTTTCTCCAACTCATCGAGTTCGTCAGACCAGTACGGTTTGTAATTTTTCCTAGCACCTCTTGGTATGGTTTGCTTGGCTGCTTGAAGAAGTGCAGAAGCCAGGAGTTGTGCAGTTTTGTTCACGTTTTTAATCCTTGGATTTAAGGTTTTTGTGAATTTGTCTGTCAGGTCAGCAAACTTACTCCAATTTGCTTTCTTGAAGTTCCATCTGGGTGTGGTTGTAGGGCCAGCAGGGGTATGGTTAATGTCAATGGTGAGTTTGATGGGGCGATGGTCACTTCCACCAAGCTGCTCCAGCACTTCCCTGTATGTTATTTTCGCTAAGGCGTCTGTTGCAAAGGCTAGGTCAGGGGTTGAGGTGGTGGCAATGTATGCTGACGACCTGGTGATCTGGTGCACGGAAGAACATGCAACAGTGGCCACTAAACAAATACAAAGAGCTATCGATGCCCTAACCTTATGGGCTAATAGATGGTGCGTCAGCATTAACACAGATAAGTGCAGCACTACACTCTTTACCCTCTCACCAAAACAAAAAGCTGGTCATATCAAGATAGATGGAGAGCTCTTGAAAGAAGACAAACAACCCACATACCTCGGAGTTACTTTTGATGATAAGCTGACATGGAAGCAGCACATAAACAAAGCAACAACAAAAGCCAGGAGGAAGCTAGCTATCCTGAGAAAACTAAGTGGAACCACATGGGGAGCCAGTGGAAATATACTCAGTAAAGTTTACCAGCAAGGCATAAGACCACACCTGGAATACGGTTCAGCTGCGTGGTGTCCTGCATCAAACACCACATTACAAGATCTAGATAAAGTGCAAAACCAGGCACTTAGAATAATGTTGGGAGCAATGAAATCAACACCCATAGCAGAGATGCAGAAAATGGGAAGAATGCAAACACTTGGCGAACGCAGAGACACAAAAGTACTAATTCAGGCAGAAAAGTTTCAGTGTATGCCAAGTCATCCAATGAAGGAAAGATTCCAAAATCTAGCAATGGGACGACTGAAAAGGAGCAGCTTTATCCATCAAGCTAAACGACTCCGTAGACAACTTACAGACCTACCTGAAGTTGACAGCCCCTTAAGGTCTGTACCAGAGCAAACCCCGTGGAGTGAAAGCCATGGAATGCCAATATACATTCAGATCCATGTGAAAGGAATACTAAGCGAGGACGAACAGAACAGTGTGCAGCGAATGACTGTCACCCTCAGTTTCCTGGATGAGGAATATCCACAAGATATATGGGTCAGAGTGTACACAGATGGGTCAGCACAGAATGCTGTGAGGAATGGAGGTGCAGGTGTATATATAGAATATCCACACAAGCCTAGAGATACAATCAGAACACCGACAGGAAAATTTTGCAATAATTATGATGCAGAAATCCAGGCAATTAGTGTGGCAGCTAAAAAACTGCTGAACTCCAATTCTGACCTACAGCCTGTGGTATTCCTGACAGATGCAAGGTCAGTGCTTCAAGCTCTCCAGTCTGGAAAACTAACAGACTTAAAAAAAACTACTTAGCGAATTGTCTTACCAGTATAGGGTAACCATGCAGTGGATACCCTCTCACTGTGGAATACCAGGAAATGAAAAAGCAGACCAACTGGCTAAGGAAGGTGCTGCCGAAGACCAACCAGATATACCAATCACCTACCATCAGAAAAAACAGATGATCAAGTCAATAAGAAAGCCACAAACACCAACACAAGATGACTATCATATTATGAACAGACCAGAACAAGTTATAATTCTACGTCTCAGAACAGGACACAACCGACTCCGCAGTCACATGTATACAAAGTTCAAGATTGGCAACACGGCCATGTGTACATGTGGACAGGCAGCACAGAGTGCCAAACATATACTTCAAGAGTGTTCTGAGCATGAAACACTGAGGCAGACATATTGGCCAGAGGAAACAACACTGGAATCAAAACTCTATGGGACACTGTATGAACTACAAAAGACAGTGAGTTTTATTAAGGAGACAGAATTACAGATATAGACATGTTTCAAGTGAACGAAAGAAGAAGAAGATCTTCCGACTTCGCACACAACATCTACAACTTAATAATCACCTGAACAGAATATGACCACAACACACTCCAGGGTGCCGGCTGTGCACATATGATATTCTCGACCACCACATTTTTTAATGTCCAGCACAGGATGAGATCAGGAAAATGCTTCTCCATCCAAGGCCAGATAAATGGAACATATATGGAACAAAACATCAGGGCACAAACACATGCATATATCACACAATGGAACTGGGTCAAAGGGCATGAGCCCATGTACCACTGAATCAGCAACCAATAGGAATTGAGTGATGTAATTTAAAATAGACTAAAATTCTCAGACGAAACAAAAAGAATTATTCTCACTGTTTGAATCAAAACTGTTCAACTTTGCTACTGTGTTGGTTGATTCTGCTGCCTGTTCAAATGCTTTGCCAAAGAAGCTGCAAAATGTTCACAAGTAAATTCAAGTAGGAAGCAAGAGGATAAATTGAAAATTCTTGACCAACGGGAATTGAATCAGTCCATTCTAACAGCACCGAATCGCCTTGCAACTCGAACATTTTCATCTTCATTTTGAGTTGCAAGGTGATTCGGTGCCATTAGAATGGACTGGTTCAATTCTCGTTAGTCTCAAAATGTTCACAAACAATAAATAAAATTAATTTACAAAGCCATAAAAGAGGTGTAACATTTATAAATGTTCAAATTTTATGTTCAGAAATTTCATTCTCAAAGTTCTGCTGGTTAGCAGGATGTAGTCTGTAGAATTAAATGAATTTTGTCATGGTTTACAGCAGAGGTTGGCAAACTATTTCAATAGTGGACCAGATAGAGCTATAACAAGTTTCACTAGCTTTGCCCATCCTCAAAATTATGGATCTCAGCAAATGTATAACACATATAACTGACATTTTGTGTGTGAATTTAAAATAGTATAGATCCTCCTATGAATTAAATAGGGTAATTAAAATGCAGCCAGTTGTTTCATTTTTGTCTATTTGTGATATATATCAAAAGTCTACCTGTCAACTTACATCTCACACACATTTTTAAGATGTTTACAGTCAATTATAAGACCTCATTTACACATGATTAGTTTATCACACAACTGGCATGATTTAAGCATGAAATTGTACTATTTTGTACTCTTCAACACAAGACAGACAGTGTTTAAGATTTTGTAAATGTTGGTGTAGTGTCTGAAGTGGTAACATTTCTTTTTTCGATACACAATAACTAGCATGCACACAAAAATTAAAGGATTTCATTCATTTATAAAAACTGGGCATGTTGCACAAATATAAAGTAAGTATATATATATATATATATATATATATATATATATATATATATATATATATATATATATATATATATATTTACTGGGTCTAACCAAATATATTTGTTTGATGGCAAAGCTTATGAAATGTGCTATTGATGAGTGTGATGTGGAGACCAACAAGCAGTTTTTTAGTCTCCTGAATGTCCAAGTAGTGTATCCTCAGCTTGGAAACCATTGCATGTAGTACTTTTAGATCAGCCTAACTGGTCATATTTTGCCCATCCCCGGTTTGAAGCTTGGCTGCTATATTTGCACTTTTCAGTTTGATAATCTGACAACAGCATTTCATCTTTGAATAAGGGGATAACCAAACTTATGCACAACTCTCTTCAATCATCTCTTGTTCATCTGATGAAGGCCATTCTCAGCCCAACTAGTATAGAAATGATGGTAACTGTGGTGTGTCAGGTTGGCCAATCAGTCCTATATCTACTTGGAATTTCCTTCCACACTCTGAACATGTGTGGGAGGAGTCTGTGCAACTCTTGTCTTTCTTCTAGCACAAAGTTCTCTGCAACAGCTGTACCAACCCTAAGTCTGTGATGCCAGCCGGGGGTCTGTCCTGTGTCGCTCTCTCCCATCAATCTCCACATTGAATTGAGTCAGGAATATTTTAAAGTTTGTATCCTACAACATACATGACACGACCAGAGTGGTCGTGTCATGTATTATTTGCTCCCATTTCAAGTAATGGTAACGCAAGTTCCAGGCGACACATGGGTGCAACATACATCTGAAAATGCTTGTCTCCAAACATTTCATCAACACATTTGCTGGAAGAGTTGATGAATAAGTGGAAACATTTGCAGTTCTTAGAAACAGTCTGTTGTATGTGTTTAATGACATATATTATATGATTGAGGGAATTCACAATTAAATGTGAATTTATGATTGATGGAATTCACAATTAAATGTTATGCTCTATGATTGAGGGAATCCACAATTAAACATGGGATACCTGTTCTATGATTGAGAATATAAGGGTACTTTCTTTTCTGATAGAGTTAAACTTGTACTCATGCTGCTTCTTCTTCTGATAGAGTTAAACTTGTACTCATGCTGCTTCTTCTTCTGATAGAGTTAAACTTGTACTCATGCTGCTTCTTCTTCTGATAGAGTTAAACTTGTACTCATGCTGCTTCTTCTTTTGATAGAGTTAAACTTTTACTCATGCTACTTCTTCTTCTGATAGAGTTAAGCTTGTACTCATGCTGCTTCTTCTTCTGATAGTTAAACTTTTCCTAACTTTTCATCCACATAATTCTACTGTCCTTAGAATGTTATTCAAACATTATTCTCCTCTCCAATCTGATCCCCAAACTAGTGCTATTTTTCAAGACTTTCTTCTGGTTGACTATAGACGTGACTCAAATCTTAACGACGGGGTGCAAAGGGAACGCAATGCACTCGGCGGACCCACGGTTAGCAGATAACCAAGATCCCAAATGTACCTCCTCGCGGTGCACCCTGGAAAAAGAAATACAGCAGCTCAAGCTCTGTTAGAACTACAAGCTCTGTTAGCTTGAGACAAGCTTCTAGTTACCTGTGCTCCTTATAGGCAGAGACCCAGGCCCAATCATGGGCGTTCGGAAATGCAAGAAGACCTGACCCAACTCTAATGTCGAGCCTTCCTATACCGGAAACATGCTCGCGAAGAGAAAGGGTTCCGTACCGATGGGTTCAGGCACAAAAGGGACAAAGAATTTAGCCCTGACCCATCTCTATTGTCAAGTTTTCCTATACCGGAAATACACTTGCAGAGAGAAATGGTTCAGTATCTGATGGGCTCAGGCGCTAAATGGACAAGGTCGCTCAGCTCGAGAATGTTGCTCTGAAACGCGTCGTGTGAGACTCAAACTTTGGCGAGGGGTTCACGATGCCGGTGAACAACACCTCGGGTAGGAGGGCACACGAGCCAGGGTCCAACTCTTCTGGTGAGTTCTTCCTCATACGGAACCAGGCTCGCGGATGAGAAACGGTTCAGTACCCGATGGGCACAGGCACAATACGTCCAATTGCACGAGGTGAGTTCATAGACGGTGGAACACCTTGTGCGAGATAGATGTGAACGACAATTGTTTAGGCGAAGAGTCACTACACACCCGCGTGCCCAGCGACAGATAGACAGGCTGTCATGGACTAGGGAAGCCTACCCGAATTAAAGGCATGACAAAACGGATGTGCTTGACCTTGGACGTCCTGGCCACAATTGGCCAACTGAGGTGCAAATAACACAGTTCTACTGTGAACTTGCAGCACAACGTACTTCACGCTCCCCGGCGGAAATCACACGACATATTCGTTGTGGTTATATGAGAGCGAACGCTGAAGAAATCTTAACGACATCTTGGTTCAGTCACCTCAGGGCTAATGGAGCCATTTTAGCATGGTTCGTTGTGGATGCCGGTGTTGCAACACATGTGCCTGTGTAATGCAGACTGTGTAATGTCATTTCCTAAGGCCACTTTTACTATTAACAATGTCTTTTACTATTAACTATCAACATGTGAATACCACAATGTCACTTAAGTTATTTGTAAGCACATTGACATTAAATATTTAGGTGAAACTGCCAAAAAACCTAAGATACCATTTCTGCCAACATCTACTTGCCATTAACCACAAAAAGTTTACTCATACATATCAATGGCGCTGATCATTGTGGTGCCCATGGCATTCAGGTCACTGCAATATAATCTTGCACCACTGATGCAAGCTAGGTACGTCCTTGAAAATCACTATATTGCAGTTTGGTACCCTTAAGCCATTTTATCTTAACATATTGGGTGGTGGGGCCTTTGTTGTGTTGTTCATATTATTTTCAGTAATAGATTTTATTTGGTTCTCATTCCTCATATTTTTTAATGCTCATCTCCATGACAATACTTGTGCACATGTATGTGATTGTTATAAATAACCAAAATATCAGAGGATAACCGACAAAATGGAGAGTACCGCATTAACCAAACAAATAAGAAGGAAGTACTAAATTGAGTAAAAAGATTATTAAAAAATGCCTACATATCAATAATAAAAAATAAATAGCTAACAATAAATCACAGAATTAAGACAATTTTCTACATTGCGGTCTAACTGGGATCTTTTTCAAGAAATAAAAAACTATCAAAAACACAAAACCATACAAATATTGAGAACTAAAATGACTTGAGCCTGTTTCTCAATTTTCACTTTGCCTTGTTTTTTTTGGTTTGTCATTTATTAGACATGCTTTCCATATTTTCACTTGACCTTGTTTTTGGTAATATATAAACAGGCTCAAGTCATTTTAGTTGACAATATTTTTATGGTAGTGTTTTTGATAGTTATTTGTTTCTTGAAAAAGGTCCCAGTTTGACTGCAACGTAGAAAATGTTCTTTGTTTTATTGTTAGCTAATTATTTTTTATTATTGATAGGTATTTTTGTAGTAACCCTTTTACTTTATTTAGTATGTCATTGTTACCTTGGATGTCTCTGCTGTTAAATGGGCAATTCACAATTAAATGCAAGATTAACAACAGGATAAAAAAAAGATAAAAGAGATTTATTGAAAACATGCTCCATAGGTGGCTGAAATAATTAGAAACTAGAGAATCAAAAAATGTCCACCTACTTTTTTCTCTCATCATCAGTATCCAGGGGAGGAATGCCTACCATTAGAGTTGTTCCCTCTTCCAAACTGAGCGGAGCCCCCATCACTAGAGGGAGACTCTTAACTCGTCTATTCCTGCTCTGTGGAATAATGCATTTGCAAAGATATATTATACATGTTAGTAAATACAGAGTTTCTGTATTTTGTATAGAATATATTCAGCTAGTCGTCGGATTATCATCACCGCACTTTAGACACATAGGTGCTAAGCCAGTAGTTACACTTATTTCTGGCAATGCAACATTTCAATTCCAGTTTCTTTATTCTTCACATGGAAATGGAACAATCACCCGCAATAATTTCATTTGACCATGTTTTTTGCAGTCAGTTCAAAATGTTCACATGAATCAAATGTGAATTAGAGGCACATAATAACATTGATGCTGCTTTATTGTCCTAGCCAGGAAGAAAGCCAGTAAATACAGAGCTTGAGAGCAGACAATCTATCTCATTGACTTCGGTGGAAAAGACATGCAATGTGCTCATTGTGTTATTAAGCAAATGAGAGACACTCATAGTAAGAGACACTCTATGTCTGCTCTATGAAAGACACAGTAGCAAAGCAAACCAGCCTTTTGCTCTTCCTTTGTCTTGAACACCCACATGACCAGGCATGAAAATGAATGTGATACATTTCAACCTCTTGAGTGCCCCAATCTACTGTTCTCTAATGTAACTCATTTGTATATTTCTGATCATCAAACGACTAAGGATGCAGACATGAGTTGCCGTCTGTGTACTCATCTAGTTCAAGGCCTTGGTCAATATCATAATCTCCATAGTCATACTGCTTGTAGTTACAGAAAATACTGCGCAGGTGTCTAACAATATATTCTAGCTACATTGAATACAATGATGCTAAATTTCTATTTAGCATGAGTTCGCTTGTGCCATCCTTCACATAAACAGATGGAAGATGCGACAACTTCATTCTATAACAATTTGAATAAAATGCTGCAATTTTGCTTCTCACTTTATAGGTGGTTGTCCATCCACATATTTACATCCATATATTGCAACTGGTTATATGCAGGTTCTAAGGAAATTTAGTTTTGTTATTTTGCTTTTCATATGTATCTGTTTATTTGATGCAATAGTGAACCTCCACCTGCTGGGATCAGAGGAAACGAGAGAGACAACTTATTGGCAGGCAATGCGGTGATAGAAGGCACATTGCTGGGAAAAAGCAGACTTGATCATAAATTAATTTCAAGATGAAGATGACAATGAGACTGAGAACGTACACATACAGAGAATGTTAGAAATGGGAGTATCTAGAGGGGAGGGTAGGAAAAGTAAATTTTTTGGAAGGCCCTGAAGATCATGCAATCAACACCTCACCGGGACTCTGAGTCTACATACACTGAGATGGTTGCTGGAACAGAGAGCGGAGCACTTATGGGAATGCCCCAGGTACTGTGAAGCTAGTTTCTAATCAAGAACCTCCACCTGACTTCTTCATAGCAATCCTCATTACTGCTTATAAGACAACTAAGATATTCGAAACTGGCAACTCGCTCTAGTTCTGTGTTATTGATTGAGAACTTCTTAGTTGCTTCTTAGAGAACTTCTTAGTTGCTTGTCAAAATCTTGGTCTTACTTTTGTTCAGACATGGATTTTGTTTTCACCGTGTTCTTTGATGGGATGTGTGAAATGTTCTTCAAATCATAAGGTCTTTCATTTCTTCCCTTTCCCTCCAGACTCAATGTCAATGCCTGTATAATTCTTTTTCTCCTGTTTTTGCGTGACAAACTCCTGCTGGTTAGCAGGATGAAGTCCAGAGAATGAGATGCTCTGTCATAGTTTACAGCTTGGCTGCAATATCTGCGTACTTTCAGTCTGACACATCTGACTTCAGCATCGTATTTTTGGCCTACGGGATACGAACTTCACCCCAAACCTTTCTAGTAGCCTCTTACAACTTGCATGACAAGTTTCAGTGTTGCTACTCTTTACTCCCCTTTAAGACTGCCAAACACGAGTGATCTATTTCTAAATTTGCTGTAACTAAATATTACGACAATTGATAATCAGTGAAACTGCTGTAAAATTGTATAACAGAACTAAGTCATTTTACCGTTTGTTCACTGTCTGTCATGTATTTTCTTGAAAAAGACATTATACGGATGAAACTGTCTTGTATACTTTTATTTGTATTTTTTTCATACCCATAAACTATAGCCTGTGCATTCATTGTAAAGCTGATCAACCTTTTGTCGACCTGTGGCATCTGTAAAGCTTGTGTCAACCTGTGGCATCTGTAAAGCTTGTGTCAACCTGTGGCATCTGTAAAGCTTGTGTCAACCTGTGGCATCTGTAAAGCTTGTGTCAACCTGTGGCATCTGTAAAGCTGATCGACCTTGGAAATACAATGCATTTCCATTCTCCAATAGTAAGTACTATTATATCTAAATATTACAAGTTTTAAAAAAAATTTACTTACAACAGCACAATGGGCTTGAAGAGCATATCTGGCCAATCGAATCAAACATTGAGGGTGGCAGAAAAACTGGGAATCAGCTGTCCCCTGTGAAAATATAATCACATGTGATCAATTTTATTTGTACCATAAATGACTTCAGCGGTTGAGCGGATAGTTTGTTTGTTTGTTTTGCGTTCGCTCCATTGTAAGCATCACGGATATCCGTGTGATTTCCGCCAGGAGCGTGATTACATTGTGCCACTGTTATGCGCCTTGTAGGCCTAGCACATCCGATTTCGGCATGAGCGGATAGTGAGAAACATTACAAATTTAACTCTGCTGTCTACATTGGGCTGGGGATACAACTGGATGTAATAGTAGTAGCTAAAAAGTGAAGGATAGTTGAATAGCAATGATGGGTATACAGGATATATTTCAAATACTATTTTTTTTTTTTTAAAGTCACGAAGATCACTCAATCAACACATGACCTAGATTCTTGAGTCTACATACACCGGGAAGGCTGCTGGAATGGACAGAGGAGCACCCCACGTGCTGTGATGCTATTTTCTAATCAAGAATAAAGAATGTTTCAAATACTTCAATGTGGGCGTCTGTGGTTGTGACAATAGAGATGCAGACAGTGACTAAAATGTTAAGTAAGCGTCCATCATAGTGGTTATGTTTTAGCGTGGTGACCATCGGTTAGGTACAGGTACCAATTCTCTTGTAAAGCTGGCCAGCTATACTATCGATATGGTTACAGTTATTGATTAGAAGATCAGATCATTGGTAAAAACACTGAATGTATTAGTTACCAATGCCAAAGTCAGATGTGTTGGGTCATTGAGAAAATAAATTTCCATTCTTTGGACTATATCCTGTTGGAAACCTTGCAGGACCATTGTCCTGCTAATAAGAGAAATCTGGTGGGCATTTGGGAACGAAACATTAAAAAAATACTTCAATTGAATACCTGTCTGACAATCATCAGCAAGGATGTGATTAAACCAGATTCAGGCATCTTGCTGATGTAACACATTCAAGGAAGCAGTAACTCATAAAAAAAATTACCATCTTTCCACGGACACTACAACTATCATCCACTCTCTTGTCTAACACAATGCCAACATCATCAAAATTAAATTAATTTGTTAGTATCATCATCATCATGTCTCTTGCCCTGGTGGTGGACTCTACTAGACTGTATCCTATCCAAATCATATTTCCCTCCCACTTGTATCGCTGCCCCTCATCTCTACCGTAACATACGGTCTGCAACAAGGTGTCATGTCTTTTAATATGTCCAAAATATTGTATTTGGGTTTTTTTTCCTTTAATAGTTCTTTTTTAATACTCAGTGTTGTCAGAACCTCTTTGTTTTCTTCTTTCCATAAAGCTCTCCCTATTCTACCATATATCCACCGTACATTCATGTAGAATTTTATAATTCTCATTTTTAGGTTGTGATTTCTTTCTATGTCAATATTTTCTTCATGTTATTGAAAGTACTTTTAGCCATTCCTTTCTCCTTTTAAATTGTTTCACTTCTGCCAACACTTGTGATTATGTTTCAAGACATAATAAGATATCTACTTGTTGCAACAAGTAATTTGCAACAATATCTCTACATGTATTCTTCCTTGCCTTATGTGCACTTTTCGGCCTGACACATCCAACTCCAGCATGGCTTCTGTGTCACATTGACTCTTATGGAATAGCTAAATTCACTCCCAAAATTCCTTAGTTAATTCTTACAACATGCATGGCAGGTAACTGTTGCTATTCTTTGCGTCCATATTGGGACCCCTCCATCTTATGGGGAAATCTACATGTATTTTTGTAGCATTTAATTTTATTACTATAAACCCATAACCATTAAGAAAGTCATAGATATGATGCATTGGATGCATCAAAACACAGTCCTCCAGCCATTTCTATCTTCTGCAATGTGAATAAGATTAAACAATTGTCCATTCTTTGATGTTGTCTGTCCATGATTTTTTTTATATTCCCCGGTTTCTTCCACCATCACCTGTTCTTTGCAGAATTATTTTTGACAGTATGTTATCATACTCCCCAGCGTAAGATTGTCGCCTGCGCAGCATATCAGTTCTATAAATTAACAAACATTGAAAAAGTGCGAACATTAAAATGTACCTCCTGAACAAAAACGTAGAGAAAGGGTCCAGCAGAAATAATCTGGTGCATGTCCAGGAAACTCTGTACCTGAGTGACCACACTTCGAAGCTGCAGTTTGGCAGATTCAAGACCAGCTTCTATCTTACTAGAAACAGACCTGGTTAAAGTAGCAAATATACACAATTTATAACCACAAATCTGGTTAAAGTAACAAATATATACATTTTATAACTACATATCAAGTCTTCCGGTTAAATGGCGCTTAGTGACACCTGTGTTATTTCTTGTGACCTCAAATGGACAATGTTTCAGACTATTCGCATTGAAAAAGTGGTTTCTTTCTGTGTTAGTTAGAGATCGCTGTGTAACCATGTGAAGCAAACCGTCAGTGAGAACACAATGGCTTATAGTAAAATGGTTTACTACGAGTCTTCTGAAGACAACTATTAGTAACATTACTCAGCACACACGAGGGCCATCTTTAGAAAACTCTTCTACCCCTGACGCTGAAAAGCAACAAAGGGTTTAGTGAATAGATAGATAGATAGATAGATCAGGCTAAAGTAGCAAATATACACAGTATATATGGTGAATTATATATATATAAATGGTGCAGATAATATATTTTTTAAACCCCCTCCCCAAAAGTGTGACTCTCTCTTATTCTTGTCCGACATACTCAAGCCAAGATGCAGCTAAATGCCTAGTATATTTGCTGTTATTTCATAACATAACTAATAACGCCCAAATGTATGATGTTAGTTTACACTCCCTTAACTCCTTGTTGAAACGTGCTTGGCAACAGGTGGAATTTTTGGCCTCCAGCTACTCAAAATATCTTGACCTAGATGGTATTACCGGCCTGTAGCAGAGTAAAGGTTAAAGTAACGAATATACACAATTTATAACTAATCTTGAAATATAAATATTAAAATATTGCTTCAAGAAATGAACTTGTTATTTTTAATCCTCAAAACACGAAGAAATTACACTTTTGATTCATTTGCCAGGTAGAGGATCAAATCACAGAACATCTGCATTTGTTCTCAAGCTCCTGTAGATTAGCTGACAGTCTCTGGGTCATTAAGGAGCTTCAGCCCTCCACCTACTACACGGTGAAGACAACGTTGAAATCAACTATATGCCATTTTAATTAGACAATCAAACTTGGATTTGAAACCAGACAATCATGCTCAACCCTGGAACTGACACCTAACATTTCCTTTAAGCTGCGCATTTCCTTAGAGAGTATAAGCATACATTTTGCATGCTACTCACAAAATCTATAACTGCGAACATAAAAGTGTCATCAAAATTAATCTGACACACACTGATTTGTAGCTGGTCAAACCACTGTCTGATCCGCAGGACACATGATAATTTTTTTAGAGGAAATATAGGTAATGACAATTTATTTCATAAAATGAAAATTCTCTCCGAGTAGGAGACTTTTTCTCAAAGCCTCTGAGAGTTGGAAGATTCTGGATATTAAATAATGCTCTGGATAAATTATCCACAGCATATAAATAACAAGAGATTCATAGTTCATAATTCCTGGGTATTGAAATAAAAAGTATACAAAAAAAACACAATTTTAGTACCTCTGTAAAAAATCTGAAGCTCCCAGAAAATTGTCAGTCTGCGACCTTGACCTGTCCTAGTGACAATAAAATATACAAATGAACATATCAGTATGGCATCAATGACAATGCCATAATTTGTCTGAATAACTTGACATATAAACAACATTACCGGAGACAATCTAATCAATAAAATCAAACATATGTATCATGGGGCTTCTTAGGTACTTATGAATTAGATTTGGTTCATTATTGCTTAACGGGACTATCTTTTTTTTGCGAAAAGTGAAACAAATTACAAAGGACAGGCAAATCTCTGTTCATTTGTTCATTGTTTCCCTTAGCTATCCTTACCCATCAGTGGTTGAAGGTTGATATATTTAATTTAAGAGGGTCTCAGTGGGTCGAACGTAATTTTTTGTATCCGGCAGCAGTCTTCGTGACTAACAGACTTACTACATCGCTAGCAAACTTACAGTAACCATTTTATATCTAGAACTGCGCATGCAGTCAATGACTTCACAAAATTTCGGATCGGTACAGATTTTATAAAAAATTGTAATGGTAGTCCCATTAACCAAACATGAACCTTAGATTTATATGAATGCTAACATATAACTACTTATCATGGCAAGTATGAAAGAAGTACCAGTTTGGCAAATTATATATATAAAAAAATACAAAAATGTGACAGATTGATCTTACTGCAGATTCCAGAACAGATACACAAGCGTAGACAAAATCTGTAGCACACAGCAGATGCTTATACCCATACTGCATTGTGAACGAGGGCAGAATCACATCCTGAATATCTAGTCTGAAAAAATATCACACATTTTTATATGAGAAATCGAAGAAAGAATGAATAATCAAATACATGTGTGATATTTATTCTAGTGACTATCTATCTATCTATATGCTGTGGCCCTTGTTTGCCTTGCGGCGTCAGGGGTAGAAGAGTTCTCTTTAGATGGCCTTCTTGTGTGCTGTTTGTAAGCTTGTTCCTGTGGCTTCTTTGATTTCTGTGGTCCATCTTTTCCATAGTCCGCCTCTGAATTTATAGCTGTGATGTCTTGTGTCATGGCCATCTGTGGCAAGCTGTCTGTTGGTAGTCTGGAAATGTGTGAAAACCACTTGATCTGTTGTCGCTTGATGTGTTCCAATACCAGTATTGTTTTGGTTATCTGTCTGATATTATTGTTTCTAATTCTATCTCTTAATGACACTCAGAGTATTCTTTTCTTTGTAGACATGTCATTCATGCTGTCACTATTTTTCTTTTGTCTTGTGCTGTCATACTCTTCATTGTCTATGAGCAGTGTGTTTCATTGCTATCGATTTACTAGATCTGTCACAACGTTGTTTCAGAGTTTCTAAATGGTTAAACCGTGTTCTAATTTATCACATTCACATGTAGATATCACATATTCCATCAGAAATACAACAAAACATAAAAAACTAATATCCAGTCTAGAGGCTTGCTGAAAGATATCCAACGTTCTAATGACTGAACAATCAAATAAATGATGTGATGTTTGTTCTAATAAATGCATAATCAAATGGTTGTATCATGTTTGTTCTAATGACTGAATAATCAAATAAATGTGTGATGTTTGTTCTAAGGACTGAATAATCAAATGGTTGTATCATGTTTGTTCTAATGACTGAACAATCAAATGATTGTGTCATGCCTGTTCTTATGTCTGAATAATCAATCAAATGACTGTGTCATGTCTGAATAATCAAATTTTTGTATATATAGATAATTATGTTCGTCCACCGTAATCGACGATGACCAAAAACTCAACCATAATAATAATAACAATAAATAATAAAAATTAATAGTGCGTTTTTAAATGACTAACAAGTCCAATGCGCGCACAAAATGTTCTTTTACAGAATTGACAACAATAGAAGGTATCTATGTGAGGTTGAGATGTTTTTTTCTTTTCTACGTGTCCACTTCTGTCTTGCAGTATCTTGTCTGGACTCTTCCGCAGCTAGTGCTCCCATTCTAATGCTGTAACGCCATGCTGTTCTATCCTGAGCGAGGCTCTCCCAGACGCCTATGTCAATGTTAAGATGTTTCAAGGATGACTTGAGATAATATAGATAATATGTCCTGAATGGGTGAAGTTGACTGTCGCATCCCATAGAGGGTCAAAATGACCAAGAAGCCAAGCTGAAGTCAGATAGGTCAAGTCTAAATATCTCAGCTAAGCTGTAAATCATGACACAATACATTTTGTTCTTTGGACTAAATGCTGCTAATCTGCAGGAGTTTGAGAAGAAATGCAGAAGATAATATGTCAAGCTAGGTATGTCATGAGTCATGTGGTGGTCCTTGAATAGCAACATCATGAAGACAGTGCTTCCTAATGTGATGTTCAATGGCCAGACTTCTGCACAATACGTGTACTTATGGGATTCTTTTTTTTCTTCAGCGTTCATTCTTAAACTCCCACTGGATTTTTCTTTAACAGGACAATGGTCCTACAAGATTTCCAGTTGAATGTAGTTCAGAGAATGGAAGTGCATTGTGTTGCCATTGCCCAACACATCCATCTTCTGCGGTTACTTATGAGATAGTTCATTGGAAACACAGCTTCACTTGTTTGGTCATACAATATCAACATTATGAATAGAATATAGCAAACATCTGTGGTCAGGTCTATTAGCGAAAGATTAGAGAAATATGTGAAGTGTAGTGTGCAAGAAATGCTGATTAAAAAGTTATAATGCATGTCTAACCTACTACAGATATGGTTATAGATGTCCACCGTTCAGTGGAATTAGTAAAAACACTGAATGCATGCGCTACAACCACTGATCTTGGTTTTCTCTGGACATTGGTGCAAATAAATTGTGTCACTGTGACACAAAGCATCTCCATTTTCTGGACTACATCCTGCTGGAAATCTAGTAGGGCCATTGTCCTGTTACAAAAGAGATCTGGGGGAAGTTTGAAAATGAACACTTTAAATAATACAAAATATTTTTCCAACGTGCAAAACGTACCCATATTTATTCATATACTCCTGTATTTTTGCCTTGATTTCTGACCTCATTGTTGTGTCCATTGCACCATACTGTTGTTTGCACTGGGATAATGGCAAACTGTTGAATCAAATAATAGTAATAAAATAAAATTGTTAAAGCTGTTAATACATTACCTCAGTGCGAATCAAATAATTGTAATAAAATAAAATTGTTAAAGCTGTTGATACATTACCTCAGTGCGAATCAAATAATCGTAATAAAATAAAATCGTTAAAACTGTTGATATATAACATCAATGTGAATCAAGTAATTATAACTTTTTTAAATCGTAATATTAAATCATTACAAAGTCTTGAACTCAATGTCAGCTTTCGTCTGATCAGATGTTTTCTTTGCTGGCAACACTAAGTGAGCAACAAAAGGCTCAGATCAGTCACATCAGCAAAGACGAATGATGCTGTGTGTGACCAGCACACAAGACATATTTTTGGAGATGGGCTTGCTACAATCATACATAAATAATGGTCAGTATAAAAGTTAATTGCTTTTAAGATAACAAATTGACAAACTTACCCCATTTCTGCGAGGAACTCATTAAGTCTCTTCTGACCCTTCAGTGACCAGAGGCGGAGTTTGCAAGCTATAGGCATAGAGTGACAGATGCTCTCAAAAAGGGTCCAATGGCGATACAGTGGCAAATGCAATTCTTCGTCAAATGAAATACGCAAACAATTGACTGACAGGATGTTCTCATCCTCACTTCCTCTAGGAAAAAAATATTAAATATTTTTTGTGATAAGCTGCCACAATTTTATAACTTAACAGAGAAAATTGTACTGCTCAGATCAATGTTTGTAATTTTATAACTTAACAGAGAAAATTGTACTGCTCAGATCAACGTTTGTAATTTTATAACTTAACAGAGAAAATTGTACTGCTCAGATCAACGTTTGTAATTTTATAGCTGTTTAACCTTCAGGACCCCAGATTAAAAGTATGCAATTTCTTCCCTGGTCCCAGATTCTTTTTTGACAATGTGCACTATTTTATGTGAGTGTTTGGTAAATGCTATAACTTTTATGTTTGTAAAGATATAAAAATAAATTTTGCACGTGTAAATAAAGGAGTTAATAATGCATTTTTTTTTTATTTTATGTGTGATATAACAGTTGTGAAGTTGAAAAATGAGGGGGGGGGGGGGGAATCTCAAAACTATCTTTAAAAAATATTACAAAAATTATTTTTGGATACACCTATTGAGAACTTGGACACATAATCACAAATGAAGGCATATTTAAACAAGTTAAAAAGATAATAGGAATGGCTAAAAGTACCTTCAATGACATGAGGGAAATATTAACATAAAAAGCTAATTACAAACATGTTGAAAATGAGAATTATAAAATGCTACATCTATTCTATATTAATGTATAGCTCAGAAACATGGGCACTAAACAAACAATTAGAAGACATAATTGATGTCGTTGAGATGTGGATATATAGAAGAATAGGGAGAACATCATGGATTGAGAAGCAAACAAACAAAGAGGTTCTACCAACACTCAGTATGAAGAAAGAATTATCAAAGGAAATAAAGATAGGCAAATAAAATATTTTGGACACATTAAAAGACATGACACCTTGTTGAAGACCTTACTTGAGGGTAAAGTCGAAGGAAAGAGAGCAAGAGGTAGGCAGAGATACAAGCGGGAGAGTAACATCACAAGATGGACAGGTTACTTCTTCTTCTGCGTTCAGCAACTGTGGTCATGCTATATTGTCAGGCCCGTCGTCAAGACGAAGTCTACCATCTTCTCCAGGTCAGAGCGGCTGCCCCATACTTTTTACCCCAACTCTGTATCCTCTGGCCAGGTCTGCTGTCTCTCCTCTTTGTATGTTGAGCAGTCCTGAAGTATGTGTTCCGGAGTCTGGATTCCGGATCCACATGGACATTCATCTGTGTATGAGATCCTCAATCGGTAACGGTGATCTAGCAGTCTGCAGTGGCCTGTTCTAAGGTGAAATATTGTGGTATGTTGATATCTTTGGAGGAGATGTATTGCATCATGTTTGTATTCCACTTCCATTTGTTTCTTCCACTTTTCTGTACATGTGTTGTGGATTATTGTTTTTGCTTCTCCGTAAGATAGTGGGTGTCCGTGTTGCTCCATTTCGCTTGGATAGGTTACAATCTAGCAGAGTGAACTACCAAAACAAGAGACAGGGGATGTTGGAGGTCTGTTGCAGCCAACCTTCATTGAGACGGCACTTGATGATGATGAACAAACTAAGACATCCTTCAGGATTCTTAGCAGGAATGTTTGAGGGTCCCTGTTTATTTAGTTTTAAATGTGATTTCAGCGCTTCTAACCTGTGATTGTGACGAGACACGTGAGACTGAAGTGACATCACATCTTCCATATATTTATCCCTCGGTGTTCGGAAGTGAACAAACTGGTCCGTCACACCTAAAATTGCCAGCCTGTGGAAAAAAGACAAACAAAGGTGAATGTGCTTGTTTTCTTCATTTGTCATTTCTTAATAAGCCAAGACAAAATGTATATAATGGAGCTTCAAATTCCATACTGTCCAACTTCAGCATAACTCCTGAGTCACTTTTGGCCATATATAGGGTGGGACAGCCAAATCCACCCCAAAACTTCTGTAGTCGCCTCTTACAACATGGATGGAGGGTACACTGTTTTTATTTCCTTTCTTCAATGTGTTGCTGGAGCCCAAAATGTGACAAACAAATTACAATACTGTTTTCCTTCCATGCATGTCGTAAGAGGCGACTAAGAATGTTGTGGGGTGGAGTTGGCTGTCCCATCTTATATAGGGCCAAAATGACTCAGACTCCATGCTTAAGTTGGATGTGTGAGATCAAAAGGCGCAGACATCACAGGAAAAATCAGTCTTCTGCATACGGCATCAGCGGTCATGTAAGATTGATAGGCCTGTCATCAAAGAAAAGTCAAACTGTCTTCTCTAGGTCAGAGCGGTTGCCCCATAGCTATTGCCTCAAATCTGTATCCTCTGGTCAGACCTGCTGTCTCTGCTCTTTGTATATTGGGCAGCCCTGAAGTATGTATTTGGGCATTCTGGATCCACATGGACATTCATCTAAGCAAAGTAGTAAGCCATTCTTTGGGCTACTGCTAACCTGCAGAAGTTGGAGAACAAATGAAGATGTCCTGCATGCTGATCTCCCACAGCGTAACCACAGGTTACTACCAACGCTGATGTGATTGAGCATTAGTTGCTTTGTTTATACTTCAACCACTGGTTACTACCAACGCTGATGTGATTGAGCATTAGTTGCTTTGTTTATACTTCAACCACAGGTTACTACCAACGCTGATGTGATTGAGCATTAGTTGCTTTGTTTATACTTCAACCACTGGTTACTACCAACGCTGATGTGAGTGAGCATTAGTTGCTTTGTTTATACTTCAACCACAGGTTACTACCAACGCTGATGTGATTGAGCATTAGTTGCTTTGTTTATACTTCAACCACTGGTTACTACCAACGCTGATGTGATTGAGCATTAGTTGCTTTGTGTATACTTCAACCACAGGTTACTACCAACGCTGATGTGATTGAGCATTAGTTGCTTTGTTTATACTTCAACCACTGGTTACTACCAACGCTGATGTGATTGAGCATTAGTTGCTTTGTGTATACTTCAACCACAGGTTACTACCAACGCTGATGTGATTGAGCATTAGTTGCTTTGTTTATACTTCAACCACAGGTTACTACCAACGCTGATGTGATTGAGCATTAGTTGCTTTGTGTATACTTCAACCACAGGTTACTACCAACGCTGATGTGATTGAGCATTAGTTGCTTTGTGTATACTTCAACCACAGGTTACTACCAACGCTGATGTGATTGAGCATTAGTTGCTTTGTGTATACTTCAACCACAGGTTACTACCAACGCTGATGTGATTGAGCATTAGTTGCTTTGTTTATACTTCAACCACAGGTTACTACCAACGCTGATGTGATTGAGCATTAGTTGCTTTGTGTATACTTCAACCACAGGTTACTACCAACGCTGATGTGATTGAGCATTAGTTGCTTTGTTTATACTTCAACCACTGGTTACTACCAACGCTGATGTGATTGAGCATTAGTTGCTTTGTGTATACTTCAACCACAGGTTACTACCAACGCTGATGTGATTGAGCATTAGTTGCTTTGTTTATACTTCAACCACTGGTTACTACCAACGCTGATGTGATTGAGCATTAGTTGCTTTGTGTATACTTCAACCACAGGTTACTACCAACGCTGATGTGATTGAGCATTAGTTGCTTTGTGTATACTTCAACCACTGGTTACTACCAACGCTGATGTGATTGAGCATTAGTTGCTTTGTGTATACTTCAACCACAGGTTACTACCAACGCTGATGTGATTGAGCATTAGTTGCTTTGTTTATACTTCAACCACTGGTTACTACCAACGCTGATGTGATTGAGCATTAGTTGCTTTGTGTATACTTCAACCACAGGTTACTACCAACGCTGATGTGATTGAGCATTAGTTGCTTTGTTTATACTTCAACCACTGGTTACTACCAACGCTGATGTGATTGAGCATTAATTGCTTTGTGTATACTTCAACCACTGGTTACTACCAACGCTGATGTGATTGAGCATTAGTTGCTTTGTTTATACTTCAACCACAGGTTACTACCAACGCTGATGTGATTGAGCATTAGTTGCTTTGTTTATACTTCAACCACAGGTTACTACCAACGCTGATGTGATTGAGCATTAGTTGCTTTGTGTATACTTCAACCACTGGTTACTACCAACGCTGATGTGATTGAGCATTAGTTGCTTTGTTTATACTTCAACCACTGGTTACTACCAACGCTGATGTGATTGAGCATTAGTTGCTTTGTGTATACTTCAACCACTGGTTACTACCAACGCTGATGTGATTGAGCATTAGTTGCTTTGTTTATACTTCAACCACTGGTTACTACCAACGCTGATGTGATTGAGCATTAGTTGCTTTGTGTATACTTCAACCACAGGTTACTACCAACGCTGATGTGATTGAGCATTAGTTGCTTTGTGTATACTTCAACCACTGGTTACTACCAACGCTGATGTGATTGAGCATTAGTTGCTTTGTGTATACTTCAACCACTGGTTACTACCAACGCTGATGTGATTGAGCATTAGTTGCTTTGTGTATACTTCAACCACTGGTTACTATCAACGCTGATGTGATTGAGCATTAGTTGCTTTGTTTATACTTCAACCACTGGTTACTACCAACGCTGATGTGATTGAGCATTAGTTGCTTTGTGTATACTTCAACCACAGGTTACTACCAACGCTGATGTGATTGAGCATTAGTTTCTTTGTGTATACTTCAACCACTGGCTACTACCAACGCTGATGTGATTGAGCATTAGTTGCTTTGTGTATACTTCAACCACTGGTTACTACCAACGCTGATGTGATTGAGCATTAGTTGCTTTGTTTATACTTCAACCACAGGTTACTACCAACGCTGATGTGATTGAGCATTAGTTGCTTTGTTTATACTTCAACCACAGGTTACTACCAACGCTGATGTGATTGAGCATTAGTTGCTTTGTGTATACTTCAACCACAGGTTACTACCAACGCTGATGTGATTGAGCATTAGTTGCTTTGTGTATACTTCAACCACAGGTTACTACCAACGCTGATGTGATTGAGCATTAGTTGCTTTGTGTATACTTCAACCACTGGTTACTACCAACGCTGATGTGATTGAGCATTAGTTGCTTTGTGTATACTTCAACCACTGGTTACTACCAACGCTGATGTGATTGAGCATTAGTTGCTTTGTTTATACTTCAACCACAGGTTACTACCAACGCTGATGTGATTGAGCATTAGTTGCATTGTGTATACTTCAACCACAGGTTACTACCAACGCTGATGTGATTGAGCATTAGTTGCTTTGTGTATAGTTAACTAATGAAAAGAGCACGCAAAAAGTCAAATAGCAAAGACAAATTACTATTCATTAAATCTATTGTATTAGTAAGTCAGTTAGTCATTGGATCATCGTCACTGCACTCCGGACAAGTCCATAGGTGCTCAGATCTCTCCGTGAGTGTGTCCGCCATTACACATTGACAGACTGTCACAGTATGCCGTTGATTGACCATCATTCTTCCTCACCCAAGAAACTTATTCTAGTCATGGAACAAGAGTCATATTCACTTATAGTCATTTGTTCATGTGCTTTCCCACAGGGTGTTCAAAATGTCTGCTTGATCCATCGCTCCACCAGCAGCCGTAGTAGCTGTGTGTTCAGCCAAACTATCTGCTTTCTCACTACCCCGGACCCCCGCATGTTCCTGCACAAAAATAAAAGGCACTTTCCGCACACAGGAATTCTTTACCGCATCCATCCACTGTTCCCAAATTTTCCACACTTGTGCCTTCACAATCATGCTCATTGAGTCACAGTCTGCGAGCATTTCAAAGCTTTGGTTACTGTGAAAATCTCCATTGTTATGATGCTTGTCATCTGAGCAAATGCACCACATTCCTCTGATGGTCTTCCCCCACCTTAAGTTGTGAAGGCTTAGGCACTCCTGATGTGTCTCTCAATCAATCCATCTGTATATATAATCATATCACCTCACCGGGAATTCTCACACCTCTGATTCCACGACTGTCGGACACCATTCCCGGCATTCTCTATTGTTATTATTATTGTTATTATTACTTTGAAGGCTGTCTGACACTCTAAGGGCGCCCGACTCCATTCTGCACACCAGAGCACATCCTATAACCTGCACACACTTTGTATAATGTCCTCTGTGTGTCGCATTCACGACTTTCTTCTCGTAAGTCGACTGCCTTTCACTTTGAGAATTTCATGGTGTAGAGGGTTCTGTTTATTAGCAGTGATTTGTAAGTAGGCCAACACTCTGTACAATTGTATTGTTTGCTCTGCAGTTGAGCAATCAAGTAAGTATCACATAGCCCAGGGGTCTGCAACCTTTTGCTAACTGTGTGCCAACTTAAGGTTTCAAATGATTTAGAGTGCCGAAATGAGCGAGGAAACCGCGCTAATCAATTTATAATCAATGTTATACAGGAAATGTGAAACACCTGTGTGCCATTTGAAATTTCTTGGCGTGCTAAGTGTGGCACGCATGCCATAGGTTGCCAACCCCTGACATAGCCCATGCTGACGTATCTCTCGTACACCCCAGTATGATTCGCATTGCCTCATTCTGGATTCTATTCAATCTTTCTGTTTGAGTCTGACTCAGTGTCAGAATCGCCAGCGCATACTCTACCACAACCACCACCAATCCCTGATACAGTAGAAATAGCAACCTCTGTTCACACAGTCATAACTTTCATTGCCGCAAGACCTTTATAAGCCTTTACACTGATGTGGTCAACATGATCTTTGAAACTCAGATGGACTTCTGTCCAGCATAACTCCCAAGTACCTCATTGTGCTGGTGACATCCCCGCTCAAGGTAACTGACAGTGTGGACATGTTTACTATATGATATTATAAATCTATTGTGGTCATCATTCTAGCATACTTCAAACGACATAATGTTGTTTAAAAATGTGAATGATAGGGCTGTTTTACCACATCTGATGATGGTGGTGATGATGCTGTCTGATACAATGAAACATACCATAATAAACTGTTGGTGTCCTTTGACAGTTTCCATGCCAGTTCAAACATCACCAATGCAGCCTACAAGAAAGTGCAAGGAAATAGTTAAATCAAGTGGGCTCGTTTATACAATTCTGTGTTCATTCTCCAACTGATGCCTTTTAGCAGGATGTAGTTCAAAGAATGGAATGTGTTGTGCCGTTGTTTAGAACTTGTCTGCAATTTTCAGTCCAACACATCTGACTTCAGTATGACATTTTAGGGTTACTTAGACCCTCTAAGGGATGGGTAGCTAACTCCATACCCAGATTTCTTAGTCACCCAGTACAGTATACTTGGCATATTACAATATTAATATTCTTTACTATCCTTTCATACCTAGGTAACATACATATGATTAATACATTAAAATGTATTTAAACTAACAGAATTTGAGAGAAAGGTGTCTATCAGATTTAGTTGCTGATCCTCTGAACCTATAACAATACACCTAGGCCTATCCCAGGGGTCTCCACTCTTACCTGTTTTATTTAATATGTACACTCTAGCCATAACACAGCAGCAAAGGAACTATCCTTTGCAGATGATATCTTGATATAGGCCTATAGACAGGCAAGAACAGAAATGAAACTGTCAGTACACCGCAGAAGGCATTAAACCGCACCACCTCCTGGTGTGAGGATTCTGGGGCACTGTTCAAAGAAGGCAGTGTTCTCCATTAACAATCACATTGCAAAGTCTGCGGCACCGACTGTAAAGATGAGGGGTCACATTGTGACAATAAGATGATGATAATGATGTGTGTATGCGACAGGTGAAATCATTGAAGAGGACTAAGAAGGGGACCTCACTGTGTAAAAGTAAACTCGGTACATTACGGGCAGCAGTGGCCACTTTTTAACAAAACAAATACATACTTTATTTAAAGAAATTAAATAGCGATGAGGACGCATTTCACATTAACTAAGATTACTAGCGGATCCAGCGATCTGCCCTCTACACAATGAGAGCCTCATCCTGACCCTGGGAGACGATAGGCCCCAGTGCGCAGATTGATTCAGACCTATCAACTTTTTAATTTGAGTTCAGCAAGGTCAAAACTGAATGAAACTAAGAATAATATTAAAAAGTTGAAATCTGGCCACTGCTCCCCATAATGAACCGTAAAATCACTCTCATATTTGTTCTTGGGCACGAGAGTGTGGAAGGAAATGAGTGAGTCAATAGGTTGGCTAGTTCTACTACCATGCAGATGATCAAGGAGCAAACATACTCAATGCTCCACAGAAGTCTGCACAAATTGGGGGATCGGTTGACAACCTGTCATCTGTGAAAAATTCATTGTCAGTGCATGTCTTGCCTCGATTTCTTACTTCTGTCTTATGGTCCCCATGGATGACGGAGATGTGTAGGTTAACAAATAAATTGCACCTTTGTAATTTTTATGGCAGATCCTAGGTGGCGAGAAATACTAGGTGTGCCATTACTGCAGATGCGTCAACAGATCTGATGGAAGAATGAACAACAACTTGACTCAGATATACATGCTACACTTCCGGCTGGATGTGATGATCCTGGAATAATGCTGCTCCGGAATACCTCCTTACGGGGGACTAACCATGCATCCATAAACCACTAAGATTACTGGCGGATCCAGCGATCACCTGCTACAAACAGCCTCACTCCCTTGGTTGACTCTCGGGGACCTCAGTGCGAAGATCAATGCAGACCTATTGACTTTTTAATCTGAGTTCAGCAAGGTCACGAAAGCTGTACGTGGCATGTCACAATATTAATATTCTTTACTATATTTTCGCACCTCGGTAACATACATATGATTAATACATTTAAACGCACAGAATTTGAGAGAAAGGTACGCCATATAGGCACGCTAGCATTTCATTCGTAGCCCAACTTAATACAACCGTGCCTTTGAGACAGCAAAACTGTATGCATTTGAGTTATACAAGTAAATTTAAGTAGGAAGCCAGAGGACAATTTTAAAAATTCTTGAGACTAACGGGAATTGAACCTGTCCGTTCAACGGCACCAAATCGCCTAGCAACAATTGCACACACGTTCTTCCGTACTTGACTAACCACATATCAAAAAAAAGATGCGATTTCGTCAAGCCATTCAAACCGTGCACACAGTCACCCGAACAGACCAATCGAGACAAGGACTATTACAACAACAACAAACATCCCGTACAGGTATTGAAATATCCTCAGTAACAACAAACACATAACATAATATCCGTATTAGTTATACAAGGGCCGATAGGTCTTCTTGTAAACATGGATAACATATATAGACAATACAATTTTGCTTCAAATAATTGTTTATACAAGTAAATTTAAGTATTTAAGCTATCATAGCTCAAGCGATGATCTTCGAAAAAATTGTTGCTAGGCGATTTGGTGCCGTTGAACGGACTGGTTCAATTCCCGTTAGTCTCAAGAATGCATTTGAGTGTTACCAAGGTTACTCAACTGAGAAGGACCTATGCTTTTGTTATACAGCTGCTATGGGCTGTTAAGGGCTACCTGTCCACAGGTAAAGGGGTTATTTCACTATCAACCACACTCCTGCTCTACATTCAACTCACTGTTTGAGTAATTCCACATTTTCCTCGGATCATTAACGGATGAGCTTATAAACGGAAATATACAATAACTTATATATTTAGCCACAACTATTAGATGGGGTTGCCGATCCCCTTCCTTGCTGTGTTTACCTTCGCAATCCCATGCATTAGGTACCCATTTATAGCTGGGTCGACTGGAGAAATGAGAACTGATTTCTCGTCAGGTGAGAAATCAAGACGTGGATTTTTGTTGGCAAACTCACAATAAACAGTAACCTATACTGCTCTCCTCTTAACACTACAACATTTCATTTCATACTTGGACACTCTACAGCAGGCATATACCATATTTCACAGATCTTGTTACCAGAATATCAAATGCATTGACACTCAGTGCTGCCAATGGAGTTACGATAATGATACATTAATGTTGTCTTCTACATTCACTATTCAGACTTCCATGTTGATGGCTGACAGAGGTAGCAGTCAAAACCAGGCTCTCAACAGTGCAGTGAAGTTTTTCATAAAATAGAACAGAATATGGTCATGTGCTTTTCTGTTCATATTTTGGGCAGGTCTGCAACAGGTGTTCAGCCATCATAGGCCTGGTACCACAAGTATAAAGACTGTTGCTGCTGTTATCAGGATCGGCGTTTCAACTAAAAGGGCTTTATTAAAGTTTATTATTCATCGATCCAGTGTATTGTTCAGCGTAAAATTATTATTTAACCCGTTATATTTTTTTTTCAAAATTTACTTACCACAGCTTTACTGCAGCATGTTGTGATCAGAGAATTGGCTACATTGTACTTGGTTTAGACATGTAATGAGACGAGACTCACTTTCGAAAACTATTTTGCAAAGAACAGTTTGAGAGTAGAAGGAGAAGAGAAAATCTTGGATGGACAACATCAAGGAAATAACCCTACATGCATATTTTGTTGGTAACAGAGCAGCAGCTTTCCCACCACAAGTGTATTGATTAGAGAGAATTTAACATCATAGCTCAAGCGATGGTCTTCGAAAAAATGCACATGGTAACATGATAGATTAATCTTCAGAAAGAAAAGAGTAAAAATACTTACAGACGTCCCGTATGATGTAAATTTGGAATAATCAAACAGAATTTTCACCCTGAAAGTTTAAAAAGAAAAAAGGACTGATAAATTATTACAACACAGAACTATAGGTTACTTTTAACCCTACGACCGGGTATCCCGCGATTTCCCCGTTCAGCACCTACTGGCTTAATTTTACGCATCTCGCGATTTCTGCGTGCTCGCAATTATTTATGTTTCTTTGCATTGCTATCCCACGATTTCCCCGTCCAAGTTAGACCTGCCGATTTATATAGTTTTTCAGTTTCCCACCAGATGTCACATGTTATCACTTGTGAAAGGAATTTGTGCGCAGAAGAGTGCTTTGTTCACTAGTAATAAGATATTTGGTTTGCATTGTTTATGTGTTGTATTCATTGCTGTAATAAATAACTGAGGATGAATATATGTATTCAAAATACTGATAATATTCATTATTTTGCTTTGAGGTAAGAAAAGAGTTGCTATATATGTATTTGAAGGACAGTAATGAAATTGAAGGGGAATCTGATGATGATAGCGATTACTTGCCTGGCATTACGTGCCTGCCAATACATTTTTTAAACAACACTTCTAGAAAAAAAACGCTGACAGAGGGTTAATGGTTCGGTTCTAAGTCAGAGCCGCAACTTTTTGACAACTGTCATTTTATATTTTCTTAAATGTTCCATCTTGATGCAAAATTAATTCGAAAAAAATTCATAACTTTTTTCAGAATTGACTTACATACTTGGTTGAGGTATCGTTGAATTTCAATTTTCAAGGGCTATCTAATTGTGGTGTTTATAATGCTGTAAACCCATTTTGAAAATTGTGTCCTAATTCCTAATTGAAGTCATGATCATAAATAAGCCTTGCAACGCTTCTTATTGTGAAACTTACTCTAGTGATTAAGTCAGGCTTGTGCTTTTTTATGTCAATCAATCCTGTTGCCAATTCTCCCTTTAAGAGGCGTTTCTTCTTTCCTTCGAGAATTTCTTCTTTAGACATTTCAGCATTTGTTTCCACACAAATTAAACAGTGATTACCTCTAAGTTTGGAAAGTTAAGATCATCGAAGACAAACGGAAGTAGAATTTTTTTTATCAGTGATGCCACATCTCCAAGATCTGTTAAAAAGGACGGTGATAGAAAATGCAGATACGATCAGAACACCAACAGGGAAATTCTGCAATAAGTATGATGCAGAAATCCAGGCAATTAAGGTGGCAATTGAAAAACTGCTGAACTCCAACCCTGACCCACAGCCTGTGGTATTTCTGACAGATGCAAGGTCAGTGCTTCAAGCTCTCCAGTCTGGAAAACTAACAGACTTAATGAACTGTCTTACCAGTATAGGATAACTATGCAGTGGATACCCTCTCACTGTGGAATATCATCGTCATCATCAAGTGCTATCTCCGCAACGAAGGTTGGCTGCAACGGATCTCCAATATCCCGTCTCTTGTCTTGGTGGTGCACTCTGCTAGACTGTAACCTGTCCATTGTGTGATGTTACTCTCCCACTTGTATCTCTGCCTACCTCTTGCTCGCCTCACTTTGACTTTACCCTCAAGTAAGGTCTTCAATAAGGTGTCATGTCTTTTAATGTGACCAAAATATTTTATTTGCCTGATCTTTATTTCTCTTAGTAGTTCTTTCTTCATATTAAGTGTTTTTAGCACCTCTTTATTTATTTTCTTCTCTGTCCATGATGTTTTCCCTATTCTATATACCCACATCTCAAAGGCATCAATTCTGTCTTCTAATTGTTTATTTAGTGTTCATGTATCTGAGCCATATATTAATATAGAATAGATATAGCATTTTATAATTCTCATTTTTAACTTGTTTGCAATTTGTTTAGATGTTCATAGACATTTAATATTTTACTCATGTCATTGAAGGTACTTTTAGCCTTCTTTTTATGCTTGTGGAATACCAGGAAATGAAAAAGCAGATCAACTGGCTAAGGAAAGTGCTGCAAAAAACCTGCCACAAGGAAGACCAAAAACTAGATGAGTGGCGACAATCAAAGAAACCTTCTTGGTTCTTGATTATAAGCTGGCTTCACAGCACGCGGTCCATTCCCATTAGTGCTCCGCCCTCCGCTCCAGCAGCCATCCCATTGTATGTAGACTTAGAGTTCCGGTCAGGTGTTGATTGTGTGATCTTCGGGACTTTCCAACATATTTACTTTTCCTCCCCTCACCTCTAGATACTCCCATTTCTAACATTCTCTGTATGTGTACGTTCTCAACCTCATTGACATCTGCATTTTGAAATGAATTTATTACTGCCTTCATTAAGTCTGTTTTCTCTTCTCAGCAATATGCTGTCTATCACCGCATTGCCTGCCAATAAGTCGGCTCTCTCATTTCCTCTGACCCCCACATGACCAGGGCAGTATATCCATGTAATGCTCTGGACAACTGAGTTGTTCAATAAGTCCCACCATTTTTTTCTTAGCATGAGCTTTTCTATCTTGCGCAACATGCTTTGATAGTCTGTGAGTATTACCGAGTGTGTTGATGTATCAGTTATCAACCAATTAAGAGCTGCTATTAGAAACCTTAATGAGACACAGGCTGACCATGACCCACGCGACCAAAATGGCCAAAGACAACACTCCTCCCCAACTGGCGCTGAATGGCACAAGTGCAAATGACAATAGATAGATAGCACAGTTACAGATTTGCAACAGGACCAAGCATTTTGAAACATACTATAACAGTATTTTAATCAAAGTATCACTCAAACCTATCTTTGTGATTAATTGTTTATTAGCGCTCATTCTCAAACTCCTGCTGAATCTATCTTGCAGCAGGATAATTGCCTCACCAGATTTCCTGCAAGAGATAGTTCAAGGAGTAGAGATGTGTCACAGTTTTATTTGAACATATAGCCAGACAAATCTGACATCTATGGTGTTGTGTTTAGTAAAACTAGCCATGTTTTAATATCCCAAAGAAAATATCTCATTTACCTCGCTTCATTCCATCTTCGTTTATCTTGTCTCCGTATAACTGACTCATCATCAAACTTCTTTCTTTTATAGTCTAACTCAGATTCTTCATTTTCATTGTCTGATTTTCCTGACTAAAAGCAAATAGGAAAAAAATTATGCAAAAATTGTTTACATATTAAACAATTGTGCAAAAAAAACAACATAAATGTAGAATAATGTATACTTCTTCTAGGTTCGTTTTCAAACTCCTACAGATTAGCAGGTAGCAGTCATGAGAATGGGATGTGTTGTGTCATGATTTAGCTTTGCTGCGATATCTGCGCATTGCAGTCAGGCATATCCGACTTCTGCATGATTTTTGGATCACTTTGATCCTTTATGGGATGGCTCAATCAACACCACCCCCAAACCTTAGTCGTCCTCATACAACATGTTTCATGTAGCAGTGTTGCTATATACTTTACAGATCCCGGCAACATACGGGTGAACAAAAGTGTTAAAGGACATACATATTTTATTGCTTCTTCTTTTGCATTTGTTCTCAACTCCTGCAGATATGCAGAATGTAGTCTGCAAACAGAATGTGTTGCATCATGGTTTACAGCTTTACTAATATATCTACACCTTTCGGACCAACACATCCACCCGTAATTTGGTTTCTGGCTCGCTTTTACCCTCTATGGCAGGGGCCGGGAACCTTTATGTCTGAGAGCCATGGACACCACATATTTTGAAAAGTAATTCTGTGAGAGCTATACATTATGTTTAAAACTAAAAATTCAAGCAAATGTGTACATTTTGTGTAATTTCAACACTAAAAGTACAATAATTATGTCTCTGAATTCTTTTTAATAACATTGTTATGCTGTTGCTAATCAATAATGAGTATTTCTTACCATTAATGCGACTTCTGATGCTGAGCTGCAGTAGACTTTAGTTCATTTGTAGAATGAAATATTGATATGCAATTAATATGTAGATCCAATGAGTCTAAAGAAACATTTTTTTTATAATCGAACATTTGTCTGCGAGCTAGATGTAGCCATCAATAGAGCCACATCTGGCTCGCGAGCCATGTGTTTCCTACCCCTACTCTATGGGATGACAGCCAACTCCACCTCAAAACCAACTTAGTCATTTCTTACGACATGCATAGCAGGTATTCTTTGCGCCCCTTCAGTAACACACAGGCAATAAAGCAATAATTGAATTCTGCACATAATAACTATGTCTGTGAATCTGACAAAAATATCTTCAACGACCATCCA
Organism: Meghimatium bilineatum; assembly: GCA_034231615.1. Lineage (NCBI taxonomy): Eukaryota > Metazoa > Mollusca > Gastropoda > Stylommatophora > Philomycidae > Meghimatium > Meghimatium bilineatum. The sequence goes on along the minus strand of CM067304.1, from coordinate 30,445,057 downwards.
AAAGTAATTTGTGAAATGAATCTTTTTTGTAGCTGCTAAAACCATCATTTGATCTGTATTTCTTTGTTTTTTTTCTTTCAGTTTTTTGTGGAGCATAAGAAAACTTACGCAACTGTTGCTCTCCAACGATTTCTGAGCTTTATTTTTCAACTGTGTCTGTGAGGTTCCTTCTTCGTTCATTGTCTCATAATGTCTATATCTGCAGAGTTTTTCTTGTATAAAATGTTGGCTCATATTGTCTATATCTGAAGTGTTGTTTTTTTTAAAATAAATTGTGGGCTCATAATGTCTATATCTGAAGTGTTGTTTCTTGTATAAATTGTGGGCTCATAATGTCTATATCTGCAATGTTGTTTCTGTATAAATTGTTGACCCATAATGACTATATCTGAAGTGTTGTTTCTTGTATAAATTGTTGGCTTATAATGTCTATATCTGCAGTGTTGTTTCTTGTATAAATTGTTGGCTTATAATGTCTATATCTGCAGTTTTGTTTCTTGTATAAATTTACGCCCTATGAAGACGGATGTGTTGGGCCATTGTCGCAAATAAAACGGCAACACGCCACATTTCCATTCTCTGGACTACATCCAACTGGAAATCTTGTAGGACCATTGTCCTGTTACAAGAGATACCCAGTGGGAATTTAAGAATGAACGCTGAAGAAGAAGTATAAATTGTTGGCTCATAATGTCTATATCTGAAGTATTGTTTCTTGTATAAATTGTTGGCTTATAATGTCGATATCTGAAGTATTGTTTCTTGTATAAATTGTTGGCTCATAATGTCGATATCTGAAGTATTGTTTCTTGTATAAATTGTTGGCTCATAATGTCGATATCTGAAGTGTTTCTTGTATAAATTGTTGGCTCATAATGTCTATATCTGGTCTTGTTTCTTGTATAAATTGTTGACTTATAATGTCTATATCTGAAGTATTGTTTCTTGTATAAATTTTGGCTCATAATGTTTATATCTGCAGTGTTGTTTCTTATATAAATTGGACGGTGGTCCTGCCAGAATGTAGGAGTGCGTGGTCAGTCTTAGTTTCCATCCTCTGCTGACTGGACTATATCCCATCTACTCGACAAGGAGCAGATTTCGATGAGGACAATGAGATCCCAATTGATATGGTCTCTTCTTCTACTGTTCTCAAGTTGTTCCTCACTCAGTTTTCCAACTTTCCTCTTTCCCCGTGGGCTTCAGCCTAGTGCATGTCTGGTTATATTGTCAAGCATCCTTCTTACAGTGTGTCCTCCATCTCCAATTTTATTTTTCGGCACTAGTGTGCTGTCTTCTACAACTCCACATACTCTCTAATCGGAACTACAAGTAATGAACATTTCTATGTTACACTGCATGTTACGGAGCAAATAAAGCAATACATTTGTAATAAACATCCTCTTTTTTCCTGTCCGTTCTCAAACTCCCCTTGGATGTCTTTTATAGAATGATAATCCTACTAAATTTCCAGCAGGAGGTAGTCCAGAGAACTTATTGCATTGTGTACATGCATTGTGTCACCGTCTTATTTTAACCAATGGCCAGACACATCCATATTCTGCACACAAAAAACTGAGTTAAAAATACCTGAATGCCCCAAGGTAACTATAGACACTAACCTCGTCATCTTCATCATCATCATCATCTCTGAAGACTTCATCGTAGCTTGGAACTGATGACAATTCATCATTCTTTATCAACAGCTTGACTTGAACAGAATTATATACATTGTGGACATCAACAGGACGGTGGCTAAATGAGAAATGTGGACATTTACAGGATGGTGGCTAAATGAGAAATGTGGACATTTACAGGGTGGTGGCTAAATGATAAATGTGGACATTTACTGGGTGGTGGCTAAATGAGAAATGTGGACATTTACTGGGTGGTGGCTAAATGAGAAATGTGGACATCAATAGGATGGTGGCTACAGGATAAATGTGGACATTTACAGGGTGGTGGCTAAATGAGAAATGTAGATATTTACAGGGTGGTGGCTAAATGAGAAATATAGACATTTACAGGGTGGATAAATAAGAAATGTGGATATTTACATGGTGGTGGCTAAATGTGCACATTTACAGGATGGTGGATAAGTGTGGACATTAAAATAAAGAAATATTAAAATAAAAAACATTTTACAAATTTGTAAATAAATTAACTAGACCAAACTTTTGATCAAAATGGCAAAACACAGGACAAAAGACACACAGACAGAAAAAATTTACAATAGTTGGGAAATCTAAGCACAAAGAGTTACCACGAAGTATATCATAGAAAAAGTAAAACTTGAATAGGTGAAGCAAAAAGAAATGAAAAAATTATAAACTATGAATAAAAACAAATACAAGTTACATGATCAATGGAAACATAATCAATAAAAGTGTCATGCAAGATGACCTAGGTGATCATGTTTCTCCACAACTCTCTGTCTCTTCTATAGTTAATAAGCTCAGTTGGTGACATTCTCTCATGTCGCAATGACAAACCATCTAGCAATTTCTGTCTTCCTCTTTCTCTTCTCTCCTTGATCTTTCCGTGGTTACTAAATGTTTTAATTTTGCTCTTCTCACCATGTCATATAAACCTAGACTGTCTGCCTCTTGTTCTCAAATTCCTGCAGATTTGCAAGGTGTAATCCTAGAACGGAATACATTGTGATAGTTTACAGCTTGACTGTGATATGTGCCTTTCGACCTGACACATCTGACTTCTGCAGCATGATATGAGACCCTCTATGAGATATGAAAGTCAACTCCATCCACATAATCCTCCTTAGTCAATGTGCATGGAACGGTAAAGGTGTCACTATCTTTTCATCCTTCAAACACCCTGGTAACACATGGTTATGTCTGTCTCTAATTTTTGTTATCATGTGTCTCTTTACAGAGAACCTCTACATTAGCTTTTGAAGTTGTTCATGGGGAGCCAGAGTGATGAAGAAATAATCCATTTAGCTGTGAGCAGGTAGCTCTTGACAGCCCATAGTATTTCAGACAAAAGTACAGGTCATTTTCAGTTGTTAACTTTGGTGACACTTGTGTAAGGTTGTCTCAAACGCATTGTTGGAGTGCAAAGGGTACTGCACTGCTCTCGGCAGACCCAGGGTTAGCAGTTAACCAAGATCCCAATTGTACCTCCTCGTGGTGCACCCTGGAAACAGAAATACAGCTGCTCGTGCTGATTCTGAATAAACCTTTTCGGGAATGTGTCCGTGAATGTGGAGGCAGCAGATGGAAAGAGAATTGACTGCAAAAAAGACAGTCAATATCTCTGACACCACCAGCTCCAACACATGCAGAAGCACTGTCGACACAGTGATTTTAGTCAGTCGGTTCAGAGCATTGGAGGAGCGGCCAATGAAAAGGTAGAGGTGAGAGATGAAAAGACAACATATTGAGCAAAATGAAAGAGCATCACAGGGCCAGAGAGCAGCACCATGTGCAAATATAAATTGTTCCAAGGAAACCGGAACTACAAGCTCTGTTAGCTTGAGACAATCTTCTAGTTACTGGTGCCCCTTATGGCTGGGGGAGATTAGTTGTGGGGGAGAGCAAAGAAAGCACTCCTGGCCCAACTTTGACCAATGTTGAGCTTTCCTATACCGGAAACATGCTTACGGAGAAAAAGGGTTCCGTAACCGATGGGCTCAGGCACAAACGAGACATGGGCTCAGGCACAAATGGGACAATGAAGGCTGCCCTGGCCCAACTCTACGGTTGAGCTTTCCTATACCGGAAACATATTCACAGAGAGAAAGGGTTCAGTACCCGATAGGCTCAGGTACAAATAGGATATGGTCATTCAGCTCGAGAACATTCCTTGCTCCCAAACGCATGGTGAGACTCGGACTTGGAGTTCATTGATGTCAGTGAAGGACACCTTGGCTAAGAAGGCGAAAGAACCCGGGACAACTCTTCTGTCCAGTTCTTCCTTAACTGGAACCAGGCTCACAGATGAGAAAAGGTTCAGTACCAAATGGGCACAGGCACAGAACGTCTAAATACACGAGGCAAGATCACTAACTGTGGAACACATCATGCGAGATAAAAAGTGAATGATAATCGTCTCGGCGAAGAGTCAATCTCCCTCCCCCGCGCCCGTCGACAAATAAGCAGGCTGTCACAGGCTAGGGAAGCCCACTACCCAAATTAAAGGCATAACGAAAATGGATGTGCTGTGCCTCGGATGTCTGGGCCACAAAGTGAGCCAACTGAGGTGCAAATAACAGAGTTCACTGTGGAACTAGCGGTACACCGTACTTCACGCTCCCCGGCAGAAATCACACAATTTAATCGTTGTTGTTATAAGAGGACGAACGCAGAAGTTATCATTATTCAGTCAGATTTGTTGACCCTTCCACAGTGATGGCATAGCTAACATTGGAGACGTTAAGGAGTCTGCCACAAAAGTGTAATGTCCGCTGGCCTGGATCTCTTTGTTATCCATGGAGATTTTATATTAGAGAAATTTCACACAAAATTGAATATACCATGGATACTGCAAGAGAATAAAAAACATCACACAACAATGATATACAAAAAAGGATGGCCAGGACATGGAGAGAACTAAAATTGGTAGCTAGGGATAAGACTTGTCTTTTTCCTCATTCTCCAGTCACAGTTGGACTCTGATATGGATTTAAACTGTACTGTGGTTTTCAACCATGTCACAGGGCTGTAGAGCTTGTCCATCAGATGGCAGATTTCTTCTTGTGGTGTGGGATATGACAAAATGGAAATGGTCTAATGAGGACTGCTCCACAGGTAGCTTAAAGGTTGATAGTTACATATTATCTTCACTTGTTGGTAGTGATTATGGGGAATGGACAAACAATGGGCCATTAGTTCAATGTGCAATGAGGATGATCTTTTAACTAATTAACAAATATATCTACCTATCACAGATGTAGAAACGGACATGATCCTCTGGTTGGAGCATTTCCACAATGTCAATTGTAGCCCCACAGTTTATCAGAACAACATGCCTAATCTAGAAATAAATATGCAAACAAATGGACAATGTTAAATATTATCCCATGTTTTCATTTATTTCTTCTTCTTCTTCTTCAGCATTCATTCTAAAACTCCTGTTGGATTTGTCTTGGTACAGGTTAAGCAAATGTGGCCTCATCACTTGATAAGTCCAGCTTTTTAATATTGCTCGCATTTCGCAAATCCTAGCTGACCTCGGATTTAAAAGTCGCTAAATATGCATCGAAATGTGCACTACACACTGAGAGCCACCCCCATCCCACAGGGTCATCCAAAGGTGGAGGGGCCTCAGTGTGTAGTGAGCAGATCAATAGATCTGCAAATAGACTTAGTTTCTGTGAAATGTGTCTTTATCGATATTTCTTTCCGTTAAATAATGTACATATTTGTTTCAATAAAAAAGAGGCCACATTTACTTACCCGGTAACCTGTACCTCTCTTTTGTAGCAGGACAATAGTCCTACTAGATTTCCAGCAGGATGCAAATCCAGTGAATGGAACTGCGTTTTATCATCATTTTATTTGCGTCAATGGCCTGACACATGTCTTCGGCTGGCATTTATTTAAATTCTAAGGAACTGCGAGCAATGAAGCTCTTGTTTCATATGACGAGTGGGGGGGTTTCTAAAGAACTTTCTTTCATACCCAGAAGACACCAACTCTAAGAGTATGCAATGCTTGGAGAATAAGCTTCCTACTCAAAAGGAGGTCCATACATGAATGTAGAAGGCACGTTCCACCTCTTCTTCTGTGTTCATTCTCAAGCTGATTAGCAAGATGTAGTTTGAAAAATGGAATAAGTTTGTATCATGGTTTACAGCTTGGCAGCAACATCTGTGTTTTTCGGCTTGACACAACACTTATTTGCTTGTTTGGTGTCATCTCTTATTCGCTTGTTTAGTGTCTTCTCTTATTTGCTTGTTTGGTATCCATGTGACCACATAGTATATATAACTTCATAGCTTCAATAGTCCCAGACTATCCTATGTGACATTGTCCCCTAGAGCCACATTGTCCCCTGGAGCCACATTGTCCCCTAGAGCCACATTGTCCCCATACCCACATTGTCCCCTATAGTCACATTGTCCCCTATAGTCACATTGTCCCCTATAGTCGCATTGTCCCCTATAGTCACATTGTCCCCTAGAGTCACATTGTCTCCTAGAGCCACATTGTCCCCTGTGAAACACTTCCCCTATAGTCGCATTGTCCCCTATAGTCGCATTGTCCCCTATAGTCACATTGTCCCCTAGAGTCACATTGTCTCCTAGAGCCACATTGAGTAAACCAGTCATCCGAGACTTGCAAGAAGCTCTGGAAAACCTCCACATTTAAAAAATGAATACAGAGAAACACTGCTGAAAGTTAAACATCATCTCATATAGAACTAGAGTGACAAACACATGCACTCTCTATCAGGGGTCTATGATCAATAAGGTACTTATGCAGAATACAAGGTAGTGAGTTTAACTGTTCACAAAAAGACTACAAACAGCAGAAGACGAATGTGCCGGGCTACTGGTGCAAATAAAACGACAACTCAACGCATTTCCATTCTCTGGACTATATCCTGCAAAAAATCTAGCGGTAGCATTGTCCTGCTACAAGTGATCCAGTGGGAGTTTGAGAGTTTGAGAGTGAACACTGAAGAAGAAGAAGACTAACAAACACGCAAAAATATTGGTATACAACACAGACTAAAGCAATATTTCAACTGCAAGGTATTTCTCAGGAAACATACAGAGAAAAAAACCATAAATATAATAGTAAAATCACAGAGACTAGAGAGCAAATATTTCTTCTTCTTCGACGTACGCCTTGCGGAGGACCCTCTGAAAACATTCCGCTGACCGTCCTGAGAAGGACGTATGAGGGTGATCTGCGTTGTGTCATGTTTTACAGCAAGCTGCGTTATCTGCGCCTTTCGACCTGAGACATCTGTCTTCAGCCATAATTTTTTTTGGCCGGGTTGGCATTCCCATATCTTTGATCCCTAGTACTTGGCCAGGCTACAGCAGGGTTGCTGCACTCCTTTTTCCAGGCCCACTGCGTGGAAGTGTACTGAGGGTCTTGGCCAGCTGTGGTTTGCTGACCTTGATGCTTGACCAGCTATGGAGCGCCGGCCTGTGCACTCTGGTGTGCATGTCATCTCTGGGCCCAGCAAATATTTAACAACAGAAAAATCTAATGTAATGAGGAAGAAGTACACAAATACCTCACTTACTATCGTCATAGAGATGTACTATCATAGAAACATAATATCATAGAGACGTACTATCATTGAGATGTACTATCACAGAAACATACTATCATAGAAACATACTATCATAGAAACGTTACTATCACAGAGACACAAATAAATAAAAATAAGGAGAAATGGGAATGGAGAAAAAAAAGGAATGACAAAACACATGACACCCCCCCCCCACATCTCAATTCAGCATTCCGTCATCATCAATCTACTATTTAAAGTGAGCATAGTGTAAAATTGTAATCTTAAAGATTGAAAAAAGTCAGCAAAATATAGTCTCAATCAAAATATTACATACCCCTTCAGCATTTTCCAAAAAAGCATGTTCCAGTTCCTGCAAGCCATCAACAGGAACAACAGTGTACAGTACTTGATCACACTGAAATAAATACTAGAACCAAAACACTTTATTTTATTTAGTAGTCAATTTAACTTAGTCTTCACTCTTTGAAATTCAAGTATGTCAATCAATCTGTTATGTGTCCTTTACAGAAACTTGTCCTCACTGCCACGTCTGTAAGTTCTGTGTGAATTGCCCAGTCTCTTCCAGGATCATGTTCAAAAGGACTTCGATATCCTGTGTCCACCATAGTCTTGGTCTGCCTTTTGTTCTCCTACCCGGAACTTTACCCTCCATAATTAATCTTTATAAACCATTGTGTTTCTTTATATATCAGTAATATGTTAGCTTGCATTTTTTATAGTTTTGAAAAGCCAGTCTTCTTCTATGTTCAGGTCTTTGCAAACATCTGCGTTGGTTCGTCTTTCTGTCCATAATATTCTTAGGGCCTTTTTATAACATTTCATTTCGAATACCGATATTTTCTTTCCCATTTTGCATTGCCCAACATTTGCAACCATATGTTGCCACTGCAAAAATATAGCTTCTTAATAGTTGTAATTTTTCAATTCTATATTTCATGTAATAAATGGCTACAACAGGTAAGCTCTACCAAGCCATCATTTCAGACACAGTTCAACATCTGTGCTAGAATGGATGTGAAACTGACAAATCAAATCCAGTCACAAATGTCAATTTATTCTTCTGTATTCCTTCTCAAACTCCTGCTAGTGAGCAGGAAATACTCCAGAGCAGGGATGCACGATGTTATGATTTACAGCTTGGCTGCGAAATCAGTGTCTTTTGGACTGACATACATCGAACTTCTGCATAGCTTTTGGTCATGTTGACCTAAGGGGTAAGGCAGTCAATTCCACTCCCAAATCACCTTATTCGTCTCTTATGACATGCATGGCAGTTCACAATGTTGCTATTATTTGTTCCTATTAATGTTCTGGCAATGCCTAGCATCAAAGGAAATTAATAATGGACAAAAACTACATTAAAATCAATACAGAAACACTCTTTAAATTAGGACACAAGACTGTAAGATGCAACTTAAAGAATTTGGAATAACCGACTGTGTGAACAGAACATGATGCTTGAGAGGGGCATCACTTAAGGAGGGTGCAACTGGTGAGTTACAGAAACCATCAGCATGTATAATCTTTGTCATGTGCTGGAAGAGACTGAGCCTATGGGTTAACATTGATTGAGAAAATGAAACCAAACCAAATGACATGGGAAATCTAAATAAACAAAAATGTTAATGACCTGAACAAATGCCAGCCGGAAAAAATGTATTAGCCAGCAGAGCAAATATATTAGCCAACAGAAATAATTTCTTAGTCAGCTGAACAAATTACTTAGAAAGGAAAACAAATTTCTTAGCAAGCAGAACAAATTTATTAGACAGAAGAGTACATTTCTTAACTAGTAGAGAAAATTTCTTAGACAGTAGAACACATTTATTTGCTAGTAGAGCAAATTTCTTAGACGGTAGAACACATTTCTTAGCTAGTAGAACACATTTTTTGGATAGTAGAACAAATTTCTTAGACAGTAGAGCACATTTCTTGGATAGTAGATCACATTTATTAGCTAGTAGAACACATTTATTAGCTAGTAGATCACATTTATTATCTAGTAGATCACATTTATTAGCTAGTAGAACACATTTATTATCTAGTAGAACAAATTTATTAGCTAGTAGAGCACATTTCTTGGATAGTAGAATACATTTATTAGCTAGTAGAGCACATTTCTTGGATAGTAGAACACATTTATTAGCTAGTAGAGCACATTTCTTGGACAGTAGAACAAACTTTTTAGCTAGTAGAGCAAACTTCTTAGTGAGCAGTTTTACTGCTGGCTACCAGTACAGGAAACACTAGTTTATTTTTAGTTTCCAGAAATGATGTTGATGCACTCCGGGCAAACCCACAGGCTTGAAGTCTCCCAGCACATGATGAAGAGCATGCATGCTGGTGACTCCTGTAATTTGCTTATTACACACGTACACACTGAAGACACCTCCTAAATCATCCTGTCTTCCTCACTCTGGAGGTAATTCCAAATTCTTGAAGTTGCACCTGAGAGACTAAAAAATATGACCTAATTTACTCACCTGCAATATTTTGCAAGCACATAAAGCATCAACATCAAATGCCACAAGAACCAAGACTCTCTGCAAATATAAATTGAAATTCTTGTCTTTATAACACTGTCTGTTCTCTCTTTAAATGAATTCCGCTGAAACTACTGACGACAGAGAAGAATCTCTGTAGCTCCCACAATGGCTCAGTGAATCGTGTAGACATTTCCATAATAATTAAAGTATGCAAAGGTGGCAGGAAAAGATAAACTTGGCACAGCCATCATACCAAGCAAGAGACCAGGGATGTCCCAGTAAGGAGTCCACCAGCCTGGCTCTGCCCAACATCCCCACTTTAATGACATGTACACCCTGCAGCTTTCGACACACAGGATCACTTGAGCCTAGGGTAATTTTACCCATGACTGGGGATTGGCAGGATTTCAACAAATATATATATACATAGGTCTATACACTTGCATATATAGTTATATATATATTATATCCACATATAAATACAGCCCCCCTCCCCCAATATACATCTACTAGAAGTAGGCCCTATAATATAGCTAGCTGTTTTGTCTGGTAGGTCACTCGTAAGATTTGCAGACCTTCACATATGATAAGGACATGATCATCATCAGATGCAATGCCAACTGGCGTAGGTGATCATTAATCTTCCCAACTCTTTATCTATTTCTAGTAAGCCTAATCTGGTATTAAGAGTCGTTGTTGAATCAGGGATATGATTTAAAAAACACACACATGGACATAATATTTTTGCTGAAATCTATTCTGAGTACTGCCATACTCATACTGGCAAGCAAAGATAAAATTGAAGGCCAAAGAGTGTGAAGGTGACAGCAATATAATTTTCTTATCTTCTTCTTAGCGTTCATTCTCAAACTCCTGCTTAATTCTCTTGTAGCAGGACCATGGTCCTACTAGATTTCCAGCAGGATGTAGTCCAGAGAATGGAAATGCGTTGTGTCACCGTTTTATTTGCGCCAATGTCCCGACACATCCATCTTCTGTGGGTAATTTTATTATAATATTGCAATATAATATAAGTCTAGTGTTAGGTCTACTAATATTTATAAACAAAACAAATAAAAAGTTTAAAACAATTTAACTTAGCAAACAACAACATAGTATTATGATGCAGAAACAAACTGACTAGTAGGCCTATGTTTTGTTTATTATTAGGTCCAAATTGATTGATTTACTTATTTCAGTTTTCTGCACAAGAGTTAAGCACTTTTGGCACCAACCCTATAACAGCTGAACACTTGTTGCAGACCTGTCGAACATACGTAGGTCATAGAATGAAACACTTATGATGACATGTCTCCTACCTGGGGTTGACTCAGCTAGATGGCCTATATTTTACTACTAAAACTAAAATCCTAAGGCACAACAATGACCATGAGGAACAACTTGTTGTAGGTTATCAATCACAATAAAATATAGACCAATATAAATAAAAATTAAATCTAAGATTTTAATCTAGCATAGTTTATCATAAACTAAATGAAAGTTACTTAAGTTTGTCAAAAGTGAAAACTGGATGTCCAAGTAGAGCTATGCCTGCCTACATTCTAAAATGCTGTGGAAGATTTGTGTGCCTAGACTGAGTTAAATGGAACAAAGTAGAAAAATATGTCCGTGCCGTCGTTAGTCCGAGTGAGTACTACCCGGAGTAGTGTTGTTAACTACTAACTACTTTTACTAGTGTAACAGTTACCCCAGCTCTCGCATTTCCAGCACTCCAGGTTGTTTTATATATCCGATACCTTTTCGTTTCCCGACACTAAAGCCGGTTTAGGTGTATGGCATATCAGATTATCATATCATATAGTGGTTATACTAGTATAAGCCACTATAACTTAAGTATAAGCCCCTTATTATTTTTATATAATTAAATTAGAGGCCTAGGGCCTAAAATAATATTGCAGCCAACCTTCGATGTGTACAGGCCGCATATTATCCAACTTATGAGAACATACTAACAAATCAAATACCTGATGCTGCAATACATCATAGAAATCCCGTCTGAAATCTTTTACAATCATTATATTTAGGTAAGCCCAAAACTTATATTATATAAACTTAATTTTTGTATTGTTTGCGCCCCGCGCCATGACAAAAGTAACTTCCGTTTTCCTGTTTTACTTCGACTCTTTCGTATCATTGGGAACAAACTAATAATATATCTAGCATGTTTGTATTTTTTTTTTAAATGTTGCGTTAATATTATGATACTGTTTTGGTTTATTCGTTAAGGAATCTGCATCATCGAACACAGGGAAGATCCATATGTACCCAATATACCTGACAATTGCCGGCCCACCCCACCCTGACCCCCCCCCCCCCCGTCGACTCACTGATCCTATTCTGCTTAACCTTACCGAAGTTACCTGATGCAGTAGAATGTGAAGACCACCGAACAATCAGCCTTATAGGTCAGATGACCAAGATCCTACTTAGTATCATCATGAGACGAAGAAAAGGAACATTAAAACCAGAAGGAGCAATATGGATTTGTGGAGGGAAAAGGCACAAGAAATGCCATATTTATAGGTCTATTACGAACATTGATGGAGAGTGCAATAGAAGTACAAAATGACCTGTACTTGTGTTTCATATATGACAGTAAAGTATTTGACAAGGTTAAGCATTCAGAAATGATAAAATGTTAGAAAAACTCAATGTTAATGGGAAATGTATAAAAAATATGTATTTTGAAACAAACAGCTGTGATGAGGGTTGACAGTAACGTAGGAGAATTCTAAAAGATATAGATGAGCGTCAGGCAAGGATGTGTAATGTCACCAGATCTTTTCTCCCTGTATACAGAGGATACTATGCGAAACATAGAAATCATGTCAGGAATAGAAGTTTACGGTTACAATCTGAATAATCTAAGACATGCTAACGATACAGTTATGATTGAAGGAAACGAACAAGAACTTCAAGCCCTGATAGACATGGTAGTACAAGAAATGGAAAACGAAGGCCTCAATCTCAACACGAAGAAAAAAATAATGGTTGTTTCTTCTTCTTCAGCGTTCATTCTCAAACTCCCGCTGGATCTCTCTTATAGCAAGACAATGGTCCTACTAGATTTCCAGTAAGATGTAGTCCAGAGAATGGAAATGCGTTGTGCCGCCGTTTTATTTGCGTCAATGCCCCGACACATCCGTCTTCGGCGGGTGGTTGTTTCAAATAAATAAGACTAACACACCGCTAAAATGCAGTAGGTTATTACTATCAATGATAGAAAATTAAATGGATAAAGTCAAATATCTTGACACCATTTTAACATCATATGGCAAGTGTTCAAATGAGAACAATAACAGGATAGCACGGGACAAATCAACGTTTCAAAAAATGTGACATTCTATGCAATGGAGTAATATCAATGCATACGAGAGTTCGAGTTCTAGGATGTTATATTGAGCCAATCCTTCTATGGAAGCGTAGCATGGGCGATAAGCAAGTGTCCAAGATAAGCTGACTGCAACTGAGATGTGGGGTGTTTGTTTTTTTAAGAAGAACGCTGGAAATTCCATGGCCAGCCAAGAAAACTAAAGTCATTTCTCAGAGATGCTGAAGTAACACGACAAATTGTAGCAAAAATCAGAAACAGATAATCAAGATTTTTTAGGGCATGCGGTAAGGAAAACTTCAACATTTAGAAAACACCGGAACGGTCAAGGGGAAAAGAGACAGAGGAAGACCAAGAGAGTATTTCTGGATTGGTTGTCGTCACTGCTCACAAATATAAGTCAACAACTGAACTTATTAACAACATAAGAGACCGAAAGTTGTGGAGAAGTATGATCGCCTACGTCACTCTGCGTGACACTTGATTGATTGATTGATTGGTTCTGCTTGACAGATATCCAGTCAGAACTTTCTTTTTAACGGATTCACTCAGCCGCAGCAATCAGCGGTATCCAGCAGATGGCTACCATGCAGAGATAAAGCACATCCTCTTTATTCACCACTACCTCTTCCACTAGTGTACTTTGGATGCATATCGATCTGCTTTCCTTACTCTGAACCAAGCCTGTAATTAAGAGATGGAGTTTCAATATCCCGTGGGGTTCAACCCTTCTCCATCAACTGAGGGCACCCCATTAATGTGTTTCAAAAACAGGGTCATGAACCGGATCTCGAACCTCACGACTATACACCTCCGTTAACTCTTCTTCTTCTTCTGCGTTAGCTCTCTGATAACTACCACGAAAGTTCGTGTGATTTGTGCCGGATAGCATGAAGTACGTTGTGCTGTTAGTTCCACAGCAGGTATGTGTTATTTGCACATTGGTTGGTCCAGCATATCTGAGGCTCGGACATTCAAAGCCAATCACATCCGTTTTCGTTATGCCTTTAATTCGGGTAGTGGGCTGCCATAGCCTGTAACAGCCTTACTATCTGTCACCAGACGACGAATGTGAACCAACTCTACACTGTGACGGTTTATTACTCACTGTGCCCCTGGATTTTTCAGACCAAAACATGTCCTTGGGTGGCAGTCTCCGTGGAGACGGTAGTGAGGAATTTAGGCTTGGGTCTCATACGCCTATCTCGCACGAAGCGTTCCACTCAACCAGTGAACTCGTCTCGCGTAATTAGACGTATTGTGCTTGTGCTCATCGGGTACTGAACATTGTCTTTCCGCGAACATAATTCAGGTATAGGAAAGGATCGACGGTAGAGGTCTTTTTAAAACTCTGGGGTTTAGAGGTACGTTTTCTAGCTAAACGGCACAGTAGTTCCGACTGCCTTTGAACGTTTTCGCTTTTCGTTTGCACATAGCGCTGTCCTATGACACCGTGTTGCACTCTCATTGTACTCAAAACGATGTTTTTGGACCCACTATTTGTCGTGGTATCTGCCCATTTCGAATCAATTACACTGCCACCCCTTCAATGCTCAAGCTGGACTGAGCTGGATAACTGTGTGTCGACCGTGGCTTTTTTTATGTGTTTGCGCACAGAGGCGTCGCTGATATTGCTTTTCTTTTGCAGTCAATTCTCATTCCGTCTGCATCCTCCACATTCCCAGACACGATCACAAAAGTATTTTCCAGAAGCAGGACGAACCGCATACTAGTTTCCAGGGTACACGAAGAGGTACCTTTAGAATCTTGGTTATCACTTGTATAGAACATTACATGGATATACTGCCCTGGTCATGTTTGGGTCAGAGGAAACGAAAGAGCCGACTTTTAGGTATTAGGTATGTTGATTATCTTCTTCGCACACCGGACAAGTCCATAGGTGCTCATATCCCCGCTTCAGTAAATCTCTCAGGGTATACCGGTTGATGGTTCCGGTTCTATGTTGGTTCGCTGCTCTTTTTGAAATATTTGTCAGGGGTTCTCTACGGGCCACACCCATCCTCACTCCCAATTCGCGCATTCTCGATATTGACTCATGCTCATTCATCTCAAAATCATCTGATTGTGAGGATTCACGAAGAGCAATGAGTATGTCTGCTCGGTCCATAGGCTGACCGTATGTTGTGGTGGCGATACTAGCTAATTGGTCGGCTCGTTCGTTTCCCTCCATGCCCGCGTGTCCGGGGACAAAAATAAGCGTGAGTCTTCGTAGTGATGCCCGCATTCCTGCTCTCTCAAATTACTCCACCCATTCCCTACGTACATCACCTGTTTTGACTTCTGAATCATATTCATAGTCACTTAGTATGCACGCATGGGAATAGGCTTGCGATTCCAGCCAGTTAAGTGCCTGCGTTACTGCGAAGAGCCGACTTATTGGCAGGCAATGCGACGATAGACGGCACATTGCTGAGAAGAGATAATGCAGACTTAATGAAAGCAGTAATAAATTCATTTCAAGATGAAGATGATGTCAATGAGGTTGAGAACGTACACATACAGAGAATATTAGAAATGGCAGTCTCTAGAGGTGAGGGAAGGAAAAGTAAATTTTTTGGAAAGTCCCGAAGATCACACAATCAATACATGACCGGAACTCTGAGTCTACATACACTGGGATGGCTGCTGGAGCGGAGGGCGAAGCACTTATGGGAATGTCCCGTGTGCTGTGAAGCCAGTTTCTAATCAAGAATCTTGGTTATCAAGGTCCGCCGAGATCAATGCAGTACCACTTACACCCCTCCCCCTTCCCCATTTGCTCTAACATCAAGTATTACTATTTATCAAGAAGCTACCTAATTTATTTGTGGAAGTCTTCAAATTGAGAGTAGCATATTGAAAGCAAAATGACAATTTCTTACAGAGGATTGTATTCACAGAGTGTAAAATTCTCCTGCATGAAGAAACCTCAGAAGTATTACTTTTTTTAGGTACAATACAAGAATACCGTTCTCGAAGATCTTGACTACGCATATGACCTGGCCCTTTTGAGCGCAAACCACACAGATGCTCAATCTAAGCTTGACAATCTCCAACACTACACTAATCAGATAGGGTTGAAAATCAACACATCAAAAACTCATATACTAGATTTTACGAGATCCAACGACAACATAGAAATTCAAAATGTTCCATTATTAAAAGTCAACAATTTTACATATTTAGGCACCAATCTAGCATTGGATGGAGACTCATCAAAAGAAATTTTACACCGTATTGCCCTTGCAGCGGGTGCTGTCAATAAACTACGCAACATCTGGACGTCAAACACACTAAGAAACTCCACAAAACTCAAGTTGTCTAACTCCAACATCATCCCTATTCTAGAGACTCGACTCCTTTGAAAACAAATGCCTACGTACCATTCTGAACGTTAAGTGGAGTGACTTTAAATCTAACACTACTATAAGAGAGGAAAGCAAACAAACCTATATATCTTCCTTCATTAGACAAAGGCGTTGGACTTACATCGGCCATGTTCTCAGAATGAACAGCCTAAGAATTCCCCAGCAGTCACTATATTGGGTGCCACCTGGAGTAAGAAGAAGAGGGAGACCTAGAGAAACTCTACGAAGAACCATATAGAGAAGACATGTCAATGAACCTAAACAACACGCAACAATTGAAAGACCTGGCAACACAAAGACAGAAATGGAAGGACATGGTTTCTGCCCTATGCGCCGCCTATGGCCCTGGAGGAACATAACATAACAATACAAGAATAAATGGGCAAATCACGTGACAACATACCAACTTTTTAAATTTCATATGCTATTGCACTATCTCGGAAACTTAAAAATTCGTAACTTAAATTACCGATCAGGCGATTTGCGCGTAATGAACTGGCCATCCACCTCCCACTCAGTGTGCAGCACGCATGTCGAGTGATCAGGAGCTCTCATGTCGAGTGATCAGGGGCTCTCATCTCGCAACGTGTAAAATATTGGATGCGTCTGTGTATGCGTCTTTATCGGAATTTCGTTCCGTTTAATTATGGTAGCTATTTGTTCCGTAGAAACCTGTCCACGGATTCTTGTATTGTACCCTTGTTTACGAGATTGTTTATTTTTTTCACACGTTCAGTTGCTAGTCGAATATTAATATAGACAAAACTTATATAGCCCCTACGCTTTTAAAATGACTGCAGACTAATATAATTTTATACTACATTTTGTTATTTTGTAAGATAGGGCCTCATCAAATTTAAATGTATAAACAATGTGCATCCTTCTACGGCATTCCTGGATGACAGAATACAGTGATCATATTCTCTGCACAGGGGAAGAAGAGATAGTGGACGACAAAGAGAAAAATTACTAGATGGACTTGTATTGAGGCATAGTAGAAGCTCACCAACCGAGCTTATTGACAACACAAGAGACAGAGAGTTGTGGAGAAACATGATCGCCTAAGCCATTCGTCATGACACTTGATTGATTGATTCTCTGTAATCTGAACTACAGGTTCAGGTTGCTAAACGGGCAATAGGTACCTAAAATAATAGCTTCTTCTTCTGCGTTCGCTCTTTAATAACCATCACGAATAAAAGGTGTGATTTCCGCCGGGGAGTGTGAAGTACGTTGTACTTCAAGCTTCACAATAGAACTGTGTTATTTGCACATCGGTTGGCTCACTATATGGTCAAGACATCCGAGACCCAGCACAACCGTTTACGTCATGCCTTTAATTTGGGTAGTGGGCTTCCCTAGCCTGTGACAACCTACTTGTCTGCCGACTGGTGGCGGGTATGCCTGTTTTGTGTCAATTGTATTGGCCGCCCATCCAATGCTCGGACCGGACTTTCGTACGTCGCTGTAAGTCGACATTGACACGATACGTGTTGGCACAGAAGCGTCGAAGATATTGCTTGTCTGTGCAGTGAAATATACTTCAGTCGGTTCGTAAAACAACCTAACAACGAGTGTTAGGTTGTTTAACGACTTATTTTGGTAACCCACCTATTTTTATTCATCTTGATATTTGCCCTGTGTTACCCCAGCCACCCACTTCTTGTTTATGGTTGTTACCCTACACTGAAACATTTATCTCTTGATTTCCGTCGGCAGCCTCCACACTCACTGACATTCGCCTAAAAGTGTTAGCCAGGAATACAGCATGAGCAGCTGTACCATACTAAAGTGTTGTTGTTCGTCCAACACAAGTGATGGTGACCATTTGTTACATTTACTTTTAAAAATTCAATTAGAGTTATGTCCTTGATTATGGGTTCGTAGGTGGCTAATGAGCCCTAATCATGCTGTACATGTCTTTGAACAGTTCGGGCATGGAATGACCACTGTAGACGGATCCGTGACTTTCTAGCTTCTCTCCGCTGTTGACTATCATATCATATCTCCGCTGTTGACTATCATATCATATCTCCGCTGTTGACTATCATATCATATCTCCGCTGTTGACTATCATATCATATCTCCGCTGTTGACTATCATATCATATCTCCGCTGTTGACTATCATATCATATCTCCGCTGTTGACTATCATATCATATCTCCGCTGTTGACTATCATATCATATCTCCGCTGTTGACTATCATATCATATCTCCGCTGTTGACTATCATATCGTATCTCCGCTGTTGACTATCATATCGTATCTCCGCTGTTGACTATCATATCGTATCTCCGCTGTTGACTATCATATCGTATCTCCGCTGTTGACTATCATATCGTATCTCCGCTGTTGACTATCATATCGTATCTCCGCTGTTGACTATCATATCATATCTACGCTGTTGACTATCATATCATATCTCCGCTGTTGACTATCATATCATATCTCCGCTGTTGACTATCATATCATATCTCCGCTGTTGACTATCATATCATATCTCCGCTGTTGACTATCATATCATATCTCCGCTGTTGACTATCATATCATATCTCCGCTGTTGACTATCATATCATATCTCCGCTGTTGACTATCATATCATATCTCCGCTGTTGACTATCATATCATATCTCCGCTGTTGACTATCATATTATATCTCCGCTGTTGACTATCATATCATATCTCCGCTGTTGACTATCATATCATATCTCCGCTGTTGACTATCATATCATATCTCCGCTGTTGACTATCATATCATATCTCCGCTGTTGACTATCATATCATATCTCCGCTGTTGACTATCATATCATATCTCCGCTGTTGACTATCATATCATATCTCCGCTGTTGACTATCATATCATATCTCCGCTGTTGACTATCATATCATATCTCCGCTGTTGACTATCATATCATATCTCCGCTGTTGACTATCATATCATATCTCCGCTGTTGACTATCATATCATATCTCCGCTGTTGACTATCATATCATATCTCCGCTGTTGAGCTGCTGCATTTCTGATCTTTTCACAAGATGATGAGCTCTGTATGATTGTGAACGATATATAGATCTATTTTGTGCAGGTCTCCCCTTGTATCTTGGTATATTTCAAAGGCTTTCAGTGAGGTATTTATCAAGTCCTTGTAGCGCTTCTTTTTGCCACCTTGAGATCGTGTACCCTTCTCCAGCTCACCATAGAGAAGTATCTTTGGCAGACGATGGTCTGGCATACGCACCAAATGACCTGCCTAACGCAATCTGTGTCTGAATCAGGATAGTGCCAGTACTCGGGATACAAGCTCTATCAAGGACAGTGGTATCTGGAATCTTGTCTTGCCATCTGATGTTCATAACATTTCGTTATGAATGTAATTATTGATCAATTTTCGTTATACCATGCTATGATGACAAAAATTAGATTGAAGTTGCACATGAATGTCGCTAATATTGTGAGACCAAAGCGTGTGAAGCAAAGTTCTTGTAAGTACAGCTAACGAGGATGCTTACCCTGGGTTCGCACAAGAGCAATGTGAGTCCCTTTGCATCCGCAAAATAATAGCTTGAAGAAGTAAACAAATACCTATTATAATATACAGTACAAACCGTGCATGGCAGAAATAAGGAAGAGATTGGCAATGGCATATTGCAAAATAACACGGCTGAAAAACATATGGAAAAACAACAAAATAGAAACGAAAGTGCTAATGTTACGAACTTTTATTTTTCCGGTTGCAACATACGGCTGTGAAACATGGACTCTAAGTAAAACAGCGGCAAAGAAGATCAACGCCTTCGAGCTGAAATGCTACAGAAAGATACTTAGAATATCATGGAAGGATAAGATCAGAAACTCTGATATTATAAACACACTGAATATTCCAGAGTGTTGGTTACTAAACACAATAACAAAAAGAAAACTACGCCTGTTTGGTCATATAAAGAGACATAACTGTTTAGAAAGACAAATAATGGAGGGAAGAGTACCTGGGAAGAGGAGAAGGGGCAGACCAAGAAGACGATGGACTGATGACATTAAAGAAAACATGAATACATCGCTAGAAAATGCAAGCCACATCGCCCAAGACAGAGAGAGGTTCAGAGAGTTCATTGGGAAGACAACGTTCTGGAAGGAATACGTCACATGACACAAACCGTATAACTAATATAATATAAAGCTGCAAGAAAAGTACTATAGATTATAGTAATACTATAGCACTATAGATTACAGATTAGAAAAAAAATAAACGTCCCTGGGTGGGCTTGAACCACCAACCTTTCGGTTAACAGCCGAACGCGCTAACCGATTGCGCCACAGAGACTCTACAATTTTATCTTACAATATTATCGACATTATTGTGGAACTTCAATCTAATTTTTGTCATTATCATCAGGTGCCATGCCGGCTGGCGTAAGCGAACATTGCTCCCCACAGCTCTCTGTCTCCGGTATATGTATCAAGATACAGCCAAGACGGATGTATTGGGCCATTTTCGCAAATAAAACAGTAATACAACGCATTTCCATTCTCTGGACTACATTCAACTGGAAATCTTGTAGGATCATTGTCCTGTTACAAGAGAAATCCAGTGGTAGTTTGAGAATGAACGCTGAAGAAGAATGTTCGCTGTTGTTTCTCTGCCGTGCCAGGTTGTCAAACTGTCTAATATTTTCTCACGTTATCGCCCTCTGTCTCTGGTGCCTTTAATCTTGCCTGTTGTGATTATGTTCTCTAAACCTGCCTGTCTCATGAAGTGGCCACAAAAAGAAGATTGCCTTTTTCTTATATTATTTATTAAGCTCCATTTTGCATCGGTTTCGCATTTAACTCTTTTAACACCTCTACATTAGTTTTTCTGGCAGTCCATGGTATTCTCAGCATTCTTCTGTAGAACCACATCTCTGTTGCTTCGAATCTCCCACTTTCCAGTTTGTTTATTGTCCAAGACTCGCACCCATATGTTAGTATAGGTGTTATATAGCACTGCAGAGCTCTCTTTCTCACCTCTAATGACAAGGTCATATTACACAGTATATTTTTTCATTTTTCTGAATGTTGTTTTTGCCTGTCCTATTCTGAATCTTATTTCAGTTGAACTTCTTCCATCTGCTGTAATAATTGTACCTAGATATTTGAATTGGTGGACCTGTTTTAATACTACATCATTCACTATGATCTTGCAAGGTGTGTTATTTTCTTTCTTTGAAATAACCATTACTTCTGTTTTCTTGATATTTAGGAAGAGGCCTTTCTCTTTGCTTTCTGTGACTACTACTTTAATTAAGTTTTGAAGGTCTTCCTCACTTTTTGCAATCAGAACAGTGTCATTCGCATATCTCACAGAGACAGTATCAGAAATTAAAACAACAGAAGACTGACAAATACAATGCCAATCCTGGATTACATCAGAAGACAACAAATTAAGTGGTTTTCATATGATCAGGTAGTGCCTCTGAAAAAAGCATTGCTATACAGACATGATGGACCATGCACATAGATGTATTACAGAAATAAGAGAGTCCATGAACATAAACATATATGAAGCACACACAAAAATCGTCTACATAGAACTCTTCTACCCCTGATGCTGTAAGGTATAAAGGGGTATAAAGCGAAAAGACTATTCCTGGAACTTTTTGAAGCTTCCTCGTACATCAATGTGCAGGTACTAATTGTTAATTTTTTTTCCTAATACTTGTCATCCCATTCTGCACAGAGACTTGCTTACATAAGCACATTACAACACAAAATATAAACCATATACTACTGCCACTGACCACATGAGTCAATTGCATACTCAAAAAATCATGAAACCTAAACTTCGTAATCTCAATGTTGTGAAATTCCCGGTTAAAAAGCCCTTCTTATATGTATTCCTACTCGTTAACATTTTGCTTCTACTAAACGTCAATAAAATAGGGTTAATTAGTTCCTTTCATGCCACTGGTGGCACATGGGCAGAGGTTTTGATTCTCCATGTGTTGCGGTCCACTGCCTGTACTTTTAGTTCTTGTATGGACTTGCAACCTATTATTTCTCCTTCTTTAATGTATGGTGGTTTTTAGGGTAATTTTGGGTCTCCTTTTTATTTCCCTCAGGCGTCCACATAAGGGCTTGCTGATTCAGTCTGTTTTCATCTAGTCTAATAAAAATAAATAGGGTAGTGGCTGGAAAAAAGGTTGAGAACCTTTGGGATATAAGAACAATTCCTAGAATTGCCAGAAGGTGACAGGATGCAGTAAAATACCAATAATGGAATCATAACCAAGAGTTGTTCGATTTCATATTTTAATTCATGTAAATATTCAGAGGGGTTTTGATCCTGTCTGGTTGGCCAGTCGCTTTCCTCTTCTGCCTCCTAGACTAGAGTGATCTCCAGTAGCTGGGGGTGGATTCTGTCGAGGTTCAGAATCCGGCACTGCTCCTGCCTGGGGGAACTTCACAGGGCGAGCACCATGACGATTTTTAAAATTTTGTCGTGCAGACATGTCAACTATTCGGTTTGCATACCATGGTTTCTGGATCGCCTCTCGGGCTGGCATCTCTGACTTCAGCATCTGTGCTTGCTTGGGCAGGATTGTGACCCTGCTCGATATTGGGTTGGCTCGGCCAATTTTAGTTTCCAGCTTGTGTTGGCTGGACTCCACATCCATGGGCTGGACCCCATCTCCACGTCAAGGAGTTGGCCTTGATGGGGACTGGCTTGTGATAACTGGTTTAGTTTGAAAAATAGGTTATTTTATTCTGAAAGTCTTTTAAATGTTTTGCAGAGATGGCATAAATTCTAGTGATCGTTAAGTTGAGGAGAAATAATCGTTGTAATAAATTTCAACTTTTTCTTCTATTTTTTCGTGGTCAGGGCAAAGACATATCGCACTTGAAGATCATGGAATTCGCTTGTAAACTCCACGCCCAGTCTCTTTAATCGCTTCTTACAACATGCATGGTATGCAGTAGTGTTTTGTTATTATTCTTTGCTCTAGTGTTTTCCTCCTATTCTCCTTTTCACTTCTGTTTCTCATCTGCCGTCATTTAACACTGTAATTTTACCTATTTAAAAAAAAAAATTGTAAATAATCACAGCTCGCAGGTACTGGGGTGAGCAGCGTTGCTACTTCTGGGTTTGTTTTCCACTAGGTCTGACAATCAGCGGAACGTATCTGGCTGCCCATATGGACGCAGAGGTGATGGAGCCAGTCTTAGTCTATTTAAGTGACTGTTTTGTATGTTATGCCCAGTTCTGAAGCGGAAGATAATAACCTGCTCAGCTCTGTCAAGATATTGATAGTTGTCTTTGATCGACTATTTTGAAAGCTTTGATGAGGGTCTCCTTTTCTTTGTGATTTCTTGGTATTTTTGTTACTGTGTTGCTCCGCAATTTACAAGCATAGCCTATCTGTCTCTTCACGCCCTGGTATGGGATGGTATCTACTTTAGTACTACCCTTCTTTGGATGCTCACTTCACGTATGACTTTCTTCTGGTATGGCAGTTTATTGTTGTAAAGGGCTTGTAAAACAGATATTGCATAAGAAAGAAATACCACCTGTTGACATTAGCTTGTTTTCTATTTAGTTATTTCTGCAGCAATATTCATTTTTTTTGCTGATATTTTATGTTGCTTGGTTGGTTGCTAATCCAGCGGTCCATGGGCTCATGCCCTTTGACCCAATGCCACTAAATGACATTATATTGCTGGGAAGTCTGTGGATTTTCGGCCCACCCCGGGACAGAGCCAGAGAATAACTAACACACCCCCTTGAAGGTAGGTTTCAACCTATGCACTGCGCCGAGCCACTGCAACCAAGATAGGGTTCACTGTCCTCATTCCCCGCCACCAATTGACTACTGGTTATGCCGAATTTCTCTGTTGCTCTAGGCATGCAACCAAATGTTCACGTCAAAAGGATTGTCACGTCCTGAGTCACTGTGCCTCTATGATGGGTTTCAGCCATAGGAAAAAAATAGTGCTGTCAGTTTCCTCCTCCCCAGTGCTGCACAGTACATTTCTGGCTCCCTCCCAGCCACAGAGGGTGCATACATATATTCAAGTAATCATGAAACACATTTCAACAACAAAATAAAAACATAATTATCATAATTGTATAGATGACGTGCCATGACGCTTCTACAAGAAGATAACCTCATTATAACGGCATGTCATCTAAAAGGTTTTCTGTTGCATGGGTGGTTTGTCTAGTGGGCCGTTGGTGAGACCCACAGACGCAACCACATGCGTAATATTTTATGTAAACTTCATGTGTACAGTTTTAAAATAGCTCATCATTTTGTGAAAAGAGGAGAAATGCTGCAGACTAACAGCGGAGAGTAGCTAGATAGAAGTCACGGATAGACCAACAACCGCCTACAGTCGGCATTCCATGTCCGAACTGTCTAAGAACATTTACAGCTCGAATAGGGCTCATTAGCCATCTACGAACTATTATGCTTGGTCATAATTCTAATTGAATTTTCAAAAGTGGATGTAAAAATGGTCATCATCACTTATGATGGACGAAGACACACATGAAACTTCAGCGCCTCCATGTTTCTATGTGGTTCATATCTAAAATCATGTTGCATACTATTGTTTTCGTTTGAAGATTATTCAGTTATCTAATAGTGTACCGATACTTGTTGTTTATGGTGGTTCCAGAGACGTACCAAGGGTGGTGCGGGGGGGGGGGTGCGATCGCACCGGGCATCAAGACTTGATGGGCATCAAAATGCCTCTCAAAATAATTAAAACTTTGAAATGTGGTTTAAGTGTCTTTGCCGTGCCAAAGTTGATGCACCCGCACCGTTAAAAAAATTATATTGTTTTCTTGTTAAGCACATTTGGACATCGTGTGTCTGCTGAAGATTCTTTTATCGACTTTATTGACACAGAGAAAAAAATTCCGCCAGGATTGCAAGATTGATTTTGAAGAAGTTAGAGGCGGACGACATCATGGACTGCCGAGGTCAAGGTTACGATAGCACTGTTGTGATGAAAGGGGAACATTCGGGAGTTCAGAAACGGATTTGCGATATAAATCCAAAAGCCCAGTATATTGCCTGTTCTAGCCATAATTTAAACCTAGCTAGAATCCATGCGGCACGAGAAGAAATAAACTCTGTGACCTTCTTCGGCACGCTCGATGTCTGCACACCTTCTTCTCCAATTCCACTCAACGTTGTGAAGTGCTGATGAAAACTACTGGAATGAGTCTCAAACGATTAGCCGAAACACGCTGGAGCCGAGAGGCGAAATGGTTAAAATGGTTAAAAAACACTTTCTGAAGATTCTGGAAACACTTGAAATTTTAACTGAGAGAAAAGAAAATTTGGAAACGAGTCCGCGGCTGACAGCTTGCTGGTGGCGATGCAGTCATTCACGTTCTTGACGTATCTAGGGTTCTGTTCTTGGCTCCAGTGTTAATGGAAATAAATGACACGCAGGCATATATGAAGAAGAAGAGCTTGAGCGTTCAGGATTGTGCACACAAAAAAAGAAAATGAAGGAGTCTTTCACAACTCCGAGGGAAAGAGTAACCAATACGAGTTTGAGCTATGCGCAGTCGGTGTGTTCTTCTTCTTCTTCTTTCGTTCACTTGAAACATGTCTATATCTGTAAATCTGTCTCCTTAATAAAACTCACTGTCTTTTGTAGTTCATACAGTGTCCCATAGAGTTTTGATTCCAGTGTTGTTTCCTCTGGCCAATATGTCTGCCTCAGCGTTTCATGCTCAGAACACTCTTGAAGTATATGTTTGGCACTCTGTGCTCCCTGTCCACATGTACACATGGCCGTGTTGCCAATCTTGAACTTTGTATACATGTGACTGCGGAGTCGGTTGTGTCCTGTTCTGAGACGTAGAATTATAACTTGTTCTGGTCTGTTCATAATGTGATAGTCATCTTGTGTTTGTGTTTGTGGCTTTCTTATTGACTTGATCATCTGTTTTTTCTGATGGTAGGTGATTGGTATATCTGGTTGGTCTTCGGCAGCACCTTCCTTAGCCAGTTGGTCTGCTTTTTCATTTCCTGGTATTCCACAGTGAGAGGGTATCCACTGCATGGTTACCCTATACTGGTAAGACAATTCGCTAAGTAGTTTTTTCAAGTCTGTTAGTTTTCCAGACTGGAGAGCTTGAAGCACTGACCTTGCATCTGTCAGGAATACCACAGGCTGTAGGTCAGAGTTGGAGTTCAGCAGTTTTTTAGCTGCCACACTAATTGCCTGGATTTCTGCATCATAATTATTGCAGAATTTTCCTGTCGGTGTTCTGATTGTATCTCTAGGCTTGTGTGGATATTCTATATATACACCTGCACCTCCATTCCTCACGGCATTCTGTGCTGACCCATCTGTGTATACTCTGACCCATATATCTTGTGGATATTCCTCATCCAGGAAACTGAGGGTGGCTGTCCTTCGCTGCACACTGTTCTGTTCGTCCTCGCTTAATATTCCTTTCACATGGGTCTGAATGTATATTGGCATTCCATGTCTTTCACTCCACGGGGTTTGTTCTGGTACAGGCCTTAAGGGGCTGTCAACTTCAGGTAGGTCTGTAAGTTGTCTACGGAGTCATTTAGCTTGATGGATAAAGCTGCTTCTTTTCAGTCGTCCCATTGCTAGATTTTGGAATCTTTCCTTCATTGGATGACTTGGCATACACTGAAACTTTTCTGCCTGAATGAGTACTTTTGTGTCTCTGCGTTCGCCAAGTGTTTGCATTCTTCCCATTTTCTGCATCTCTGCTATGGGTGTTGATTTCATTGCTCCCAACATTATTCTAAGTGCCTGGTTTTGCACTTTATCTAGATCTTGTAATGTGGTGTTTGATGCAGGACACCACGCAGCTGAACCATATTCCAGGTGTGGTCTTATGCCTTGCTGGTAAACTTTACTGAGTATATTTCCACTGGCTCCCCATGTGGTTCCACTTAGTTTTCTCAGGATAGCTAACTTCCTCCTGGCTTTTGTTGCTGCTTTGTTTATGTGATGCTTCCATGTCAGTTTATCATCAAAAGTAACTCCGAGGTATGTTGGTTGTTTGTCTTCTTTCAAGAGCTCTCCGTCTATCTTGATATGACCGGCTTTTTGTTTTGGTGAGAGGGTAAAGAGTGTAGTGCTGCACTTATCTGTGTTAATGCTGACGCACCATCTATTTGCCCATAAGGTTAGGGCATCAATAGCTCTTTGTATTTGTTTAGTGGCCACTGTTGCGTGTTCTTCCGTGCACCAGATCACCAGGTCGTCAGCATACATTGCCACTTTGATCCCGTGTGGTAGTTCAGCAACTAGGTCATTGATGTAAACCAAGAAAAGTGTGGGTGACAGGACTCCTCCCTGGGGGACTCCATGACGCAGTAGAACTTTCTTGCTCTTGCGACCATCTAATTGTACCCTGGCTCTTCTATTATGCAGGTATGCTTTTACCCATTTGTACATTCTTGAGCTAACCCTGCAATTTCGCAATTTCACTAGGAGCCCTTCTTTCCAGACCTTATCAAATGCTTTCCTGAGGTCTATCCATGCTGCTAGTACTAGTTTCTTTTCTTGGAAGGCATCCTCAATCTCTTGGGAGAGGTAGGTTGCCTGATCTTCAGTAGAGTAGCACTGTCTGAAACCTGCTTGCTGTGATACCAGAAGGTTTTCACTTTCAAGGTACCACTGCATCCTAAGATTGATAATGCGTTCCATTGTTTTACATAGACAGCTTGTGAGGCTGATGGGCCTGTAGTTGGAGACTATGTTGCCATCTTTTCCTGATTTGAGGAGTGGTATCATTATTGCTTCTCTCCACGCCTGTGGTACATTACCTGTGGACCAGCTTGTGTTAAAGATCTGCAGTAGCTTTGCTCTTGCTGCAATTCCCAGGTTTCTAATCATTTCATTGGACACTCCATCAGCTCCAGGGGACTTTTTCATTTTCAATTTGGATATTGCATGCTCCAGTTCTCTCATTGTGATTGGTGCCTCCATGACTTCAGGTATAGGTTCGCCTTGTCCAATGTTTTGCTGGTTCTCTCGAACCTCCTGTTGTTTGTCTGGGCTGACTTTGATGTTATTGTCTTCTGCAAAGGAATCTGCAAAGTAATCAGCTGCATGTTTACCTGTTAAAATGTCTCTATCTTTATAAAGTGTGATCCTGGTATTTCTCCATGTACCTTCATCATTTAGTTGTTTTACAAGTTTCCATAATTTCCTAGTATCTCTTTCTAGGTTCAGCGACTCTGTTTTTTTCTTTCCAGCTGCTCCGTCTGGCTTGTAACTTGGCTCTTTGAAATTTAGCCTTTGTTTGCTGATATTTGTTGTGATGTTCTTGGCTAGGTCTGTTCTCAGCCTGCTGTCTAGATGTTTCCATCTCATTTTGCAGCTTTTCAAGTTCATCATTCCAGTAGGGTTTGTAGTTTTTGCGTGCCCCCCTGGGTATGGTTTTACTAGCAGCATGTAGTATACATCTATTAAACTCACTCACTGCTCTATTGATGTCTTTGTCCAAGTTCATGTCCTTAGCTAGAACACTGGTTAAATGCTGGTACATTTTCCAGTCTGCCCTTTTATAATTCCACCTAGTGAGCGTGCTGCTGTCCTTGGTAAATTCATTGTGGATTTCCATAATTACTGGTCTGTGGTCACTACCTCCAAGCTGCTTTCCAACAACACGTGTGATGTTCCATTCCAAGCCTGGTGAGTGGAATGCCAGATCTGGTGTAGAGGTGGTGTGCCATGCTCTCGAGTAGAAGGTTGGCGAGTCTGCTGGCTGGTTAATAAGAATGAGATTATTTTCATCCTGCCAGCTTTCAAGTTCCTCACCTCTCTTGTCGATATGATCGTAGCCCCAGCTCTGAGAGTGGCCGTTGAAGTCACCACACACCATAAGTCTCTCTTTGTCTGGAATTGTGTCTAGTGCCAATGGTTTATCATTTGGGCAGTAGTAGTTCAGGAGATGGAATTCTGCACTGTCTGTTTTTAGGTGGAGCATCTGGTATTCTGCCCCTTCCATATATACTTCCAGCTGACATGCGCTGATATTGTTTTTAACAAGTGTCAGAATTCCACACTTTCGCCTGTCCTTTCTGTCAGACCGGTAGCACTGGTAGCCTCTGATTTTGAAGGCTATGTCGCTGCTGAGGTGTGTTTCTTGGATACAGCATATATTAACTTGTTCTTCACTGAGGACATTTTCAAGTTCCAATTTTTTGCTGTATCCATCTCTTTTACTGTTGACACCCTCAGCATTCAAGTGCATTATTTTTATTGGTCGTTTGTTTGTTTGGCCAGTAGCTCTATTCCCTTGCCTCCTGGCTCCTCGGGGCAATTGAGAAGTACTTACAGTAACTGAGGTTGGGCCCTTTCGAGGTATAGGGCCCGGCACCGTCCCTGACTGAACGTCTTCCACAGGGCAGGCACCATAACTACTCGTATTTATACATGTAGACATGTTTCCATTGTGTTATATGCGTGGCATCCTGATTATCTGTGCGCCTTTTGGCTGGATGCCTCCGTCTTCAGCACTCTGCTTACTTGGGCAGGACTATGGTCCTGCTCGAATGGGACTGCCCGACCAGTCTTAGTTTCCAGCCCCTGATGGCTGAACTAAGCCCCATCACCTCTGCACGGTGCTGGTCTCGATGGGGACTTCGCTAGTCAAAAAGCTCGTAAAGTGAATTTGTAATTTTAAATTTACATTTTAAAATTTATTTCTATCTTTGTTAAATGTGGATAAAATCGATATTAATAAACATGTAAAATTTTACTCGGAATTTTAAAAATCAATTTCAGACAGGTTGTGGGGGGGGGGGGGGGGGGGGGGTGTCAAAATATTCATCGCACCGGGATTCAATTGTCCAGAGGTGAGAGAAGGAAAAGTAATTTTTTTGGAAAGTCACGAAGATCACACAATCAACATTTGACCGGTACTCTGAGTCTACATACACTGGGATGTCTGCTGGAGCGGAGGGCGGAGCACTTATGGGAATGTCCCGCCTGCTGTTAAGCCAATTTCTAATCAAGAACTAAAATCGACTAGATCGCAGAAATGCATAGACTTGTGCACAGTGGCGTAGCGTGGGTCAACGGCGTCCGGGGCGGAATCATAATTTTCTGCCAATTTCAACTAGACCTACTAAATACTGAACTACTACCCCATCAACGTCTGCTTCATTCACTTTCTCTAGAATACCATTTTAAAATTGTGTATCAACATCATCTGAATCATAAGTAGGTCAATTTTTACCAAGTTTTGACAAAAATTGAAGGTCATAATAAGCCTTGCGCAGTTCAGAAATGACCGCCGTTAGAAAAAAAACAACCGGAAAACAACACTGTCCGTCGCCATTATAGGTTAGGTAATTAACTTTTCAAATCCCAAAATATTGTTATTCTTTACTGTTCATACAGTACATAACGAACTGGTTATGACAAATATTGTGTGGGTCCGGACCAAGTTGTTATGGGTATCGACTATGGTGTCCTGAGAGTCACTAGTGTCTTACTGAGAACCAAAAGTGATGCAAATATTTACATAATTGTGATCTGTCATGCATATCCAAGTTGAATTAGCCAAACCACAATCTCTGCTTGAGTGTGGTGTTGGTCATTCCACAATCTCTGCTTGGAAGATTGTGACTTGTCCTGCATGTCGTTAAGAAAGTTTAGTGTGGTGTTGGTCACCTCAATCTTTGCTTGAGCATGGGATTGGTCAGCCCACAATCCTGCTTGGAGGCCTATTGAAGATCCATGACACAGAACGGTTTAATTAAATGTGTATGAGGTAAACGATATTGTGTATGAGGTACTATCACAGAATCCAATTCGGTTTTATCAAATGGCCCATAAAGGCCATCACTGTTAAGGTAGTCCTGCCACCATGATCTCCAAATGTATAAAAGCACTTAAGATGCTGGGAGGGAATCAACAATCCTTTTAATCTGCAACATGCCGTGATATTTGAAGCTTGTTAGTCAATGAATCATCATCACTGCACTGCTGAAAAGTCCATCAGTGGTCTGATATCCACTTGAGTATATCCACCAAATAATGGAAGGCAGAGCACCTGGGAGGAGGAAGAAAGGCTTTCAAACATGGACCCTAAGTAAAACAAAGGCAAAGAAGATCAACGCCTTTGAGATAAAATGCTACAGAAAGATACTTAGAATATCATGAAGGAAAAAAAGAGAAACTCAGATATTATAAACACAATGAAGATTCCGGAGTGTCTGAAAGATTCCGAACTTTCTGGAGAGAATAAGTCACATGACACCATATCTATCAATGAACTGGAGAGGAGATGGTAATCACCAGATAAACCTTTCACTCCACTGAAATATTGCAATGAATAATTAATGGCCCGCTGAATTGAAACGATCACTAATAATACCTACTCCCAAGAAAGGAAATTTGAAAGTGCGTAAGAATTACAGAATATAAATAACCCAAATATCACAAAAAGGAAGTGACGCAGTAACTATACTGTAACCATTCTTAATTCCATAAGAATTACAGAACAATGTCTTACAACGCACCTGAATAAAGTGATGCTCAAAATACGCCTGAACAGAATAAAGAAGTCAGAAGAAGTAATTGCAGAAGAACAAGCTGACGTCGGAGCAAAATATTTAACATCAAAATATTAATTGAATAACATATTCAGCACCAATGTGATTTATGAATTTCATTGATTTTACAAAAGCCTTTGGCCGTGTTTGGCATGATGGCCTATTGAAAACATTTCATTTTGACACCACAATCATAGAGGTTGAATCACTTTATACCATCGAAGATGCATGTATCGGGTCCTTGGCGAAAATAAAACGGTGACACAATGCATTTCCATTTTGGACTACATCATGCTGGAACTCTAGTGGGACCATTGTCCTGCCAAAAGAGAGATCCAGTGGGAGTTTGAAAATAAACGCTGAAGAAGAATCACTTTATAAAAATGCAAGTAGTGCTGTGCTATCTTTGCCTTAAAAACAAAAATGGGAG
Source organism: Meghimatium bilineatum (assembly GCA_034231615.1). Taxonomy (NCBI): domain Eukaryota; kingdom Metazoa; phylum Mollusca; class Gastropoda; order Stylommatophora; family Philomycidae; genus Meghimatium; species Meghimatium bilineatum. The sequence goes on along the minus strand of CM067304.1, from coordinate 30,412,638 downwards.
TTCGGCAAGCATGCATGGAGAAATATCTGCAGTACTTTTCAACATATACCTAAAGCCCTCAAGATTACAACATGTCTATATCAGTTGGAGTTCAACCTAATTGTAATTTATACTTTGTTGATAATTTTTATCTTATAACTGGGTGGGACCAAGAATTAACAGCAAAGCTGGAAAAGTTATCAGCAAATACGAATCGAAATCAACACAGAAATGAGCAAGGTCTTAGTTAACAGCAAAGACACAGTAGACCAGACCAACATCATGATGAATTGATACAAACTTGAAGATGTGAATGCTTTCAAATACTTCGGATCTAGCATATGCAGCAATAGAAATACAAAGCAGTTAAAAATAAGGCCTGAGATGGTTTTAGCTTCTATGTCAAGGCTAAACCTAATTTGGAAAAGCAACATCATTAAATTTCACAACTCACTAATTTTTTCTGTTGTGCTGCATGGTTGTAAAAGTTGGAGACTTACTGTGGACATGTTGAGATGACTACAGGCTTTCAAATACAAATGTTACAGACAAATTCTATGCATTTCACAAGATAAATGTGTACATGAGAAATAAAATAGAGATATACACATTTCCACAAGAACCATTGCTATTAATGGTGAAACTACGAAAACTTGCATGATTTAGACATGATTCCTTGTCAAAAATAATACTGCAGCAAACAGTCGAAGGTGGAAGCAGAGGAGGAAATAAAAGCATGGACAGACATCAAAGACGGGACAAGACACGATTTTCCTCCCTCATCCACATCGTTGAAGCAATTTGGTACCCCTATGACCCTCATGGGCTACTGTTTTATAGATATAGATCCACCAATGAATGATAGTTCCAGTTCTCTGTTAGCTGACATACATTCCCCTAAGTCCATAGTAGAGATAATTTCTGGAAGCTCTACACTGAAGCCTAGTTTCATCACTTTGGAAGATGGAATTAAAGATAAGGCTGAGAAAAGGAATCATCACTAACTTGATTTGACCATGTATCTCGTATGAGTTCAAAACATCAGTCTAATCCATTGCTCTACCGCCAGACACAGCGGCAGTGCACCTGTGAAAACCCACATGACCAGGCACAAAAACAAACATGACACATTCCATCCAACCCAGTTCCCTGCACTGCCTCAAGCCACCATGAATGCAACACGTGTACTTTTCTCAACATGCCGTCGAGAACACAGACGCTATCTATTCATTCATTCAGTCCAGGACCCCGTCACTGCAAAAATCTCCACACATGAATGTTGCCCAGTCACAGCATAAGCACCACTCACCACCTGAAGGTCTTCTGCACACACTAAGCTACAAAGGACCAAGCACCACGGTGTCCAACAACCAAACCATCTGTATGTAGAACCATGTCTCTCCCCCTATCTGGAATTCCTGATGATCAATGCCTGCAACCCAGATTCCACAACGATAGGGCACCACTCTGTGCATTGTCTACTATTATTAGAGATATTATTAAGTCTGGCAATCTACATGCACATCTATCCATTTAGCACATAGTGCTACATCTTCCAACCACTGCTTCTGCTAAGCTGCACTACCATGTGATAGAGCACATATTTTCATCTCTTGGCGCATATAGTTGGGTCACAGGACTTACGTATGGAAATGTGTGTAAAAGTTCAAATAATAAACAATAGAACTGCTTTAAATGAAATATGCTGAATACAATAAACTTTTTTTAAAGTAGGTTTACCCAGATGAAGAGGTGTTACAAATATATCAGCACATGGAGACATTATTGTTCACAAGCATTTGTTTTGTAAATATATATATATACTGACAGATCAGCAACTAAAGCAGTGAAGAACTGAGGTGATAGAGTATACATAAAATATCTGGAAAAAGAAAAGGAATTCATATGCTCACCAACTGGAATCTTATGCTTCAAATACTCTGCCCTAAGCATTGTTGCAGAAATAATAAAAAAAACATAAAAAGACAATGTCAACAGGTGGTATTTCCTACTGATGCAATGTCTGTCCTACAAGCCATTGGCAGCGATATCTCCCAGAGAATTCATACGATAAGTGAGCATCAAAATAGGGAACATCCTGCATCAAATAAATTATCCATCTGTTGCCTAGAAGGTAGGAATGGAGGGACTGTCAGAGGGTTAAGGATAGAGATCATGTCAGTAACCAGAGCAATGACATAGATGGAATCTCAACACTACACCCACATAAGTCATCCAAGCAACTCATTGAGCATGGAGATCATGTTCGCAATAACCAGAGCAACAGCTTAGATCAGTATTTCCTTTCCCAAACGTATCCGTGCGTATGGATTTAGAAAATTAGTGCATTAAAGGCATGATTGCTTTTTCAGCTAAAAATTAAAGCATATTGCACAAAATATAGTTAGGAAAACACAAAATAAATAATGCCTATTCTTCCAAATACTAATTATTTTAATTACCAAAATTAATTTGACGATGTCCTTATGGAAATCTTGTACTGAGGAAAATAATGACGTTTTATGTGTGTGTGTGATGGCACATGTTTGACCTGTAGTTTCCCAGAATTATGTGAAGTTGTATTCTACATTTAAAATGTGGAAGTATTATTTTGTTAATTTTTGTGTTATAATTTTCAGCAATTCTATTTTATTGAATGCAAAGACTACAATAAAGAGATTGTATAAGAATGATTACATCAAGTATGGTGTTACAGTTATTGAAAGTAATGGAAGACAACAGCCAGTGTGTAATTTGTTATTGCATTCTAAGTAATGATGTATTGCTACATGTTTGCTTGTAATGACATTTGAACACAAACCATCTTGCACTAATTTTTTAAACCACAAGAATTATTTGCCAGTAATCTGTTCTTTTTAAGCCAGTGAAATTAGATTCTTCATTCTCTTTTCTATAACAAAATGGGAAAAGTAGTAAAAGCATGATATGAACTGGTTCTGATATCAAAATATCCATACAAAAACAGTTGGCGGAAACCATAAAAATCATGCATTTATTAGCAGCTAATACAGTAGAATCCTTCTATAGCACATTCTTTTATAACAAATTTCCGTGTATAACAACACTTCAAAATCCTTAATTATATTTATTCTATATTGGTTGTATAGCGAATTTGTTATTACATACATATTTTTTCAGTCCAGACCAAGTTATTATAACAGGATTCCACTGTATTGGTTTAGATGATAAGAGTACCGCCGAAGACGGATGTGTCGGGCCATTGGCGCAAATAAAACGGCGACACAACGCATTTCCATTCTCTGGACTACATTCTGCTGGAAATCTAGTAGGACATGTCCTGCTACAAGAGAATTCAGCAGGAGTTTGAGAATGTACGCTGAAGAAGAAGATGATAAGAGTTAACAAATGCTTTCAAAAATCACACAAAAAATACTGTGAAGCACAGATCAGATGATTTTAGATATAAAAATTCAGGTTGTTGAAAAAATGAAAACTTCAGCATTTAATTCTTTTCACAGAGACAAACAACGGACAGCTTCACCATTTGATTCCATTTAGTGTCATGAAACAAGATACTTAGCTTCACCATTTGATTCCATTCAGTGTGATGAAACAACCGACGTAGTATTGTCAGTTCTATATTGTAGATAATGGAACTTTAAAAGAAGAAATGCTCTTGGCTAAATATCTGATAGCAAAAATAAATCTTCTGATGAAAAAATCTTCTTATTGTAATTTTTTTCTCTCCAGGAAACTTTATTTCTTTGGGGAAAAGTTGCAGGTATATGCATGGATAGTGCACCTACAATGATTGGTGCCTGTTCTGAATTTCTCAAACTGGTCAAAGCAACGAATCCAAATATTATTGGAACACAATGTGTAATTCATAGAGTAACGCAAAATGAGGTAAACAGGTTACTAAAACACTTACCTAGCCTATTAATACAAATATATTTAAAAAAGTATATATAAAAAAACATACAGTAAAACTAAACAGGACAATTCTCCACGTATCGGCTCAAATTGAACCTTTTTCAAGAGACAAACAACAAAAAAAACGACAAAATAAAAAACAAAATAGATGTCTATATTTCATCAAGCCCCGTCTCCATAGCGCAGGGATGGCAACGCATCTAGTAAAAGTGAAAATGTGTGCATTCATTATAAACAAACCGAAAGTGGGAAATTAGAGATACTATAGATGAGTGCAAGAATAATAAAAGAAAAAGATAAGAAAAATACCCCTTTTGTCACTTTATCAGACAGGCAGGTTTTAAGAACATAGTCACAACAGGCCCGACTGAAGGGAACAGAGACAGATGGGGACGTGAGAAAATATTCATGTGACAACCTAGCAAGGCTTGGAAACAACGATCCTGATAACAATACTGTGAACAATACTGGTCACCTACGTCAACAAGAATGGCATATGACAATGATAGATGAGTAATGATGAGGTTGTGTGGTGGTGGGGTGAGTGGGTTTGGGGAAGGAAGGATACAAGAAGAATCAACATTTGAAAACGCATGGAATGAATGTGAAACCAAATATAGACATAAACATATATATAAAACCAAACCTAAACATACATAGAAATGTAAACACACACCAAGAGTCAAGAAATAAACACATAACAAGATGGACACAGATGTGTGAAGGATACCCACACAAAATGCACAGGCATGTAAATGTATCCACACACAGGAAAAGGCTCACACCAGAATAATGTATACACATTGACACAGAATGGAGATACATGCATTAACATAAAATGATGAAATATAGACATCTATTTTGTTTTTTATTTTGTCGTTTTCTATTGTTTGTCTCTTGAAAAAGGTTCAATTTGAGCCGATATGTGGAGAATTGTCCTGTTTAGTTTTATTGTATGTTTTTAATATATACTTTTTTAAATATATTTTTATTAATAGGCTAGGTAAGTGTTTTAGTAACCTGTTTACCTCATTTTGCGTTACTATTTGTTCATTAGGTTACTGCGGCACCATCCACTTTGTCGGACACCCTCTGACCATTTGGTTATTTATATTTGTAATTCATAGACATGCTTCTTAGCATCTCACTTAAAATGGCAATACGAGTAATAAACTATGTGAAAACAAGCTTTCTGAACACCAGACTCTTACAAGCTCTTTGGATTTTCAAGCAGAACATAAGCCACTTATTTTTCATACAGAAATCCATTGGTTTTTCAAAAGGGAACAAGCTGTTTCAGAGGTATGAATTGAGGTCAGCAGTTGTAATGTTTCAAGTGAGCCAAGAAATTATCTGTATGTATTACTGCAACTAGAGTATTGATTTTTATCACATTTTTTTGGCTTATCTGGCTGAATGTTTTGAAGTTATGAATAACTTCAACCTGAAGTTTAAAAGCAAGAACTCCATTATTGAGTTTTATTATGCTATCACAGCTTTTCTTAAAGAAAATGCAATTGTGGACTAATCCAATCATTTGTCATTGTTTTTACACCAGGGTGAAATTTTGGTTAAAATAACGTGATTAGAATGAACTCATGGTTAAATTCAGTCACATTTGAAATCCCTGACAGACGAATATAAATTCTACTTTCCTATTTTATCTGATGATTGATTTTGATTGTTAATGAGAAATTCATTTGTTATGAACATTCATTTACTACCATACATTTTTTCAAGAAACCATAGAACTTAAAGTGTGATATTTTAAAAGGATGGACAGTTTTTGGATACATCATCTTCTATTGTACCCTTTAGTGACAAAAGTTGCGATGAGTATTATTATACCATTCTCTTCAGCATATTTTATATGTTGGGTTTACTGTACTATTATAAAAACTGAACGTGTTTGCCATCTTGATATTGAAAGCAATCTCCACTGTGCCACTATTGCAATAAATATATCAAGACATAAAACGTTTGTCAATTGTTCAACAATAGACTTCAAATATGGGAGGGGAAGAGGGTGGGGGAAGGAGAAAGGGAAGAGTTGTGAATGGAAACACTGTGTTAGAGGGAATCTCAAACCTACAGCCATGCAATATTTCTGTACAAGACATGCTGGTGTCTAGGGAAGTGAATGCTCCAATAGGTTTGCTTAGGAAGCAAACAGCAGTCAAGCAACGGACCGAAATGATATTCTGAATGCCTTCAGGGAGAAATAGTGAGTGATATATTTAACAAAACTTCTGAATATGTAACCTTGAAGAAGGCTGCATAAACAACATGTCAAGAGGAATGTGGCCAGTCGCTACAAGATGAGAAATATCTTGAGGAGATCCAAGCACTTACAGTTTGATGTTCAGTGAAGATAATCTGTCAAGTAACAATTATCGATTAAGTACAGAAGAAATATAATTTTAACAAGGTCACAATTTTTTAGTCTTAAATTTAACCGATTTTTCTCTTCTCGTTTTACCTTTCAGCAACAGGTACAGACTTTTGGTGCGAACTTGATGTATCTCATATATAGTAATTTTTACTGCCTCAGATATTCCGCTGTTCCATCGTCTAATGGATGACCTCTTGCTCTTTTACTGTTATAGTTAATGATAATGCTTTTTATGGTGGTCATTCCAGAGGTAATCTTGATACATGTCCTCACTATTTAACTTGCTGCTATGTTATCTTCTCTTCTGCTTTCATTCTCAAACTTCTGTAGATTAGCATTCTGTAGTCTGACGAATGTAATTTGTAGTATCATGGTTTACACATGGCTGCTATTTTACACCGATATGCACTTTATTGACACATCAAACCTCAGCATTATTTTTGTGGAAACATTGACTCTCTAGGGAAGGGACAGCAAAAGGCACTCCCAAAACCTTCTACGCCGCCTGTTACAACAAGCTGGCAGGAATAATGCAACTATTCCCTTGCTCCCATTTATGCATTTTGTGTGCGTATCTTTCTTATCTATGTATTGATCTTGTTAGATATATACTTGTTCCTAGTATACTTGTATTTGTATGTATATATATATATATATATATATATATATGCATTTGAGTGTATATATATAGTAATGTGTGTATGTATATGTGTGTGTGTATATATATATATATATATATATATATATATATATATATATATATATATATATATATATATATATATATATATATATATATATATATATATATATATATATATAGTAATGTGTGTATGTATATATATATGTATATGTATGTTGATGTGTATATATTTTCATGTAAATCCATTCCACATGCTATCTAATGCTATTCTTCCTTGCACATTTGTATGTTCTCTGTATCTATTTGTAGTTTGGTGTAGAAATGGCATTAATCTACAGACTAAGCTGAAAGTGTACAGAGCAGTGGTACTGCTAGTGCTATTATATGCTAGTGAAACATGGACTGTGTATAGACATCATGTGAAAATATTCAATCATTTCCATACAAATTGTCTCAGAAAAGTTATGAACATCAGATGGCAAGACAAGATTCCAGATACCACTGTCCTTGATAGAGCTGGTATCCCAAGCATTGACACGATCCTGATGCAGACACAGATTCGTTGGACAGGTCATTTGGTGCGTATGCCAGACCATCGTCTGCCAAAGATACTTCTCTATGGTGAGCTAGAGAAGGGTATACGATCTCAAGGTGGCCAAAGGAAGCACTACAAGGACTCGTTAAAGAACTCACTGAAAGCCTTTGAAATAGACCACGATACATGGGAAGAACTTGCACAAAATAGATCTACATGGCGTTCTAAATTTTAAAAAAGCGCATCATCTTGTGAAAAGAAGAGAAATGCAGCTGCCCAACAGCGGAGAGCAGCTAGAAAGTCACAGATAGATCAAGATCCGTCTACAGTCGTCATTCCATGTCCGAACTGTACAAGGACATTTACAGCTCGAATAGGGCTCATTAGCCATATACGAACTCATAATCAAGGACATTACTAAAATTGAATTTTCAAAAGTGGATGTAACAAATGGTCATCATCACTTGTGATGGACAAACAACATTTCTGATTTATTTATATTGATAGTTAGGCTATCTTCAGTAACCTTTATTATATACTTCATATTTACCTCCCCTTTCAAGCTTCATGACCACATTGACTTCTATTTTGTTATGTATTCTATCAATCGCATTGCACTTGTTGGAATCATCTCAAATGTTAACTTATGAAATAACTATAAATCATTGATAAAATGAGACACATGAAACACTTTATTGCTTGTCATGTAAATACATCTTATACTCTACAACAATGCTGCTCAACCTTTGTTTGTCTGTAGCCTCCACCTGGTGCAAACAAAAGAAAGGTTGTTAACGTTTTGTACAGATCATCAAGACTAATTGAGGTTTATCGATAATATCTTTATTTCTCATACTGGTTACTCCCCCCCCCCTTTTCAAGTATGTGTCCCCTAGGAGGCCATGTTGTCTATGTTGAGAAACACTGTTGTACAGTTCAGATAAAAATCAAGTTACTATTAGTAAGTCACTATAACTCATATCAACACACATACATAAGTGGAAGAAGGAGAGGAAGAGAGAATTCAAAAGAGAGGAGAGTGAACTACCTGCTAGTACCCTTAATCCAGCTGGTATAAATGAATAACACCCGGTGAAAAATGTGAAATGAGACTATTTATATGTACAAGTAAATGGAGTTCATGTGTATGCGTGAATATAATGAGAAACAGCAAGCAATTCTTGATGAAGTATATCAATCTGTTGAGTATTTTTTGCACATGAGAAATATACCAGCAATCATTAAAAACGCACCAAAAGCATGACCTATTTCCACACCATGTGAATGTATATGTCAAACTTTAATGTTTCGATATTTTATTGTCGTTGTCATATTTCATTTCCATTTTGCATGTTCACGTGCAAAACATCAAATTGCTGAATTCTGGTCATACTATGGTGCGTTCATCAATAGTTGTCCACCGATACTGTCTATTACCTCCATAATTACTGAGCGTATCGACGGCATATTTTGCACGAGTGTATTATTTCATAACCAAGTTCAAGATTTATGATTAATTATTAATTAAGATTGAACGGATTTATCGCAGCAGTCGCTACGAATGTCATTTTTAAGGTAACAATTCTTGTTTGTTGATTGCCAAAAAAATAGAGTACAGTACCATTTACCATGTTGTGTGTTTTATTTTACAGTCAGTTGATATCGGCAAGAAACACGTGAAATCTAAGAAGTAGCACCAGATTTGTTTTTCATAGTTATATATTGAAATAATAGCTAAACGTTAGTTTCCTCAGAGGTGTATCTCATTTTCGATGTGTTTTTATTGTGATGTATTCAACATATCATGTTTGTGTAAATTATTACAGCGTATTATAAAGCAGCATTTACAACTATAATATAATCATGTCTTTGAAAGTTTAATTCGTTTCATTAAAAAATATAGCTATTAGATTGTACAAATATTTTTCACAAGAAGCACGACGTGGTACTCTATTTCATAGTATTTCTAAACCCTCAAAAAGAACACAGCAAACCATGGGTATAAACTGCAAAATACTATCAAGGTGGTTACGAGAAGATAACCATACTTTAAAAACATCAAAAAGAAACGAGATGAAGAAGAAATGTTGTAGATAGTTTCGATGAAGAAATTATTAAGAGAGCAATTCATAGACTTTTGGATTGCAAAGAAGCGGTGACAATAAAGACATTGAAAATATATCTAGAAAAGAATTGACATTCACATTTCGAAAACTATATTATGTAGATCTGTAAGCGGTTAAGGATTTACATTTCTCAAATATACACGTGGCAGAAGCGTCATTTGTGAGAAACCTCATTTAGTGACTATGAGAAGTAAATATCTGAGACAAATTAGGGAAATGCGTAAAGAAACTTATGATATTGTATATATAAATGAAACATGGAATAACGATCACCACACCAATGAAAAGGAATGGCATTCTGTAGATGGAGCTATTAAGAGATATGTACCAAGCAGTAAACGTCAAAGATTAATAATGGCACATACAGGTAGCAGACAAAATGGTTTTTTGAAGAATGGTGAAATAATTTTCATTTCCAAATCTACCGATAATCGAGACTACCATGCTGAGATGAATGGTCATATATTTAGAGAGTGGACAGAGAAGACTCTACTTTCCTCATAAGATAAACCCTCCTGTCTGGTTATGGACAACGCTTCCTACAATAATGTTGTTGCATGTTAAGATAAGATCCTTACAACCTCGTCTACTAAGGAAGACATTAAAATATGGTTTAGAAAAGAAAATATTTCATTTACTGAACTGAACTTGAAACCTGAGTTGCTGATGTTGGTAAAGAATGCACACAGAGCAAAGACTTTCCACATACAGAAAATTATACTGGTGCATGGACATATATGTATAAGACTACCACCATATCATTCATATTTAAATCTCCCCATCGAGGCCAGCTCCTTGGCGTGGAGATGGGGCTTAGTCCAGCCAGCAGAGGCTGGAAACTAAGACTGCCCTCCCACATTCGGGCAGGACCACAGTCTTGCCTAGCAAGTAAAGGTGCTGAAGTCAGCGACATTTGGCCAGAAGGCGCACCGCAACAATCAGAATGTCATGCATTATCGCACATGAATGTCTATATCTGCATTACCCCGTTATGGAACTAACCCTGTGACGACTCACCAGGCAGGAGTAGCACCGGGCCCTATACCTCGAAAGGGCCCACCCCATACGACTGGAGGTCCTCTTCGATTGCCTTGTGGAGCCAGGAGGCACAAGAGTAATATCACTGACCAACAAATATTACCAACCAATGAGACATCACTTACAATAATGCACTGGAATGCTGAGGGTGTAAATAGCAAAAAAGATGGCTTTAGCAAGAAATTAGAATTAGAAAACACCCTTCACAAGGAACAGGTCAGCATTTGTTGCATACAAGAGACACACCTCAGCAAAGATGTAGCCTTTAAAATTGCAGGTTATCAGTGCTTTAGAGCTGATCGAGTAGACAGAAGAAAAGGAGGTATACTAACTCTAGTCAAAAATAATATCAGCGCACATCAAACTGAGCTATACATGGAAGGAGCAGAATATCAGGTCCTTCAACTAAAGACCAAGAACACAGACTTCAACCTATTAAATTATTATTGTCCAAATGACCAGTCCCTTTCCCTGGACACAATACCGTACAGAGGAAGACTGATAGTATGTGGAGATTTTAATAGTCACTCACAAAGCTGGGGTTATGACCACATGGATAAAAGAGGAGAAGAACTTGAAAGCTGGCAAGACGATAAATGTCTTCTATTGCTTAATAAGCCAAAAGATCCTCCAACATACTACTCAAGAGCATGGCAAACCACTTCCACGCCAGACTTGGCATTGTACTCAGCAGACCTAAACTGGGAAATCAATAGAACAGTGGGGAAGCAACTTGGAGGTAGCGACCATCGACCAGTCCTCCTTAGTATTAAAAATGAACTCACAGGAAATGCATGTAGCCTTCCAAGATGGAATTATAAAAAAGCAAATTGGGGACTATTTAAACACAGCAGTAGTGTTTTAGCTGGACAAATAGACATGGAAGGAAAAGACATAAACGCCATAGTCAAAGAGTTCAATAAATGTATTCATCAAGCTGCTAAGGAAGCAATACCAAGAGGAGCACGCAAACAATACAAGCCATACTGGAGTGAACAACTAGAACTGCTGCAAGAGGAATTAGAAAAAGCACGGACGGAAGTGGAAAATAACCCAAGCCAGGAACATCACAACAAACATCAACACGCAAAAGCTAAATTCCAAAGAGCCAAACTAGAAGCTAGAAGAAAGAGCTGGAAAGAGAAAACAGAATCCTTAAATTTTGAAAAGGATGGAAGAAAACTGTGGAAACTGGTCAAACAACTAAATGATGAGGGAACAGGAAGAAGCACAAACATAACACTCGTACAGAATTGCAAAATGATTACAGGAAAGCAAGCAGTAGATAATTTCGCTAGGATATTTGCTCAAGACTGCAATATTGAAATTAGTCCAGAGAAACAGCATACAGTGCGGAGCGACCAAAAAAGTAAATTGGAACATGCTCAGACTAGAATCAGTGATGAAAACAGTGCAGATGAAATTATGGATACATTGTTCACATATAGTGAATTGGAATTAGCAGTCTCTAAACTAAAGCTAAATAAGTCTCCAGGAATTGATGAAATATCAAATAAAATGATAAAGAATCTAGGAACAACAGCCAGAAGGAAACTATTGGACATCCTAAATATTAGCTGGTCTACTGGGAAAATACCACAAATCTGGAGAGAATCAATTATGGTCCCTCTGCTTAAACCTGGAAAAGATGGAACAACACCAACTAGCTACAGACCAATTAGTCTTACAAGTTGCCTGTGCAAAACAATGGAGCGCATCATAAACCTAAGACTAAAATTTCACCTGGAAAGTAGAAAATTCCTTGCACCACAGCAGGCAGGTTTCAGGCAATGCTACTCCACAGAGGATCAAACCACATACCTCTCACAGGAAATTGAGGATGCTTTCCAAGACAAAAAATCAGTTTTAGTGGCATGGATTGATTTACAGAAGGCCTTTGATAAAGTATGGAAAGAAGGATTGCTTCAAAAAATGAGAAACTACAAGATATGTGGAAATATGTATAGATGGACGAAAGCCTTTCTTCACAATAGAAGAGCCAGAGTACAAGTAAATGGCAAAAAAAGTAGGAAAGTATTACTACGCCATGGAGTGCCTCAGGGAGGAGTTCTATCACCCACTCTTTTTCTCATATTTATCAATGATCTAATTGAAGAAATACCCTGTGGAACTAAGGCAGCACTATATGCAGATGACTTGGTTCTATGGTGCACACATGAGAGCGCCATGGTTACCACAAAAATGCTTCAGAGAGCCATGGACATTTTGACTAATTGGGCTGACAAATGGTGTGTAAGTATCAATATAGAGAAGTCAGCAACAACCCTTTTTACACTTTCACCAAAACAAAGAGCAGGAAACATCTATGTAAATAAAACTATCTTAAAGGTAGATGACCAACCCACATATCTTGGTGTAACATTTGATGCCAAAATGACATGGAAACATCATATCAGCAAAGCAGAAACAAAGGCTAGAAGGAAGATAGCTATACTAAGAAAACTGAGTGGGACAACTTGGGGAGCTAATGAAAGAATTCTAAAAAATGTATACCAACAAGCCATTCGACCACACTTGGAATATGGTTCTACAGCATGGAGTTCATCATCAAACACTACACTACAAAACCTAGATAGAGTACAGAACCAAGCACTTAGAATCATTACAGGTGCAATGAGATCCACACCAATCATAGAAATGCAGAATATCGAAGGGATGCAGTCATTGAAAGAGCGTAGAGATACTAAAATTATAATTCATGGAGAAAAGTTTCTTTCCCACCATAGTCACCCAATGAAGGAAAGATTCCAGAATCTATCACAAGGACGGCTTAAAAGAAGCAGCTTCATACACCAGGCCAAGCGTCTACGTAGACAGGTATCGGATCTACCAGAGGTAACAATACCACTGACATCTCAACCAGAACACACCCCATGGGAAAAACGGACATGCCTACCAGTGACCATCCAAACAACAGTAGCAGGTGTACATGGGGATGAACATCAGAATAATCTGCAGAAAAGAGTAGCAGCTCTAAGTTTCCTTGATGATGTTTACCCAAGTGATCTATGGACCAGAGTATATACAGATGGATCAGCACAGAATGCAGTAAAAAATGGAGGAAGTGGTGTATATGTAGAATACCCAGATGGCACCACTGATACCACTTGTATACCAACAGGGAATTACTGCAACAACTATGACTTTGAAGTCAAAGCTATTTATACAGCTGCAGAGAAACTGTTAACATTGGACAGGACCTCACACCCTATTGTAATACTTACAGATGCAAGGTCAGTACTAGAGGCATTACAATCCAATAAACTTCCAGAGTTAAAAGAGGTATTGTCCATAGTACAAAATAGGTGTAGAGTTATACTGCAATGGATTCCATCACACTGTGGAATAGCAGGAAATGAGAGAGCTGATCAACTCGCCAAGGAAGGTGCTAACATGCAGCAACCGGATATACCAATCAGCTATCACCAAAAGAAATCCATGATAAAGGCACAACGAAAGCCTAACTTACCTCCACGGGATGACTACCACCTACTTAACAGACAAGAACAGGTCATCATATTTCGACTGAGAACTGGACACAATAGACTAAACAGCCATATGTATACAAAATTTAAAATTGGCACAACAGCAAAGTGTAATTGTGGACAAGTCAACCAGACTTCAGAACATATCCTTCAAGAATGTGCAAACTATGACACATTAAGATGCACATACTGGCCTTCTGATACACCAATGAATGGTAAACTTTATGGTACAAAACAAGAAATGGAAAACACTGTTCAATTTATACAAGAAACAACACTGCAGATATAGACATTATTAGCGAACGAAAGAAGAAGAAGAAGAATATTTAAATCTAATATAATTTGTTTGGGCTAAAATTAAAGGAGCCGCAGCAATGGAAAATAAAACCTTCAAACTTAATGATGTTCAGAAAATGGCATATTCTATGCTCTCCGACATTAACAAAGAATTCTGGATTAAATGTGAGGACCATATATTGAAAGTGGAAGAAGTATATTGGCAGAAAGATGGCCTACGCTTCATTCAACCCATTACCATTATTGATGAAACAAGAAGTGGAAAAATATTTGATAAAACAAATGATATTATAAACAACAACGCAGAAGAATCATTATTCGTATTACAAAATTTCCAAGCACAGATGGAACCAGCTAGAAATGGAATATAAGGATGATTTGGATAGCTCGGATATGAAATAAACAAGAAAACATGCAACAACTACAGAATAATTAAAATGTGTATTCAGAAAAACTTATTTTCAAGCACATAGATACCCAAGTTTATGCCTGGTACAAGTAGAACTATTTAAACTGCAGAAGCCTGGTAATATTTATATTAACAAGAAGAACTAACAGAACAGAAGTAATATAATATACTCAAGAGCCATACCAAACATGTGTGTAGACAGCGATAATAAAACAGTAAAAGTAGCTGTAAAATCAAATTTAAAAAGAGGAAAGACATGAAATCGGAGGCAGACCATGCACACAAAAAAACACCACAGATATGAAGCTCACAAGCAGCACATAAGAAGGAATTCTACAGAGAGCACTTCTACTTGTAACAACGAAAGTTAAACAAGGGCCATAACATATAGATAGAGATATAGATAGACAATAAAAATGATTATAAGCGAATACTAGGTATAAACGAGAAGAAATTGAATTTTGATAACATCAATGTAATAGAGCACATATTAAAACAACGCAGTCAATCTGAGATAAATCAAACTGAAAGGTTTCTGATAAGAGGTGAAAAACGAAAGGTCTAGACTGATAATATTAAATGATGGACAAGTATAATTTTCTCTGAATTGTAGAATGCACTAAGAAAATGGTTCATCGAAGATTTCTGAAAAACAACATTAGTACTGAGATAGATCATACTAGGACAAATATGATGATGACGGTAAGAACAGTGTTCGTTGTCGTTTATTTTAAATTCACTAGTTTGTAAATACTAATAAAATTTCATGAACATTTCACTATTACTATATATCTTGTTGCATATATTCTCATTGCAACAAAAGAAAAATATTATTCTCGAAATATCTCATTTTTACCCACGCTATGAAAGATGTACAATACGCACATGCATGCAATTACTGTAAAATTTATTTTCCACATACAATAAAATCGTTACTACCTAAAAAAAATGGCTGCTGCGATAAATCCGCTCAATATAGATAATAAATAATCATAAATATGTAACATGGTTATGAAATGATGCATTCGTGCAAAATATGAAGTCTATACGCTCAGTAATTACAGAGAAAAATGTAAATATCGGTGGACAACTATTTATGAATGCACTAACTACTAGTTGAATTAAGTTGAAATTTGGCATACACATTAGCAAAGTTTCAGGGAGTCAAATGCAATCTTTTATTTTCATCGAAAGGAAGTGTATATTTGTGTTTGCGATGCCTAAACTTTCATCACAAGAGCGATTACAGGCAATTTGTACATTGAGGAATGGTATGGAGACCGGAGATGTTACCAGACATTTTAATTGTGGTCATTCCACTATAGTGAGGCTGAATGAGATTTCTAGCTACAGGTACAACCAATGACCGTCCAAAGGTCCGCCGGCATGTCATCAATGATGCCCATGATCTTGAGCGAGCAATCATTGCAGAATAGAATCTCATATCCCAAACATCTTTTCAGACACTTTGCAATAGCATGACATGCCAAACATGTATTAATGCTACAAGGGGTCATACATGGTCCCTGGCAGTGAGTGCGTTTTTTTTTAAACCTTAGTGTAGACAACTGCTTAGGTGATGGTCCTGAATTTATTTACTTTTTAGAAAAATGCACATTTGGGTCTGTAAATGCATCAGATTTGTCAATTTACTTGTTCTGTGTATTTTAAATTCAGCACACAAAAATTGCTACGCCTAAAACAAAGTGGTGTGTTTTTAATGATTGCAGGTATATACTGATGTATGAACCAGTCCTAGATCTAGTCTCAAAATTCCTAATCTGAATGCATGCGGACCACCAATAGCCTCCTGATAGTAAATTGCTATTTTGATGCTGAGAACAGAACATTGCCACCTGCCATAAGTATTTTGATAATCTATCTTTCATTGTACCCTTGAGAGGGCTGGCCACAGAATTAACAAATCACCCATAGATCAAAGTGGCCCCAAAATGTCAAGCCAGATGCGTCAGAGGAGCAGAAATTGAAGTCAACCACAATGTGTTATTTTCCAATTATTATCTGACAACAGAAGTTTAATGAAGAATCATGTCACTGCTATGTTGGTAATGTCAGTTTCTAAAAGGGACAGTCTATAATCAACATTCTGATCCTAGTTATAAGAACGGTTTCTATTACAAGAAGAAAGAATCATCTAAATACAATAGTTGTAAATTATTGCAGTGTAACAGAAAAAAATTCAGGATGTAAGATAAATCATACAATGGGACATCAGAATATTCCAGACAACATACTGTGATGTCTTGGTTGAGACCAGATTTTGTTGAGAGTGATAAACAGTTTATAATTCAGTTGAATATCATATTTCACTTCTCCCTCACTTGCTATGAGATGTCAGATATGATGAAGTTATGTACATCTTGCCTTGTTTTACATCTTGCCCTTAGCTTTCTGGTTTCCTCGAGGTGGTGTCACCGGTCTCCCGGCATTCAAGCCTCCATATGGGAATTTTTTCTTGTCTGCAGGTTTCAATATCTAATGACAAGATAAAACATCCATCATGTTAAAGAAAAATGTACAGTTTGTATTAAGAAACATAGTATACTACCCAGATTTGCATAAGTGCTCACCTGATTGACTAGAATATGACAGACTAGTGTCACTTTCAGCAATGTTCTGTATAAATAGCACCTTGGCATTTCGAGATCATAATTTCCAGTTCTCAGATAATAATGCCAGTCAATCATGAGGCTTTTATTTTCAATATTACAAGTAAAATTTAACCTGCTCCTTGGACCACCCACACCCCACCCCTCTTTGAAAGAACTTGCACTAACCATCCAAATTGGTAGATAAAACATCCAATACGGGAAAACTGCCATTAATTTTAAAGACTTTCCCTATCGTCTATTGTCTTTCCCCAGGTGGTTTGTTATCCACTCTTGCTGTTAAGCGTATGGGTGATTGAAGCTCGAGCTTGTGTTCTAAAGCCAAATGTGTGGCCTCGGCTATATTATGACCGTGTTTGTTCAGGACGTCTCTGTGACGTTTTCTATCCATCTTTTCCATAGTCTTCCTCTAGATTTGTACCCTGATCTCATTTGGTTATATGCCTTTATGAGCAACCTGTCGTGATGCATTCTCATAATGTGACTAAACAACTTGATCTGCTGCCTTTGTATGTATTCTGTGGAATGCATTATACCTATTCTTTCCATGATGTCTTCATTTCGTAAACAATCGAGCCTGGTGACCCCTGCGGCTTTCCTCAAACATTTCATCTCACATGTCACTATCTTTCTGTAAAGATGAAAGAGACCAGGTTTGGCACTTGTAGCACAGGGGTGCAAAGGGAACGCATTGCTCTAGGCGGACCCAGGGTTAGCAGATAACCAAGATCCCAAATGTACCTCCTCGCGGAGCACCCTGGTAACAGAAATACAGCAGCTCGAGCTGATTCTGGCCAAATCATTTGGGGATCATGTCCGAGAGTGTGGAGGTAGCAGATGGAAACAGATTTGACTGCAAAAGACATGCCGAAATCGGATGTGCTAGGCCTACAAGGCGCATAACGGTGGCACAACGTAATCACGCTCCCGGTGGAAATCGCGCGGATATCCGTGATGGTTATAATGGAGCGAACAAAAAACAAACAAAACTGCAAAAGAGACAGACAATATCTCCGACACCACCAGCAACACCACATACAGCGACACTGTCCACATACAGTGAAGCTAGTTAGTCCAACCTGAACATTGGAGGGGCGGCCAATGAAAAAAGCATGAAAAGGTGGATGCATGGTGAAAGACAGATAGATTTCATACTGAGTACTATGAAAAAATTAAAGGGCAGAACAGCGATAGAGGGCAGCGCCAACTGCAAATAGAAAGTGAAAACGATTACGGAAATTGGAACTACAAGCTCTGTTAGCTCGTGACGAGCTTCTAGTTACTTGATTTCCTTATAGGCAGAGACCCATATCCAATAATGGGCGTCCAGCAAAGCAAAAAGACCTGGCTTAACTCTAATGTCGAGTCTTCCTATACCGGAAAAATGCTCGCAATGAGAAAGGGTGCCGTAACCGATAGGCTCAGGTAAAAAAAGGGACAAAGATAGCAGTCCTGGGCCAACTCTACTGCCAAGCTTTCCTATACCGGAAATACACTTGCAGAAAGGGTTCCATATCCGATGGGCTCAGGCACAAAAGAGACAACAATTTTAGCCCTGGCCCAACTCTACTGTCAGGTTCTCCTATACCAGAAATACACTTGCAGAGAGAAAAGGTTCAGTACCTGATGGGCTCAGGCGCTATTGGGACAAGGACGCTCAGCCCGAGAATGCCTTGCTTTCAAACGTGTGGTGTGAGACTCGAACTTGGGCGAGGGGTTCACGATGTCGGTGAACAACACCTCGGCTAAGAAGGCGAAAGAGCCAGAGTCCAACTCTTCTGGTGAGTTCTTCCACCTAAGGAACCAGGCTCACGGATGAGAAACGGTTTAGTACCTGATGGGTACAGGCACAGTACGTCCAATTACACGAGGCAAGTTCATAGACAGTGGAACACCTTGTACGAGACAGACGAGAGCAAAAATCATCTGGGCGAAGAGTCACCACATACACGCGTGTCTGGAGACAGATATGGAGGCTGTCACAGGCTAGGGTAGCCCACCCGAATTGTCAAGGCATGTCGTGTTTCCATGCTGGTTACAATGGAGCGAACGCAAAACAAAACAAACAAACTTGTAGCACAGTGTTGGTAGGAATATACTGTAGATCATTTGTCTTTTAACTTCCATCTCGATCTTAGGATGAAAAAGTAGTGTCGACAGTTGGTATATTACTGTATTTGCCTTTTGACATCTTGTCTCTATCTTTCTGTCAAGGCTTCCATAAAAAATACTACTGAGATATTTAAACTCTGTTGCTTGTTTTACTCTATTGTTGTCTATCTGTATGTTTAGTGGGCTCTGTGTTCTGCATATTTTCATAGTTTCCGTCTTTTGTGTATTGACCTTCATGTTGTATTTTTTACATGTTGCATATAGTGAGTTAACATGATTTTTGTAGTTGTTCTTCATTTTCGTATATGAGGCCCTGGTCATCTGCAAAAAGCAGTTCATTGTTTAGTTGCTTTGAGTTATCTTGTTCTGAGTCTGTGCTGTTGCCCTCTGCATGCTGTGCCTCTATTATTTGACTTGCCCTAGAAATCATAAATAATTACCAAGACTTGACCTAGAAACCATAAATAGTTACCAATCATCAGCAATCAATGCTTACAGTGATGAATTGACTTTCAAGACCTTCTGTTTTGCAGGATATAGCACCCATATTCTTTACTTACTTTGATGGATCTGCCTACGAGTTCTGTGGTGAAAATTGCTTAAATTATGAAGCAGAGGCTGAGGCCATCAAGACAGCCATTTATGTAATACATCAACAGTTTGATCTCATAGAACAGAACACAGCCCATCACACATAAGTCATTTTTACACACTCCATATCTGTTTTTGGGGGCACTTACACAGATCACATATGAAAATCAAGATATCCTCCACACAGAAAGAGAAGTGCACAGTCTTATTTCTGCATATTCAATCATCTGACACTGATATAGATCACTGGAAATACATGCAGATAAGGAACACCCGTTGCATTCCGAAATACAGAAAGTTAAAGGCAGCAGACTCAAGAGAGGAAGGTCGTGGATGGGACGTGCTGAAGATGTAATACAAAGCGTGTGCCGATTACAGGATGTGGCAGTTGATGCGGAATGGATAGGTCTACCCACAGATTTCGAAACTTGTTTGAGAGTAGTAATATCACTTAGCAGGGAATGCAGAGAATGGTGTCCCACAGCTGTGGAGAAAGAAGTGCAGGCTTTAATCAGTGAGAATACCAAAGAGGGGGATGTGATTATATACACTGATGGATCTGTAATTAGGCATGTTCGCAGTGCTTGGGCCTTTACAGCTCAGTGCGCAGGTAAAACGATCAAGGAGGAAAGTGGTGCCTTTGCGGTCACTACGAGTAGTATGACCATGGAGACTATGGCGGTGACCAAGGCATTTGAGTGGCTACGCACACAGAAAGTAACGCAGGTCTGCATCTTGAGTGACTCTATGAGTATGATTAAGAAGGTACAAGTGGGTCTCGTTCGCGAACAGTGGATTGAGGCCTTGAGAAATGCGAGCTTGAAGGCGGTTACATTTATTTTCGTGCCGGGACATGTGGGCGTTCGAGGCAATGAAAGAGCGGATCAACTGGCATCGTGTGCGATTGTGGCAAAGGGCGATGGGGCAATGGATCGCGCTGACGTTTTGAACTCCTTAAGAGATATAACACGCGAGAGTGAGACGAATGTGGATGATGATTCCTTTTCAATGGCTAGGATTAAAGATCAGGGATTGAAATGCGGTGTTGCTAGAGGTGAACATTTTGGAGGGCGCAGAAGAATGATGGTCAACCAGCATAGGACCGGTACTGTCAGCAGAAGTGTGATGGCGGATACACTCAAGGAGAGATCGGAGCAACTATGGATGTGTCCAGTTTGCAGTGATGATGATCCGACGACTAACTAACTAACTAACTGGAAATAGCGATCACTATTACAGATAATGGATCACTGGATATAGCGATCTAACAAGAAATTAATAACTAGTGAGACTTGGACAAATAAGCTCCTCAAAAATACTAAAAGTCTTGTTATATGGGAACAGTCAAACAGATGTGCTGACTGAAATGTATTTAGTGAATTGATGTGGTCAAAGGACAATGACAACATAAACAAACTCTGCATGAGAAATCAATTCCTTATTTTTCAATTTCAAATAGGACATGGAAGAGTCAATAACCATTTAAACTGTATCAGACTTCAATAACTACCCATATGTAAATACTGCTCACATCCCAACGAAACAGTGGAACACTACACCCCATCAACAGTCACTAACTAATTGTATCGATTACTATGTCAACTTCAGATGCCCTGCACTTTTTAAAAAATGACGTGCTGCCAAGAGTAGATCTTTTCAGCAGTAATTCGATATGGACAACAATAATTGTTTAAAAGAGGAAAGTCACTGACATCCACTACAAAATGTGTGTGTCAGATGATGGGAATTGAACCAGGTCCACTCTAGCAGCACCGAATCGCTTCGCAACACAAGTAAACAGATTTTCCGCACTTGACCAACCACATCACCAATAAAAGATGTGATCTTGTCAAGACATTCAACCTGTGTACTCAAGTCACTGAGAACGAACCAATCGAGACAAGGACTATTACAACAACAACTAACATCCCGTACAAGTTGCAAAGCGATTCAGTGCTGCTAGAACGGACCTGGTTCAATTCCCGTCATCTGTAAGAATTATTTTCCTTGATCCTCATTCTTCCTACTTGAATTTACTTGTATAAGCTATTATTTGAAGCAAAATTATTATATCTATGTTATTTATGTTTACAAGAAGACCTATTGGCACTTGTATATAGCTGGATTGTGTTTCTGAGGATACTTCAATACTTGTACTTGTAATAGTCCTTACATTCCGGGACACACAAGAGAAACTCTCCTCAATGGAGAAGGTTGCCTTGGGGAATGTGACCGACCAGGTCTGGGTAACATACAGACAGGTGTAGCATTTAGGGTGATTCAGCTGATAGTGCCAAAATGAACGGGGACGTCAGGCCTAAGATGACTCCGAACCAGTAAATCCCTGAGTACCCTCTGTGTTTACCTCCACTCTTATCCATCTTGCTGAGCTTGTACTTACTCTTTAACTCCTTTGAGTTTGATGGGCTCTTCTTCAACCAGATCAGTAGGGTCGCCATGGGCACTAAGATGGGACCCAGTTATGCCTGCTTGTTTATGGGTCACCTTGATCACCAGGTGTGGGAGTCTTATGGAGGACCCTTCCCATTGATGTTCCACAGGTATATCGATAATGGGATCGGTATTACACATGGCTGAGGATGACCTATCTCGCTTCATTCAGTACATTGATAACTTTCACCCAGCCATCAAGTTCACATCTGAGATCTCCATTTCCCATGTGACCTTCCTGGACTATCAATATTGAACCTACCTGTAGGCATATAATGAAAAGAGGAGACATTGAGAATGTAGTGACAACAGGAAAGATAGCAGGGAAAAGACCAAGGGGAAGACCCAGAGAAAGTATATTGGACAGTTTGACTATATGGCTTCGATTGACGACACCAACAGAGATGATTCTATATATGAGAGATTGATGTACATGGAGAAATATGATTGCCAATGTCATTCAGCACTGCACTTGATGATATTTTGTCTGGAATATTTTGTCTTGGGGATATTTTGTCCGGTTGCCTATTAACAAGATACATACATTTTCTATTGCAACTAATAACATGATAGGGTAGCCGGGAGCAGAATTACGCAGGGTTTTTTTTCCCCTGATCTATGGGTTTTTCTGCAAACCACATGACTGCATAGGACACTGACATTCCCCTCTGTCACACAGCCAAGTTTGTCAGTTCTGGGACAGGTCATATTTGAACCATGAGGCAAATTCCTTTTTTATCATTCTCAATCAAACTTTTTTTCAATTTCCAACTACTTGTCTGCTGTTATCATTATTGTCATGTTTGTTTACATGTTTACACTGTATTATACTAGCATATACTAGCACTGGATATAACTAGCACTGCTACCAGAGCTATTCAAGTCTAAGTGAAACAGTTTAGTCTTGATATTCATTTGCAATTAGCTGCAAAGAGAAACAAATCTGTTCACATATATTTCTGTTGCCTTCCTGTCAGATTAATGGTACCTGCAGTGTTTATGATAGCTCCTCTCCTTGTATAACAAGAAACAGTAATACATAGAAAGAACCATGGCAAATTGACCAACTGGAGAAAATCCTGGAAGCCTGACATGGTACCATTTTGCAGCCCAACTCCAGTAAGCTCTATGTACCGCACCCCAAATAGCCATAGGGCTTTTGTTTCGTCTGGCAAACCAATTTCCCAATTCTCCCAAGTTTTACTTGATCAAATAGTGTATCAGGCTTTCCATAGTAACGGCCTGGGTGGTATGGCCAGTGTACTTTTGGGTTATATTATTGCGGATACTTTCCTGCCTCGTAGGTCATTTTCGTTAAGTTCATTCACTTCCATAAACAGAAGGTAATCTCATTTCCATATTTCTGTTGGATACGTTTGTGTGTTCTTATAATTTCCATTCATCGTCTTTAGGACCCTATGGTCACAACATTGCGCCTTGCGTGTGCATCCCACCTTGCTTGCTTGTGGTCACAATCATACGCCATACGATATCGCATGATTCCAGAGTACGGAACTTCATGAAGTTAAAGCTTATATGAAGTAGAATTCCCGCTACACGAATCTAGGAATATGTCACAGTTTAAAGGTCAAATTCCTTTACTCATTACGATTGTAAGAGAGAGAGAAAGCCGGTTGAATTTGTCAACGCATTTCTAGAGCGACTTTAGCCATTTTCGGCCGTATTTTACTATCAAATTTAGTACCACATGGCATGGGTAAGTGATCGTGACTACATGTTCTAATTGTTTTTTTGTGTTTAATATGTTGTTATTTGATAAGAATGTTTGTGTATTCCTTCAAAAACAAAAAATTATATGTATCAGGGGTGCCACGTGTGTGCATGGACAATAATTACGTTGCATGTTGGCCTAGACAGTGTTGACCGGACGGACATTATATGCGATTTCTTCACATTTTATTAGGTTTTTTAAAGTCCTATTATATTAGTTTGGATATTAAACAATATATATACAACAAGTATAGGTATTTATGAGGATGTTATCCATGTTGTCACACATTGCTCATGTATTAGGGTCGTCAAGAAGTTATATTTGCAAATTTTAAAATGACATTTTGCAAATAATTTTCAAAAAAATAATTCAGGGCTAGGGGGTATTTTGCGTAATTTTAATTCAGAGCTCTAAAGGTTAAGTGTTCTTGATTGATTGTTCATTGTCCAGGATTCACCATAGATTAAGATTAATTGTATATAGTATTGAAGGATACCTATTCTCATTTCCAGCAACAAGGACTTGTTAAAATCTTGTGCACGAGTGTGCGTGTTGCTATATTCTCAATACATTTCTTAGTATATTCACTAAACATATTTTTTAAAATAAAAATCACTTATCAGTAAAGCTACCAAGATGTTAAATTCAATGTACCTGGAAAGAACACATCAATGTCTCATCTACGCTCATCATGGCTCCAGCATTGTCAAACTCTCCACAATAATTTGGAGCAGAAAACAGAGTAACTAACTGTCTCTTGGCAAAAAATTCATAGCCATCTTCCACTACCTGAAAAACAAATATGATCACAATGTTAAGAAATTAGAAAAGCATAAGATTACATCCAAAGTGGTAAAGTAAAGGGTTTTACTGGTCTCAGGCAATTCCCAGAGCAGATAGCAGACCACATATAGCACTTCCTCACAGAGCACACAGATATCAGACAGATTTGAAGCTCGTGTAAAACAGCTGGCTAATATTTTATCATTTTAACTGCGGGATGAGTTGAACTAGTTTTTATGTGTAGATTAGGGTTGGTCACTAAATTTACTAATTTGAATGATTACCAGTTATTGATCTTTGCCATAATAGAAGATCATGAAGGTTGTCGACGGCTAATCATGATAATGTGGAGACAGCCATTATTTATTACTGTATCAATAAATTAATTTCAAAAGACTCAATTGGTTTATGCAAGTATCCACAAAGAAACTATTTTTACAAGATGGCAGAAGTCATCTATGTTTCTTCAGTCAAATACTGTATGTAGGGCAGAAACCAGCGCTCGATAGTTTGAGAGATTTACAGCAAAAGCAGAGAAAGACAATGGATGAAACAGGTGTACACATCTGCATTGAATTCTCTATTATATTTCTCGCATTGAGGATGTGATCATTAGTACCTCTGGCCTGCCTTGACTATATTGATTTCTTTGTCTATATTTTGTTCCATTCTTTTCATTACTATTTTGAGAAGTATTTTGTTAGCATGACTGATTCGTGAATTGTTCTGTAATTTGTATAGTTTCAAGTTGCCTTCTTCAAAAGTGGTATATATACTGATCTTTCCCAGTCTTTTGGTCATATTTTGCTTTGTCAGATCTTAACACAGAGGGCAATATGTCTTTTTTAAATTATTATTCTTACATCTTTGCTGTTGATATTCATTCTAATATGTTGATAACTTTACTATGTTTTACTTTGCCAAATTCTTGATTCTTCCTGTTTAGAAAACTGGCCTCACAGCACGTGGGGCATTCCCATAAGTGCTCCGCCCTCTGTTCCAGCAGCCATTCAACTCGATGGTGTTTTGAGTCCAATGCCGCCGAAACAGACACTGACATCAGGGCACAACTCTGGCCCTTGAGACAGGGTTCTTTGTTGTTCCGCACACCCACGCCGTGCCTGTAACTAGTTCAAGCACAACGTCGGCCTGTCAGAACAACATGGTAACTGTTATCGAAGGTTACAACTACTTTGCCAAATGATTTGGTGTAGTCTATAAAGCAAATGCAAAGATAGATCTGGCATACTTTCAATGTCTTTATATTAGTGTTTTCAAAATATAAATGGTATTGTCATCACCTTTGCCTTCTATGCTCACATTGTTCCTCACTAATTTCTGATTTTTATTTTGCTTCTCAATCTTATCATAATAAATCTTAATACAATCTTTGTCTCAGGATGCCTGTAAAAATTTCCAAATGTGTAATATGAAACAACTTAGTAGCATTGAACTTGTCTACATTATTCTTTGGACTATGATGATTTAGAACTTCCGCTAAAAAAAAGGCACAGAAAATGTATCACAGAAAATGTATGTATTTTCTTTGGTGTGCTATTCGATAAACGAATTTCCTCCTGAAAGCAATGGCAAACTAAAGGAGTACTGTGTCTAGTAACTCTATTTTGGATATTCTGAACACATGTGAATTTAACACCAACTTACAAATAGTCAAACAGCCATCAAGAATGAAAATTGAGATGAGCAAAAGTCATCAAGCCGCTACTGCCAATGTTGATGACAAATGTAACACTCGTGTCAGTGGTAAAGTTAAAAACAGTGTAAAACAAGGTGTTATGTTTGGCACATTGAACAATTATGACAACGGATAAAGTGAAAGTACAACCAGAGATAATAATTGACAATTTGGAACTAGAGGATGCAACTAATTTCCAGCATTTGGACATAAACATATTTGGCTCAGGAGACTGCGCTGTAGAAATCAAGAGAAGAAATCTCTGTAGAAATCGCACTCTGTGCATTGTTGAGAAGAATGATCCATTCAGTTCTGATCATACACTTTTTTATCTTGCGCAGCATACTTTAAGAGTCCGATAGAATCACTGAGTCTGTGGTTGCAGCAGCCAGCCAAATGAGAGCTGCTGTCACCGCTTCTATTTCCATTGTCATACTCAATGTTGTAGTGGAGTATGCAGTTGACTTCTCTGCTAATTTCTTCCATTTTCCTGTCCTCATGTTTCGCGAAAGATAGACTTCAAAAGTGATGCCTATATATTTTATAGTCTGCTGCCTTGTCTCAATGTGGTATTTAAGCTAAAATCTTGTCTTAAAGGTGCTGTGAAAAGGGATCAAATTAATTTCAATACACATACGACGACTTTGGTACAAAATGGAGTTTGCTGTTGGTGGGGCGGAAGCGATGAACTGTGACAGACCCCATCGGTCATCGTGGATGGAAATTATTATTATATGTGACCTATTTTATAACAAAGAGAGTCAGGAGTTCAGAACAACTAACCGCAGGACTGGTCAAACAAATAGCCTAGATTTCTTAAAATTCATCAGAGAAGTAGTAAAAAAGTTACCGTATACCAAACACAAAAAACTACTTTCAGCGGTAATGACCCATTAACAGAACGATAGCTCATTACAAATTATATTAAATCGTCGTTAGACCACATCAAGCAAGTGTGAGGTTTAAATTCACATTTCACTGACAGCACCATTGCCAGTATTCAAGACAAAAGGAGCAGTATGCTTAAACATGTCTCTAGTTGTGGCAGGTCAACTCGCCCTGAATCGCTGATTGTTCAGCATGTTCTGGAAAGAATATGTCACATGAGAAGAATTTCAAAATTTCAATGTTCTTATATTTTTTTTCTGTCCATGATATTTATAGAATTTTTCTATAGCACTTCATTTCAAATGAATTTATTATTTTGGATATCGTCTTGTTTAAACTCTAAGTCTTGCATCCATTTGTTGTCACTGGGATAACACATGATCTTAAAAGGGTTACTTTAGTGTCGTTATCACTATTTTGCCAGTTTTCTCATTTGTGTTAATTTGAGTGTTGCAATTGCAAGTCTCCTCCTAATCTCAAATGAACAATCTCCAGAACTATGAGATTTCTTAAATATATCTCTAGATGTGGCAGGTCAACTTGTCCAGAATCGTGGAATGTTTTGAGAATCCATACGGGAAGACCACATTCTGGAAATATAATAGATAGAAGATGATGATGTAACAAGATGAAGATTCAGTAATAAATCAAAGCAAGTTGTGTGTTATTTTCTATGATGTTGGCGACTGTATCATCAAACTCAAGGTTCTTCCGTACAGGGAAGCTAAATCATCATCATCAAACCCATAATTTTTCGAGGTAGCAGTGGTGAAACTCTGAAAACAACACAAACATTCCACCATGCCTCCCTGTTCTCAGTTCCTTGTGATAATATTCAGTCTTTAATATTATCAATCCCTACTTTTGTTGTCTTCTTCTTCCACAATCAACTGATCCTTGTACCATAATTTTGAAAAGGGAATCGTGCCTCATCACATAACCAAACCACAAAAGCAAGTTTACAACATTTCACTACTGCCATGAGATGTTCTTGTTTATACCTGCAAGAGTATTTTTTGTTTCTCATGAAATATGCAGCAAATGGCACTAGGTTAATCAACCTTTACTGTGAATACAATGGATTCTTGGATGTATAATGAGGTGCATGTAATATGCATTCTAAGAAGTACAGTATCAGTTCCACTAATTATTGATCATACCAACTAATTGATAACTGATCTGACACCACACCACTACTGCTCTAACAACATATTTTAAAGAGTTATATTTTGATCAGCATATTTCCCTGAAACTGACAACCAGAATAACCTGAAGAATAAAGACGTACTTGTCATAAAGTGAATACACTGGTCTATCCAACATGAAAACACAGGCAAGGAGTTGTTCTGCATGCCATAGAATTGTTTGACCAATAGTCTGACACTGACAACATTCATAACAAGATGTAAAAACTACAAGACCATATTGCTAAGCAAACATATACAATAAAGAACAAAATTACACTTCATTTCCAACCATATACTGCTGGGACCTGAAAGAGGAGTACACAATAGCAACACTATTTATCTTCCATGCATGCTGTAAGAGGCAACTAAAGAGTTTATGGAGTGGAATTGACTGTCCCATCCCATGTAGGATCAAAGTGACCTAGAAGTCATGTTACAGTCAGGTGTGTCAGGTCAAAAGGAGCAGATATTACAGTAAAGCTGTACATCATGACATAAAGCATTCCATTCTGACAACACCTTGCTAATTTGCAGGAGTTTGAGAGCAAATGAAAAACAACAATTCAGTTGAAAGCTATTCTCAAAACACAAATCTCCTCATAGAAAAGTTGAAATTAAGAAAGCAATGACATACCTGATGAGCTCGACATATAAGGTCCAAATCATGCTTATGCAAAAATTTAGCAACAACTTCTGCTCCAAATGTGAATGAAACACCCCGGTCATTCTCTCCCCAACCCATAGTTTCTTTGTCAGGATCTGACCACAAAAGATCACAGAGCAGGCCTTGATCTGGCACATCTGTGGGTCGCATTATCCGTCGGATCTGTTCCATTGACTGAAGATCTGGACTTAAGCCTGTTAAAGACATTAATATATTCATTCCCAAAATTTAAATAATTCTTTCAAGCCAGAAATAAAGGATACATTAGTAAGCATGAAAATAATGTGACATAAATTTACAGAAAAATGTGACATTAGAAAGGATTCATCTATTTTCTATCAAAAGATTGATGACTTAGTAGTCTTACACAATGAATTTTTTAAACTAGAAATACCTTTACCAGGTAAACAAGATGTTTGGTATGTGTTGGCGCTCCAAACAAAAAAATTAAGAGAATAAGCCACAAATACGGTAGCTTGGGGTAAAAATAGGCGAGGGGCAAAACTATGCAGAGGTATTTTTTCTTCTTCAAATCTACGGGTTTTCACTGCAAACCATGTGACTACATCAGGTGCTAACATCTGATGTTGTAACACAACGAAATTACATCTCTCAAGGACAGATGCACAATTTCTACTGCTGATAAATAAGCAATCTCTGCCATTCATAGACGTACAATCTCCGCCACTTATATGTGTGCAATCTCCAACGGTCGAAATTATAGTCAAGTCCTTTATAATTTTGACACATTGATTATCACTTTATGATCATGAAAAACACAAAGAACTGTCGCAATTACTGAAACTAACTGACATGACTTTTTTTGTCTTCTGTTAGCTATAATAATCACTCACGCTTTGAAAAGTCTAAAAATGTGTATAGCTGCAAATACATACATAACATTGTTTTGTTGTTCATCCATCACAAGTGATGATGACCACTTGTTACATCCACTTTTGAAAATTCAATAAGAGTTATGTCCTTGATTATGAATTCGTAAATGGCTAATGAGCCCTATTCGAACTGTAAATGTCGAACTTTGGTTTTTGCTCGGAGCCGCCGAAGGTTGAACAATTTTCCATCTATGCAATAGGTGATGTTTACTCTCAGGTCTAGATCTCTGAAAGCAACGTCCAACATAGCAGAGAACATGATGCTAAATAGGGTAGGGGCTAATACACATCCTTGTTTTACTCCATTTAAGACAAGAAACATTTAAGATAACTTTCCATCATCCTGAACTCTAGATTGCATTCCATCATGCAATTGCTGCACCATTGAGATAGAATTCTATGGGCATCCATATTTTACCAGAATCTTCCACAGCCCCTCTCTACTTACTGTTTCAAATGCTTTTGTCAAGTCTATGAATTTTATGCTGTGTACAGGTCACAGTGTTGTTCTTGACATTTTTCAATTGTCTTTCAGCAAAGACCATATCAGTTGTTCCGCGTTCTTTTCTGAAACCACATTGGCTTCCGGGTAATAATCTTTTATTAACCTTTAGGACCCTGAATTAAAATTAAGAAATATCCCCCTGGGCCTGAATTCTTTTTTGGAAAATTTGCGTTATTGATGGTGGGTGTTTTGAAAACGCGATATCTTTTTTGTTTTAAAAGATATCAAAATAATGTTTGCACATCTAAATAAAGGAGTGAATAGTGAATATAATCATGTTTTTGTTGTTGTTGTATATGTGATATAACAGTTGTGAGCAAGTTGTGAAGTTGAAAATTCGGGAAAAAAATCGCAAAACGCCATTTTCAAAATCGCAAATATATCTTCTTGACGACCCTAATACATGAGCAATGTGTGGCAACATTGATAAAATACTCATAAATACCTATACTTATTGTATATGTATTGTTTTATATCCAAACTAATATAATATGAACTAAAAAAACTAATAAAACGTGAAGAAATCGCATATAATGACCGTCCGGTCAACACTAGGTCTATGCCGACACGCAACGTAATTATTGTCCATGCACACATGTGGCACCTCTGATACATATTATTTTTGTGTTTTTGAATGAATAAACACACATTCTTATTAAACAACAACATATTAAACACAAAGAACAACAATTAGAACATGTAGTCACGATCATTTACCCATGCCACGCGGTACTCAATTTGATAGTAAAATACGGCCGAAAATGGCAAAAGTCGCTCCCGAAAAACGTTGATAACATCAGCCGGCTTTCTCCTTCTATACAACGATAATGTGTAAAAGAATTTGACCTTTACACTGTGACGTATTCCTAGCTTCGTTTGGCGGGCTTTATACGTCACTGGTTCATTACTTCGTGAAGTTCCGAGCTCGGGAATCGGGCGATATCGTATGGTGCGTGGCCTCACCCACAGACACACGGGAATGTGTACTCCAGGTGCGTGACCTCACCCATAGGGGCCTAAAGGTTAAGATGAGATGTACGACTGTTCAAAAAAATATATAATTTTATATAATAGCCAAGTAAGGAAAAACCGTGTACGATAGTTGCTAGGCGATTTGGTGCCGTTGAACTGGTTCAATTCCCGTTAAAATTCTCAAGAATTTTGTATTTATCCTCTGGCTTTCTACTTGAATAAACAATTATTTCAAGCAAAATTGTACTGTCTATATATGTTATCCACATTTACAAGAAAACCTATTGGCCCTTGTAGAACTAATACGGATGTTAGATGTTTGTTATTACTGAGAATACTTCAATACCTGTAAGGGATGTTCGTTGTTGTTGTAATAGTCCTTATCTCGATTGGTCCGTTCTCAGTGACTTGAGTGCACAGTTTGAATGCTTTGACAAAATCACATCTTTTATTGGGGATGCATTTAGCCAAGTACAAATGTGTAAAATAGTTGCTATGTGATTTGGTGCAGTTGAACGGACTGGTTCAATTCCCATTAGTCTCAAGAATTCATATGACATAGTTTATTTTGAATTATTTTCCATCTGCAATTGAGTGCTTCTTTTTTAGACATTGATTTGGGATAATTTAAGTATGCTTTTAGAAGGTAATGTGTTTTTCGTCCAACATTTCTTTAGTTGTATTATCATTCTCATCAAATCAGTCATTTTGTTTCTTAATAGAATAACCTAGTTCCTCAGTAGCAGTGTCGCAAATTTGATTGCTCAAATATGGCCAGTTCGTATCAACATCTTGCTCTAGTAGTGCAGATTTCAGATATTCATCCAGAGTAGAGGCTAGGGATTGTTGTGTCATCACATTTGATAGCTTTCTGATGTAACATAACATTACATAATACATGCATGCATGCATGCATACATGCACATCAAGATTTAACAACACAACACATTGTTATAGTATCAAAAAGGATCTTCTTCTTCTTCTTCAACGTTCATTCTCAAACTCCTGCTGAATTCTCTTATAGCAGGACCATGGTCCTACTAGATTTCCAGCAGGATGCAGTCCAGAGAATGGAAATGTGTTGTGTCGCCGTTTTATTTGTGCCAATGGCCCGACTCATCTGTCTTCGGCAGAAAAAGGATCTAAGCATCCATTCTTTATATGAATGTTTTTTTTAAAAATATTTGTTTTTACATTTTTCGCATTAAAATTACAATAAAATACATGGGCCTAGTCTTTGTGCTATATAATTTCCATACAATGTGACTATGTGAATACAAACTGTTGCGCAGTTATTTTGCAGTTTCTGTCAATTCTCTCTTGATTTCGCAATCATTTTTGCCCAAAAAAATGGGGCAAAGAGAGATATTTTACATATGTTCATAAATTATAATTTTATTGTCTCCACGTAATAGTATGTTTACATACTATTGGTAATGTAGGATGGATGAATAAGCTATATATTGATGGTAATTTGGTCTCTTATTGTTAAAGTCTAGTTGTCGGAAATCGCAAAATGTGAAAAATTTGTGGTTTTACCCCAGGCTACCCTAATGTAATAGAAACAGCCATTCATTACAAAATTATTGACCCAAAACATCATAAATTGTCGACAGGACAAGCTTATCTCATATAATTGATAACAATACATATTAATAAATCAAATATCATACCTCCGTGACAGCAGAAAATTTTTTCATCAATAATAGCAGAAATTGGTAAACAATTGAAGCAATCTGTAAATGTTTTCCACAGTTTGATATTGTATCGTCTTTTGCCTGGTTACAGAAACAATGCAAAAATATATGTAGAGGACAGTTTCTAATAGTAGTTATTGGGGGAGCAGGGCAGATGACAAACAATATCCATTGAGGTTGGGGCTCAATGTCCATTTTGGTGGTATAATGTTGTCATGTCTGCATTTTTCAGATGGCTTCCAATTGAAGCAGCTTTGATACTGAGGATGATAAAAGTTCTCCTTTTCTTGTGAATTATTTTCAAACTTCTTTCTTAGTCAAATGTAATCAGAAGAATTAAATCTGTTGTGTTGTGGTTTCCATAGCAGCTGCTATATCTGCACCTTTTGTAATTCACATCTGGAATTTGAAGTCTCTGATCATCTGCAGAACAGAATTGGGCAACCACCACCCAAACCTATATCCAGTTGCCATTATGAAAAGATCACAGTACTATTATTTTTTACTACCCTTCATGATCATGAAATAACTTTATCATGAATAACGCAAAGAACTTTAGCAATTACTGTAACTAACTGACATGGCTTTTATTTTCTTTAGGTAGCTATAATAATCACTCATGCTTTAAAAAGTCTAAAATGCTGATGTCTGCGTGCGTGCGTGCACGCACGCACACACACAAAGATTTGTAGTATTTGTAGACCAGGAAAATGCATTTGACAGAGTAGATAGAGACATTCTATGGAAAACCTTAGAAATTTATAGCATCAGAGGACAGCTGTTAAAAAATATAAAAGCGATATATCAAAAATGCCATACTCAGTAAGAACAACAGATGGAATGACTAAACCTTTCGAAATAAGATCTGGAGTAAGACAAGGATGTGTGCTTTTAATCTACTTTTTCAACATATACATGGACAGAATAATAAAAGAAGCTCACATCAACAAAGAGAAAAACATTGCAAATAAACCTGATGAGGAACTTAATAATGAAATCAACCTACTACTATTTGTCAATGATCAAAGTCTAATATACAAAGATGAGGAAAATTTGCCAAATCACATCAATGCTACTATCATGTCAGAAGTATAACATGAAAATTAATGTACCAAAAACAGAAGTTATGAAAATTAGCAAGTTTGCAACACCAATGGATATATAACAATAGATAACACCAAAGTGAAAGAAGCGAAATAATTTAAATATTT
Source organism: Meghimatium bilineatum (assembly GCA_034231615.1). Classification (NCBI taxonomy): domain Eukaryota; kingdom Metazoa; phylum Mollusca; class Gastropoda; order Stylommatophora; family Philomycidae; genus Meghimatium; species Meghimatium bilineatum. Next base: position 30,377,786 of record CM067304.1, on the reverse strand, counting down.
AGGCTGCATTTTTTCCGAAAATGGAAGACTCGACAGAAATAGAAACAAGATGCCAGAAAGCAAACACAGTGACCTACCAACTTTCACCATTACTTCTTCACCAGAAATCAAGATGGAAATTTAAAAAAAACAGATGATAATTATATCTACACCATTTTTATAACAACACTCTGCTATCAATGTCAAACATGGTCTTTAACAGCCTCACAGCAGAGGAAAATCATTACATGTGAAATTAAATGTGAGAAAAGCTGCAATGATTCTAAACTAGATAAAATAAGAAATGAAGAAATTATGAAAAGAGTTGGTATATTATGTATTGAGCATATTGATTAAAAGGCAGCAAGTAAAATGGTTCGGTCACCTTATGAGAATGAACCAAACCAAATACCAATAACAGCATATAATAAAAGAATATTTGGGGTTAAAGCCAAAGGTAGACATAGAAATGATGGATAGAAAACACCAAGATAGTCTTGAACAAACATGGACTAAATGCAACCACAGCGACAGATATGGCCTTGGAACGACAGCTTAAGCTCCCAACCCTACGCTTAACGATAAGTTTGAATACAGTCATCGCCTGGGAACAGACAATAGACGCAAAACATAAGGTAGATCAGCTTTACAATGAACGTACAGACTATCAGACTATAGGGTATGGGTATGAAAACATACAAATAACAGTATACAAAAAAGTTTCAACTTTATAGCAGTTTGCTACTCTTAAGCCATTTGGTTTTAATGCCGATAATTCATTTATTTAGACGGGTGGTGGGGCTCTCGTTGTATTGCCATTTATGTTGTTTTCAGGCAGTTGTTTTATTTCATTATTATTCTCCATATTTTTTTTATGCGCATCTCTATAACAATAGTACGTACGTACACAACAGACGGACTATCACTAAGACTAAGGGGTTATGAGGTGTAAATAAGAAAACATACAAATGACAATACACAAAACATTTTCAATGTTTTGAGCCATTAGGTCTCTCTTAAGAATATATAAAACAAACAGTAAAAACAATGGTACCGCCACAGAGGCACTAGATACACTATAGACATGGTGTCACTATTGACACATATAGTAAACAATACGAAGTTCAAGGTGACAATGATGTATGTGGAAACATGCAGTCATGGAAGCTGGTTTTGTTGAAAATTGGATGGGATATGATAACAGATATAACAAATTATTACCAATACAACATTGATAGCAATACAATAAGGACCACACCAACACAAAATTATACAAATGAATATTCAGAGTCAAGTCAAAAAAAGGTTTGAGGGTACCAAACTCAATAATAAATCAATTTTCAAGAGCGTACCTAGATGTCATTCGGGTGCAGGATCTGAGGGCAATGAACTGAATATTGAGGACACCATGCACACCTGAGACTGGAGGAACTTTTAGTTTTTTAAGAGATTGCAATAAACTAGTACTAGGCGTGTTCACTGGCACGCCTACTGTCATTTCAATTGCAATTAGAGCAGTCAAGGGAGAGAAGAGAGACCTTTCTATTGCAATCAGGGGACACAACCCAGAAACTTCACAGCTAGACATCTCAAATGCCCTCTCCGCCGAAGACGGATGTGTCGGGCCATTGGCGCAAATAAAACGGCGACACAACGCATTTCCATTCTCTGGACTACATCCTGCTAGAAATCTAGTAGGACAATGGTCCTGCTACAAGGGAGATCCAGCAGGAGTTTGAGAATGAATGATGAAGAGAAATGCCCTCTCATCAACACTTTCACAACAGAAACATATAAAAATGACACCTAGATTATTTGGGAGATCACCTTTGATCTCTAGCTTCCTGGTTATGTGTCTAGCAATAATTATCTCCAGAATCTTGCCATACACATTCTGTAGTGTGATAACCTTTTATGTCAGCAGCATCTTTACCTGGTTTGAGGTATCTATGTAGCCTTTCCTCTGGCAACGTTTCTGTTTTCAAACTCAAATTATAATCTGTCACCATATCCTCAATGTCTTTAAGTAAGATGTACAGTAGAAATCCGATTATCTGAATCCCAATTAACCGAACCCTCAATGATCCAAATAAAATTTTGGTGAAATAATTATGTTATCGGGTGCAGGATAGAGAGGTCCTGGGGCAGTGCGCACGTGCTATTACTATGTAGTTTATTTACAATCCATAGTTTCTTACTGTACTTTTATCAACAAAAATTATGTTCTCATTTCAATGTATGATTGAATGTATGTACACTGATTCCTAAGAATTACAGCCGATGAAGTTCTAGTTTATTATGCATAAATTATTGTTTTTTAAAGATGTTTCTTTCATACACACAAGACCCCGACTCTCATTGGTATTCCTGAGCTATATCCAATTATTAGAATTTTCGATTTATCCTAATTGGCCGGATCCCCAATTAATTCTGATAAACGGATTTCTACTATACCTTATTCCGGCGTGGGTCTGGAGTGCAATAAGATGTATTTTTAATAGTAAGTTGCACTTCTTCATCATCTGTTAGCTGGTCTTCATTGCTCCTTATATCCATAGCGAATGTTAGGATCTGTTGCATTGCTTTGAGTTGATCCAATTTCCCCATTATTAGATATCTTAATGAAGATATCTATAAAAAAAACTATTTCTGCTTTTACAAATGAATCTATCTATAAACAAATCTGTCTGTCATAGATCATGGCTTCGGCTTACTGGCACTGTCACAAGCAGATAGACTGGAAAAAATCCAAAATGAAACAATGAAAGCGGTACTGTGCCGTACCCATTACTACAATAATATTTGTGCTCGATCTCTCCAGTATTAGAGTGTGACATCAAGTAGCGCAAGTAAAGTCATATCTAAAAGTAACAGAATATACTCACCACCCATTACACCAACATCTGGATGAGACAAAGGGAAAATGAATCAAGAGGGTAGGTCATGGATGGCAGAAGCTGTGAAGATTATGTGAAATAGAAGAAGTAAGAAAGGGCAGTAATCAGGAGGAGGTAGACATTGAGAAAAAAATCACTGTGTAACATAATAATTCAACTAGATAAAGCGTGTCAGAAATTGACTGTTATCATGGCAGAGGTTGAAATACAAGAGCTCACCCAGCTACACTCAAAACCACAAGACATAATTATATACACAGATGGCTCAGTCAACAAAAATACAAATAAGTATGGTTGGGGTTTTTTTGCCTACAGAAACGGCTTGAAGTTGGTTGAGAGATCATCCGCATACTCCACTATCACATTGAGCATGAGGATGGAGATAGGAGTTACTGCAGCATTGTTGGTCGATAACTGATACATCAACCCACCTGGTAATACTCACAGGCTCTCAAAGCATGCTGCGCAAGATAGAAAAGAACATACCGAGAAAGGGATGGGTTATTGAACAACTCAACTGTACAGAGCATTGCAAGGATATACCACCAGAGTCATGCTGGAGTCAGAGGAAATGAAAGAGCAGACTCATTGGCAGGCAATGTTTGTGATTGATGGCACAGTACTGAGCAGAGATAAAGCTGACTTAATTAAAGCAGTCATAAATTCATTGCAAAATTAAGATGTTGACAATAAGACTGAAAATGTACACATACAAAGAATGACAGAAATGGAAGAGATTAGAGGCGAGGTAAGACGCAATCAACACTTGACCGGAACTTTGAGTCTACATACACTTGAATGGCTGCTGTAACTGAGCACTTATGGGAGTGTCCCGTGTGCTATGATGCCAGCTTCTAATTTTTTTAAGAATTTGTTTGTTAGTATTAACAGTAACAGTATTACTTAATATGGTATTTATAGCTCATATTACATTGTGTCTAGCGATAGTTATCACCAACATGGTGCTAAAGGTTAATAAACACAAGATATCATCAGTGTGTGCATCATTTTCTGACAGAATTTTCCCACAACGCAATGTTTATTTTGTGATATCTGTAACATTTGTGAATAAATTCATTATAAATTTTATTATGAGGTGCTGTTTGGGGAAGTTGAAATATAAAATCAGTCTTTTGGGCAACGCAAAGTTCACATATATCTAGACATTTTGGGATCTCAGGGGATTCTAGGTTTATGTTGTCAAAGTAAAATTGCTGCTGAGCAGTTGGCAGCTCAATGTCATTCTTAAAAAAATGCAGATCTTAAATTGATTCAGTGACCCATACAGTGAGTTGGTGATTGTTAGGGGTGTCTGTAAAAGTGTTTTACTGGCAGCTGAGAAGGAAGGGTGGTCAATGAGACGTTTGATTATTTCCCTATACTTCTTCTTCTTCAGCGTTCGCTCTCATATAACCACAACGAATATATTGTGCGATTTCCGCTGGGGAGCGTGAAGTACGTTGTGCTGCAGGTTCCACAGTAGAACTGTGTTATTTGCACCTCGGATGGCCACTTTGTGGTCTGGACGTCGAGGTCCAGCACATCCGTTTTCATCATTCCTTTATTTCGGGTTTGGTCCCTAATTTCCCTATACTAAAAGCAGTGTCTTCATGTGGGTAGATTTAAATGGTTATTGACTCTAGTATGTCCTGTTCGAAACTAAAAAATAAGTATTGGTTTCTCTGCAGAGTTTTGTATATGTTGCCATAATCTTCAGTAATTTCAATAAAAATATTTCTATCAGCTGATTTGTTCAACTGTACAGCCAAAAGTTTCTAAATATTAGCATTATGTTCATTTTAATTTGCAAGAGTCAAATTTTAAAATTTCTGACAAAATTAATTTTGAGACACTTTAAAAAATTTTTAAAGGGTGGATAAAATATAATTTTTTAGAAAAGAAAAAAGACAAGCGGACAAAAAAATTTAGATGTCAAAAACCAAACATGACCAGATGCATGCTTCACTTATAGATATTCTGGAAATTTGTCAATCACAGAATTTAATCAGCAAAACATGAACTTTAAGTCTAAGAGTTTAACTCCTTACATTCATCATAAAACCCATATATTCTGTTGATACTTGCACATTCATGGTTGCCTCGAAGAAGGAAGAAGTTTTCTGGATACTTGATTTTGTAAGCTAGCAATAGGCAGATGGTTTCCAAAGACTGCTTGCCTCTGTCTACATAATCACCCAGGAAAAGATAATTTGACTCAGGTGGAAAGCCACCATACTCAAACAGTCGCAGAAGATCATAATATTGACCATGAATGTCACCTGTAACAGATAAAAAAAAGAATTAAAAGTCACACTTAGCAAGAAATTCTATATTGATTACAACTAGTGTTTCAAGTCATCAAGACTTTTTTAACCTAACGGGCTCTGTAGGCAACTGCAGCCCCCAAAGTCATTATGTAACTAGGGGCTGTAGGCATCTCCATTCACCTCCGTTGCTATGCCCCGATTCATCAGCATGGAGTCACACATGAATTAAAGTGGATTTGGCTAATGTACAACAAATTCATCTGTAGAGACATAACAGTGGGGAAAAAACATACCTGTGTCATCATCATCAAGTGCCATCTCCGCAACGAAGGTTGCCTGCAACAGACTTCCAACATCCCGTCTTTTGTTTTGGTGGTGCACTCTGCTAGACTGTAACCTGTCTATCTTGTGATGTCACTCTCCCACTTGTATCTCTGCGTATCACTTGCTTGCTTCCCTTTGACTATACCCTCAAGTAAGGTCTTCAACAAGGTGTCATGCCCTTTAATGTGTCCAATATATTTTATTTGCCTGATCTTTATTTCTCTTAGTAATTCTTTCTTCATATGAAGTGCTTTAACCTTTAGCAAGCCGGATTAAAAAATACAAAACATCTTCTGCCACCGGATTCTTTTTTGAGAATTTTCATCTTTTCTGGTTGGTGTTACGGAAACGCAATAACTGTTTTGTTATTCGAGATTTAAAAAAAATTTTGCCGCATGTAAATGCAGAATTGAATACCGCAAATGCATGTGTATTATTTTTTTTTACGTAACCTGCCCGGGGTTTGCGCAAGAGGTGAAGACCTTTTTTCGCAAAAAAACCAACAAAAACAACAAGACATGGGTTTTGGAAAACACAAATAGGAAGTTTTACAAAGGTTACAGTATACACAAACCGTGACTGTCTACTGTGCTATAAGACCAGTGTACAGGTAAACATCACCTCAAATGCCGATTTTGATTATTTCCATGCTGGTCGCCCTTGTCTATTTTTGACATGCAACTCCAAGTTAATATATAGTGACCAAAGACAATAATAAAAAACATAACGAATGAAGTCCTAATTAATTCTCTACAGACACACCACATTTGGAATTTCCCCCTTTAGAGTATCTTGCGTTTTAAAAAATTAAATCTGTGTTGGAGGGAAGGGGGAGCAACAGAAATCAACAGTGAAAGGTGTCTTCTCTGTGCCTCTCGTTTTTGAAAAGTGGTTCCAAACATGTGATTCCTCTGTAATTGATATCCTAGGTTAATTTCACAATCCTCTCACACTTTACTACCATATATTCCCTAAAAGGTAAACATACCGTAAAAAGTTCAAAGTCTTCTGTATCCATTAAAAACAAATAGTGCCCTTTTTTGCATCATATTTTTCATTACATCCTTCCCACTAGAATTTACTGTCATCTTCTTCTTCTTCTGTGTTTGTTCTCAAACTCCTGTAGATTAGCAGGATGTAGTCCGGAGAACGGAATGCGTTGTGCCATGGTTTACAGCATGGCAATATCTTTTGCGATATCTGCGCCTTTCGGCCTGACACATCTGACTTCATGTCTTTGGGTCACTGACCTTATATAGGATGGGACAGCCAACTCCATTCCATAACCTCCTTAGTCGCCTTTTGCAACATGCGTGAAAGGTAAACAGTATTGCTATTCTTTGCTCCCCTTTCGGTCCCCGCTGAACCCAACTGCAAGATAATTAGTAATTACTATTCACTACCCTGTAGGACACACACAATTCATCCTGGAAATGTCTGTTGTTCTACAGTGGCACCACCACCATCAATAGATATCTCTCATGAGTGTCAGGATAGCTCACTGTATTATCTCTGATGTATTGTCTTACTATTGCTAAAGTTTGTGTTAATGTCCATTTAGCATGTCCATTCATTCTTATAATGAGATTCCATAGTATTATTACAGACATTACATTATTTCTATGTCGGATCTATGAACAGATTTTTTACTTTGGACACTTTCAGGATGCCCAAATCACTTCCCTGGCTTATTATCAGATGGGTTTATACTCAGATTTCTACAGGGAGAATTTCATGGAAAGAGAAGAAAAATAACAAAGAGGTTTTGACAATCCTTTGTATAAAACAAAGAACTATTAAAAGAAATAAAAATCAAACAAATAAATTATTTTGGACATATTCAAAGACATGACACCTTGTTGAAGATCTTACTTGAGGGTCATTTTTAAGGTGATTAAGAGGTAGGCAGAGATGAATAGGGAATAGGGAGGGGAATATCACAAGATGAACAAGTTGCAGTCTAGCAGAGTGCACCACCACACCAAAGCAAGAGAGAGGATGTTGGAGATCCGTCACAACCTTCATTGCAAAGTGGCACTTGATGATAACAAGCTAAACATTCCAAGCAATAAAATTATCAAAAACAGACTTGCAGAAACAGTGGAAGTAAACCTACCGGTACTCACCTCATGCCCTAAACCAAATGCCAAAAACAAGTCTCAACAGAAAATGAACAAAGCACAGCTTATTTAAAACAAACATGCTTGCATAAAATGAATATTGCAATATATATGCACTATATAAATAAATGAACTCTATTTCAGCATTTGATCTCAAACTCCCGCTGCTCAGCAGGATATGAGTCCGGAGAATGAAATGTGGTTTAGATTGGCTATGATATCTGCACCACCTTTGCTGTATATATTCCACTTCGGCATAGATTTTGGGCCACTTTGACATATGGGATGGGACAGCCAGCTACCAATATTCTTGCTTCCTGTGGCATGCATGGCTGATTTTAGTATTGCTATTCTTTACACTTTTTTCTGATCATGCCAACAGACGGTATGTTTTGTCTAAAAATCACTCACCACAAATCTTCAATGGTGCTTCAAGCTCTAATAAAATGGGTTGACTGAGGAAGATCTCTCGAGACTTCAAACAAAGACCTCTTATTTCAGATTCTGTTAACTGAACATTCTTGCCTGGTCTGGATCCTCGAACTGGATATTTCATAGAGAAAAACATATTATTAGCCCAACTATATGCACAGGAATAATTTCAAAAACCATTAATGAATATTTCCATTTCAATTCACACTGATAGATATATATATTACAATGAAGTATCACTGTTTGCTACTACTATTTTCCTGTACAAGTTATCTGCACTTACTGTGACTTATATTTCATTTTTTTAAGAAATGTCACATGCACACGTAAAAGTTTCATTAATTGGGTCCTGTATTTCAGAAAAGAACATTGAGTGCTTTTGAAAGGCAGTTACTTAGGAAGAAATTAAAACTAGGAGAGCTAAAGGCGTAGAAGATTACTTCTAAATGCATATATCATTATTAGTAGGGTTAGAGATAACAGGAAAAAACCTGACTTCTTACAAATATTAAATGTTTTAAAATAAAGCTCTATGGTGATAAAGAGTTTTGTATCGAGGGCACAAGGGATATTGGACCGTCTGATTAGTTTAAATTCTTGCAAACATTGATCTGCAAAGCTTGAAGCTACAATGATTGATAAATTATCATGACACGGAATTAAAAACTCTAAACACATGTCAGCAGACAAGGCTGTCACAAGCTAAGAAAACTGACATGAACCAAAGGTATGCTGAGTTAGACCTAAATATCACAAATAAAAATTATGCTGGCTGAGTAAGTAGAACACAAGAAACGTGATCCATAATTTGGTCATTTGTGATAACCTTCATTCTATACGACTGCAAATTTTGTGTCATATCCATGACCACTTGTGTGCCTTCAAAATCTGCTGCAAGAGTCTTGATTAAAATATATGAGACTATACCAATACAAGATAAAAAATCCTATTAAAAGATTTATTCTTCTGTAATCTTCTCGCTCGCAGTTTAACATGTCTACACAGATAATCTAGAAGTTAGAAGTGCAACTGTGATGATATGGGCAACTAAGAGGGGATGCACCATCAGACCCATCAGTGTTTTATATTACAATAAACACAAGGATTTTAAATGTAGATGTTCTAGGAGTAGGAGATTACAATGAATGGTGGGTAGGAATATTGATCAAGAAAGAAACAGAAAAATACATCAGCAGGTACTTGAAACACAAAAGAATTATGATGATCAAAGCAAAACCTTTTGATCCAGTCACTGTGCAAACATATGCACCAACTGACTTGTGCACATGAACAGACTACACTGAAGACATCAAAAATTACTACGAAGACCTACAACAACTACACAAGCCAGTAAGATTAACAGATATTCTAATAGTCATGGGAAACATAAATGCAAAAATAGGGAAAGGAAGACACAAGAACATTGTAGGACAATTTAGACTAGGGACAAAAAATGAGAGAGAATACAGCTCTGTGAGGAGAACAACATGACCATATGCAATTCATTCTTTAAACATGAAAATAGAAGATTAAATACATGGAAAAGTCCTGGAGACAGAAAGAGGAACCAGATAGATTATATTATGATCAACAATAGATTTAGAAATAGTGTCAAGAACATTAAAACGTATCCAGGAGCCAATACCAACTCTTAATCATAATCCAGTGCTGTGCAAAATACATTTTAAACTTAAAAAGATAGAGCATAGAAGAAATCAAGATAGATAGCAATAAAACAGCCAGATATACAAGAAAAATACCTTGCAGATGTAAGGAATAGATATGAAAATCTAATGATAGAATGCATGGAACAATACAGAAGGGAAAATCCAGAAGAGAAAATAAGACAATAAATGGGACAGTCTAAGGAAAATCATTCAAACATCAAATGAAAATTTACCAATAAGAAAAGCCAAGAACAAACATGGATGACAGATGAAATATTAGAGAAAATGTCCGAAAGAGAGAAAGCCAAAAATACCCCAAAATATTTCACTTATAGGCAATGAGATACCTAACGTGCAGAATGCAAAAGAACAATGGCTAGAAACAACATGCAAAGAAATGAGGACATGTCACTACAACAGAAGACAAAAGAAATGCATATGGCAAGGAGATAAGACATCACAAATAAGTAGAAAAAATTATATAGGTTGGAGAGGCTGCTGCATTAAAGATGAAGTGGAATATTATATTTGATAAATCAGTACTTACAAGATGGCCAGACTAAGTGACAGAAACCTACAATACACAATGATGGACCAGCAATACTGAAAGCAGAATTAGAAAACGCAATAAAATGAGGAAAGGTCGCAATTTTCAACAACATAGCAAACATAATAAAAACTCTAGATGAATTTGATGTGTAAACTATCACAGAACTTTGCAATGACATGAAACAAGCCACAGACCTAAAATCATCAACATTCATACCACTATCAAAGAAGCCCAGGGCTGTAGATTGTACAGAATACAGAACAACAAGTTTGAATGAGTCATATAATCAAAATACTACTCACGATAATATATGAAAGAATTAAAAACAAGATAGACATTGAGGACATTGAAAAACAATGGAATTAGAGAAGTTTTACTTAGTATCTGACTTTTGATAAATAGAAGTCAAAAAAGTATCTGTATTTGCATCATAGACTACAGCAAGGCCTTTGACAGAGTCCAACATGAAAACTAAATTAAATGTCTTTAAGAAATAGGTATAGATGGAATAGACATCAGACTGATTAGAAATTTAATATGGGGAACAAACTGCATCGTACAAATATTTTTCACAGGAGGTGAGACATGGTATTCTATTTCACAGTACTTCAAACCTTCAAAAAGAACACAACATGCCATGTGTATTAACTCCACAACACTTTCAAGGGATACGAGAAGATAACCGTAATTTTACAAAAGCAAAAGAAATGGGAGAAAGGAAAAATGTTAGACAACTTCAATGAAGAAATTATTAAAAGAGAAATTCATAGACTTTTGAAATGCAAAGAAGCATTGACACTAAAGAAATTGAACATATCTCTGGAAAAGAATGACTCATATTTCAAAAACTAAATTATAGAAAACTGTAAAGGGTGCTGGATTTACATTTCGCAAGTATACTTGTAGCAGAAGCATCATTTGTGAGAAACCTAATTTAGTAACTCTCAGAAGTAAATATTTGCAACAAATTACGGAATTGCGTAAAGAAAATTATGATATTCTATATATATATATAGAATATATATATATATATGCGAAACATGGGTAAACGCTCACAAAACTAATGAAAAGGAATGGTAATCTGTAAATGGAATTATTAAGAAATATGTGCAGAGCATCAAAGTTCAACGATTGATAATGGCACATGCAGGTAGCAGACACAATGGTCTTTTAGAGAATGGTTAACTAATTTTCAGAAATTTTCCAGAATGCCACCACTAGTAATTAAAATGTTCATATTAGGATGAAGATGACTATGGTAAGCACAATGTACATTTATTTTAAATTAACATGTTATGTTCCTTCAGGGCCATAGGTAGCGTATAGGACAGAAACCATAGCTTTCCATTTCTGTCTTTTTGTTGCCAGGTCTTTTCAGTTCTTGGATGTTGTTTAGGTTCATTGACATGCCTTCTCTATTAATGGTTCAGCAGAGAGTTTCTCTAGGTCTCCCTCTTCTTCTTACTCCAGGTGGCACCCAATTTAGTGACTTATGGAGAATTCTTAGGCTGTTCATTCTGAGAGCATGGGTGACCGCCTTTGTCTAATGAAGGAAGATATATGGGTTTGTTTACTTTCCTCTCGTATAGTAGTGTTAGATTTAAAGTCACTACACTTAACGAATGGTTCAGAATGGTACGTAGGCATTTGTTTTCAAAGGTATTTAGTCTCTTATCTGTGGCTTTTCAACTTTCGCATCCATATGATAGAATAGGGATAATGGAGTTAAACAACCTGAGTTTTGTGGTGCTTCTTACTGTGTTTGATGTTACGTAATTTATTGAAAGCATTCGCTGCAAGGGCAATACGGCATAAAATTTCTTTTTATGTGTCTCCATCCAGTCCTAGATTGGTGCCTAAATATGTAAAATTATTAACCTTTAATAATGGAACATATTGAATTTTTATGGCGTTGGATCTCGTGAAATCTAATATATGAGTTTTTGATGTGTTGATTTTCAGGCCTATCTGATTTGAGTAGTGTTGGAGACTGTCAAGCTCAGATTAAGCATCTGTGTGGTTTGCGCTTAAAAGGGCCAGGTCATCTGCATAGTAAAGATCTTCGAGAATGGTATTGTTAATCTAATTTATTCCTGTCTGCTCATTTTCAGTGCTCTTTCTAATGACCCAATCAATAGCGATGCAAAAAAGTAATGGGGACATGATGCATCCCTGTTTAACACATCAAGATTGATTATATGTTGATAACAGATCCCAAGGACTGTGAAAGGAATCATTATGTATGGATCAAGGACTTTGCCACCTTTTGCTTCCGGTATAACGGCAGCCAAAATTGTAACACTCACGCCACAATTGTCTACACGTGTTCTCAATCCAAGCCTTACTAGAGAAGCATACCTCAGACTGCCTATGCATCAGCAAGAAACCACAACTAACTATAACGTCAACCTTAGCCAAAGATGGTGGACAGGGCAATACGATTCTCAAGTTCACTGCTCACCACAAGCAAATCTAGGTGCCCGACATCATCATTTCAGATTTCAAGTGCCTGCATATTCCTAGCTAGGGTTGCGAAAATAACCTAACTAATAGCAGCACCCGGCAGATAGCGCAGCAGACACCATGTGGTTATTATTATATAATAATATGCTGTGACAGTTATGTTAAATTTGGTCAGCTATATTGTGGCGAAAATTGTGTTGCACACTTCCTTGAAAGCCTTAAAAACAAACTAGAAGAAATCAATGAGGTGTTCAAAAACTAAAACCTCTATGGATCACGCCCGACGATCAGCGTGAATTTAAGGACGCCTGGTTGTGCCATATTTGCAATGGGGCCCTGGGTGATGACAAAGTGTGCGATCATTGCCATATAACTTGAAAATATCGGGGAGCCACCCATGCCAAATGTAACTTGCAGCTGAGACTCTATCCACATAAGACTAAGGTACCAGTGGTATTGCACAACCTGCATAATCATAGCATGGCTATGATGGCCATCTGATTATGCAGGCCTTGGGCTGCGAACAGTATGGTATAAGCAGAAAAAGACAGCTAAATGGATGGAGAAGGAAGTGAAGCGGGGCATGATTATCTGTATCCCATTAAACATGGAAAAATACATGACCTCCGATGACCAATTTCAGTTCATCGACTCGATGCAGTTTATGCCTAGCTCATTAGATAGCATGGCCGCCAATCACACAATGGAGGACCTAAAGATCAGGAGCCAGGAGATTAGCAACACAGAGCAAGAATTAGTAAAACGCAAGGGTGTTTATCTGTATGAATATTTCGATAGCTTTGATAGATTCGCTGAAACATCTCTCCCACCAAAGGAGGCTTTCTATAGCCGTCTGAGTAGAGAACACATCAGTGATAAGGACTACGATCAACACTGTTCTTCGTCTGCAGGGGTCCCTCTTCTTTGTAAAGAGAGGCCACATCGACTAAAGTCAAGGCATATTTATATGATCTGTTTCCAATGCGATCATAAGGGAGAAAGAAGAGATCAGCCTGATGTGCCTCGTTAGGCTCAGAGATATCAAATTTAGGTCAAAAAACAAAAACCACGATAACAAACAAAGACAGAAGAACAAGAGCTAAACATAAACATACATGGAGAGAAACTACAACAAGTAAAACAGTATCAATATCTTGGACACGGCGCAAGTAAAGTATAGTTCTTCACTGTGACCTGTTCTAGTTTCGAGGTATAACCTAACCTTTGTTGTGTGATTTGGCAAGCTTAAGTAGAGGACGGTTAGGATTAGAAATAATATTTAAGATATCGTTAAAATTGTCAACAGTGTGCTATTTATAGCACAGTGAAGAACTAATTTTTACTTTTACCCTTGGACACATAGTCACAAATGATGGCAAATGTGAAACAAGTTAAAAGGAGAATAGAAATGGCTAAAAGTACCTTCAATGACATGAGGACAATAGCATACCTGTCAACCAGTTGAGACTAAAAACCATACAAAAAGTTTTGAAAAACCATACTTAAACATGGAAAACCATACACAATGTTGAACGGATCTCCACCCACACACGCGCACGGGGGAAAAAAAGGTCCTTCAAGTTTGTTCGTTACCCTTTTTGGCTGTGTCAATTAACAGTAGCCTGCTCAAATTCATAATCTGTTTTGCTGGGAAGGTGTGTGAACATCCTCCTCCTATCTACGGCCTTGTCGTCAGCAGGGCATTGTTGGGCATAATAAGCAATTTATTATTTTTAAAACCCTATTATTAGATTTTTGTGGAATGTATATTTATCCACATTTGTTTGTGAAAGTTTAGTTCTTTGTGCAGGTTTACCCCTTACTTGTTGCTATGTGTAAATTTCATGATTTACATTGACCCCCCCCCCCATCCCTTTTACAAAAAAGGGTTTGAATGACAACACCAAGCATCACAACAAACTCCTTTAGCAGATGTTTTTGTTACACACTGCCAAATAAATACACAAATCCTATTTAGGCCCTAATATTAACAAAATAGGTTGTATTCAAGACGTAGCCATAACCCAGCCTTGTTTTAAATGTAGTGATCTTCTAGGAATATAGACTTTTCTAGACTAAGAATATATTCTTTTCAAAGAATATGGACTGGATATAAATATCAAAAACCATTTATAATCAGCAAAGACACAGAAGTACAAGAGCTAAATATAAACATACATGGAGAAAAACTACAACTAGTAAAACATTATCAATATCTTGGACACATAGCCACAAATGACTGCAGATGTGAAACAGAAGTTCAAAGGAGAATAGGAATGGCTAAAAGTACCTTCAATGACATGAGGAAAATAGTAACATCTAAACAAATTACAGAGGTAGGAAGAGATACAAGTGGGAGAGAGTAACATCACAAGATGGACAGGTTACAGTCTATCAGAGTGCACCACCAAAACAAGAGGCAGAGGATGTTACAGCCGACTTCGTTGTGGAGGCGGCACTTGATGATTATTATTTTCTAGGCAATTATAAATATGTTCAATAGTTTGTCTTTGTTCTTTGTACGGTCGCCTGTTGCTGGGATCGAACTCGGTACCTCAGCCGTCAGACACAATCTGCAACACACTGTCACAGATCCAGACCTAATATTATTACTTAATAAAGGATAATATATATTTTATTACAGATCTAATATATAAAAAATATAATATTTCTATATGCCGTAAATAAAGCATAATGTTTTATTACCAGCATCATATGTGACAGAACAAACACATGACACTCACAATGATTCTATACAAACATATATTGTATTTGTTGTTCTGCATTAGTATTTGTTAGTAGCAGATTTACAACTTTATGCCATACAAATTATCATAAGTATTATGCAAAGATAAGTCTAAAGATCAGATTTAGGCCTACATAAACAAATAACATATTATTCTATTATTTAACTTTAGGCCTATCTACACTACCTAGGTCTAGGAGGAAAACAAAAACTTACAATATAAATTAAATGATGTATATAGTAGGCCTAGAAACAAAAATAATGTTACTAGTATTTGTGTACTGTAGATTAACTGAGTAACACTGTCAGTGCACGTGGACAAAAATTCCCTAGGTTCGGTATAAAGACAGCGTCCCCAGCACAAAGAATAATTAAAGCTGCATATTCATGTAAAAACCCATAAATGCCGGCATACGCCCGTACAGCTTGGAAAAAAATGTAAAAAATATGGCAATTTACGGGTAGTTGACACCTATGCAATAGTAACATCTAAACAAATTACAAATGAGACTGCTGAAGATGGATGTGGCGGGCCATTGGCGCAAATAAAACGGCATCACAAGGCATTTCCATTCTCTGGACTACATCCTGCTGGAAATCTAATAGGACCATGGTCTTGCTACAAGAGAGAACCAGCGGGAGCTTGAGAATGAACGCTGAATAAGAACAAATGAGAATTATAAAATGCTACAGCTATTCTATTAATGTATGGCTCATGGACCCTAAAAAAAGTTAGAAGACCGAATTGATGCCTTTGTTGACTTTTTGAGATGTGGTATACTATATAGAATTAGAATAGGGAGAACATCATGGAAGAGAAAGAAAACAAAGAAGTTCTAAAAACACTTTACTTTAGCATTAGCACTAAATTTTCAAAATGGATTTACAGCATTATAAACACCACAGCTAGATAGGCATTGAAATTTGTATTTTAACGATACATCAACCAAGTCTATAGGTCAATTCTGAGAAACGTTATTAATTTTAAGGTAAAAAATTAACGAAAAGATAATTACATGAGAACATATAAGAAAATATGAACTGGTGAAGAAAGTTGTGACCAAACAGCAGAGTTAACAAATATCTTAGTTATTTATGATATATAATATACATAAAACTATACATGTTTGTGTTCAGGAAGGCCAGACGCATCTGTTGAATGCATTGTACAATTTTCAGATGTGATTTGGGGTAATAAACATTAAAATGGCAATATTGTCATTTTACAATATTATTATTTACACATTATAACTATAATCATTATAGTTCTCTAAAAAATTAAATAGCAATTACAAGCTACTTCCAAAAACATCACAATTTCATATATAAATAGGAAGATGGTTGCTGAATTTGTACGGCATGGTGGCAATGGTTTCACATAGATTTTACAATCAAACTAATTCGATACACATGTGCAAAAGTGCAAAAACACTTATTGAACACTTATCGGCTTGTTGAATCCTTGCTGTAAATTTTACACAACATATTTCCAACTGCCACCTTCTGAATCCGATGTAGAAATGGGTGACAAAACTGAAACGGTCCCTATAGGCATGTCGCTTCACGATGCTTTAATGATAATTGGATTGGTCAGTATCTGGCAAACTGTCCCCACAATTATTTATAAAGGGACATAACCAATTGTGCCTTTAAAATGGTTAAAAAATAATATTTGTGCTAATTTACTTTAATATGAAAAAAAAAATTTAAACCCTCTTTTCTTGGGTAGACTTGACTCAAATTGTACACTGCTGAGAGTTGTATCAATCATCAATCAATAAACCCATAACCCTTCAGGATCATATGGGTACCACATTGGATGCCTCAGCACACAGAGTCCTACCCTACAGCGAATTCTATCCTCAGCGATGTGGATGAGTGTGGAAATATCTTGTCCTGTCCATTCCTTGATGTTGTCTGTCCATGCCTTTATTTGCCCTCCTCTGCTTCTTCCCCCCTCGACAGTTCCCTGCAGTATTATTTTTGACAAGGAAAAATGCCTGCATATACATGTCCAAACCATGCTAGTTTTCGTCGTTTCACTATTGAAAGCAATGGCTCCTGAACACATCTCTACTTTATTTCTTACGTACACATTGGTCTTATGTTCCCTATAGGAAATTTGTATAATTCTTCTGTAGCATTTGTACTGAAAGCCTGTAATCCTCTCCATGTCCGCAGTGAGTGTCCAACTCTCACAACCATACAACACAATAGAAAGCACCAGCGACTTATAGAGTTTGATTTTCACTCCAACACTGATGTTGCTTTTCCAAATTACAGTTAGCCTTGACAAGGACGCTAAAGCCATCTCTAGTTTTACTTTTAGTTCTTCTTTGCATTTACCATCGCTGCATATACTGGATCTGAGGTATTTGAAGGTACTCACCACCTCAAGCTTATTATCATGTCCATTCATCACGATATTAGTCTGGTTTTCTGTGTCTCTGCTGTTTACCAAGATTTTGCTCTTATTTGTATTGATTTCCATTCCGTACTTGCTGGTAACTTTTTCCAACTCTGCTGTTAATTCTTGCAATGATTGTTCTGACCAGCTAATAAGATCAATATCAGCGAACGCAAGTTGCAAATAGGGCGACCTCCGATCGATATAGACGTGTTGTAATCATATAATGTCTCTTGTATGATGTGCTCTAAGTATATCATTTATATGACTCTATATGTTGAAAAGTACTGGGGACATTTATGCATCCTGTCGAACTCCCACATTTGTTTTGAAGAACTCTACAATTCAGCCAATTGTATTGTTTGACAAGACAGCACTGGCAATATTATAAATTTATTTGCATTTTTGTAGAGTTGTAAAAATGTATTTAATAAATGTATATATGGGATGGGTATGAATGAAATAAAGCTAGAGCTAGAGAAACCAGCCTATTGCACATAAGAAATAGAGCTAATCGCTCAAAATTCCTAGAGATCGATACAACAACATTGTAAATTCAATTCAATCCTTAAGTTGCTTAACCTACTAACTACTTCCAACAAATATCAGGCCTAGGCCAAAGTCAAATTCTTAAACTTAAATAACACCGCCTACCTTCCAAAAGTCGCGCTATAATGCTGTCTATATTTAACTTATCTGTATCGGCCATATCAAATGTTCTTATCCAACAGAAATATTACTCAAATAACCCCAGCTGTTGTAAAAATTGTTACGATGTTCAGGATTTCTCAAACTTTCCCTGCAAGATTTTGCATCTCAAATGATAAACAAGATGGCGTCTACAACGAAGCTAGCTAGTGAACTTCTTTTGGCGCCGTGATATTTTGACGATCTTTTGTTTACAAATTTTAAAAATAGGCCTAATTCCTTTCTTTTTGCAACTATGAACAACTTTTAACACAAAATATCAAAATGCGAATCTTAAATCTATATCATTAAATTACAGTAGAGTAGCAGCTAGATGATTGTAAAAATGAGACTATATTGTGAATATTTAATTACCGGATCTTGATTTGAAACCATCATCATGACACACAGTAACAAACACAATCATTTATTTTCTAGATATGAACAGGAGAAATATTCTTCGACTCCCAAGTTCGGTACATCCCAGGCTCTTGATCTTTATATCAAGAATACCCTCCATGACATTTCATTGCTCAAACATCACCCCGGATGAATCTCGCGCCTTGGCACATATTCGCCGCCGTGATGATATTGTCATCAAACCTCAGGGTTGTTCCTCCTCCTCTGATAGGGTTAAACTTGTTCTTACATTATTTCTTCTTTAGTAAGATCCTGACACCCGTGCCGCTTTCCACGACTTACCTCTGGTGGCGTATTGGCGCGACAAAAATCTGAAGGACATTTTGGTCCATAGCCATCTTGTCTTCCGTTCCCGACCATTTTGGCATTGTACATTGCTCACGTGGCCGTTGCTATACATGTCCTTATGTGGTTCAGATGCGATCCATTTCATTTCCCAAGACCACTTTCTCTATCGATGAGGCCTTTACATGTGAATTCCGTAATGTTATTTACGTGATCATATTTAAACGCTGCGGCAAAAAGTGCATCAGGAAAACAGACTTAAGATTGAGAGATCGCTTTTGTAACCATCTTCATGCCATCAAGCACAGAACACCTACTCCTGTGGTCACACACTTCAACGGAGTTGGTCATCATGATGCTCTTGATATTCAGGTTACTGCCATCAGATCCTGAACCACCGATGGAACCACCGATGATAGATCTATAAAATCGTCTTATTTTTGAATTGGGTAAGCTCAAGCCTTTTGGACTCAATTCCGACCACTCTTTTGTCTAGTACTGGGTTGGTGCGGTCTTAGTCTTCATTCAGTTTGTTCCGTCACTTACGCTATATTTTTGTTCATTTCTTTTCCATATATATTTACGGTTTTTTTTCTGTCCTTCCGGCATCTCATTTCCATATTTCCGTTGGATATGTTTGTGTGTCGTAATAATTTCCATTCGTCGTCTTTTGATGTTTTGTACATTTCCCGATAAAGACCTTTTGGTTGAAACGTTGAATATGTTTTGTGTATTGTAATTTGTATGTTTTCTTGTGTGCACATCATTACCCAATAGTTTTAGTTATAGTCCGTCATGTCTGAGTAAAGCGATTATAAAAACCTGCGTTTTACGTAAGTACAATTAACGAAATCATGAAAGAGAGAATTGGGAACGAAAGCATCAAAAGACTAGCAAACAAAATGCCAATTCTGGATTACATCAGAAGACAACAGATTAAGTAGTTTTCACATGCTTCCAGACTACCATCAGACAGTGCCTCTCATAGTCGCATCTTTGAGATTGAAGATTACTATTGGGAAAGGTTATGTTGTCATAATTACCACTGTCAAGTAAGGAATTGTTAATGTAGTAAATGGATATTTAGTTTTTGAAAATTTGTCGCCCTTCCGATGATGACTCCCGGGGCGGTCCGCACCTCCGCCCTCCCCCTCGCTACGCCACTGATCGTATTCTTGGTCTGCCTAGCAGTTCTTCTGGAATTATTCTCTTACATGAGTAATCGTTCTAAATCATTTAATCATTTCTAAATTTCTTTATGTTCAAAATATTTTAAGGATATAGTCTTCTATGTTCAGAATTTTCCAGGATCTACATCAGTTCGTTTTTCTGTCCATGTTATTTTTATAAACTTCCTATAACATTCCATTCCAAATGCCAAGATTGTTTTTCCCATTGCAGATATCGTTGCCCATGTCTCACAATTATATGTTGCCACTGGAAAAACATATAGCTTTCTAAGAGTTATAACTGTTTTTTGTTTGCCCCGTGTCATATATTTTTCATTTGTAAAATATGAAACCATTAATTTTTTTTAAATCGTCATAATCGTTCAAGTGTATGCAGCAACTATGACTATGAAAATGTTGAAACTGATGTATTTTATGAAACCTTAGAAGACACGATAAAGGATATCCCCAGAATGAACCGGATAAAGTTATCCGACAGGGTTCTTAGTTTTTATTACAGTCCATGTGATATTATATTCTCATTAAACTCATTAGCCTTTCCTCAAA
The DNA here is from genome assembly GCA_034231615.1 of Meghimatium bilineatum. Classification (NCBI taxonomy): domain Eukaryota; kingdom Metazoa; phylum Mollusca; class Gastropoda; order Stylommatophora; family Philomycidae; genus Meghimatium; species Meghimatium bilineatum. Next base: position 30,356,806 of record CM067304.1, on the reverse strand, counting down.
ATTAAAAGTTTATCACGCCATTTGCCGCACACCCTGCCTTACACTGGTGAGACCAGAACAGTTTACAACAGATATCCCAGATTGTTAAATCGCTTCCACGCAGATGGTCAACATATTCATTCAATTTTTAACCTATGAACAGAATAAACACTACTCTACGGAGTCAGTAAGATCGGAGCATTTGAGCTCGATAGTTAGTTAGTCATTAGAAGAGACCGAATGAAAAATTAAGACATCAGAAAGATAGTAAATACCATATCAGGCAAACAATATATAGAACGACAGCAGATCAACTGGTTCGGACAACGTATGCGAATTGAACCATCATAACCAGCCATACAGGCGTACAACAGCAGAAAGAATTGTTACAAGGCATGAGAAAGACAAAGAACAAGATGACAAGATTCAATCAGACAGATTGTTAAGAACCACTGTCTGACCAAGGCAAGCGCAATAAAGATGAAAAAAACCCCAGAAAACTTCAACTCCACACGACGTCTAACGGCATCTTGTGGAAAAGACAATAGATAGATAGATAGTTAGTTTATCGTCAGATCATCATCATCAAGGTGCTCCGATATCATATTCAATATGACCTTTAGCATGTAGTCAATGACTGTTCGGGTTCTGTGTTCGTTGATAACTTTTCTTTTGATTCCTATAGTCTATCTATAAGCCGCTCATTTCTTGCAACACAACGCTTCACTCCCAGGTCCAGCATTCTATAAGGAGAAACAAATTTGTCCCATGTCTTCCAACTGATCCAAATCCATGATTGTATTCAAAATATCAACACGGTCTATTATATATATCAACTGCCACTAGTCACCGTGACGACGCTGTCAAGTCTCTCTGTTCTTTCATTTACATCAACATATACGTTTTCACGTACAAAATCAAGGTAACTGTTCATCACAGAATTAGTCATTGATTTAAGCCACTGTGGCGTAGATAATCCAACTGAATCTTTGGAAGAATACTCATAGAATTAGTAGAAAAACAAACACTTGTAACACTGGAACTCCAGCGATAACATTGCCCTTGCCAGTGTCATCGCCTCCATCGTCATACTATTAGTAGTTCTATAGAAAGCAATACTTTCTTCCATAATTTACTTCCCTCTGCATTGAGTTGTGAATGCACAAGCACTGTGCACGTACGGAGCCACAGACCCATCAGTGTAGACCAGTGTTTCCAAACCTTTTTTTAAAAATCATGTCCCACCTAAGTCTTTCTAATAATCTGATGTCCCCCTATGTAACATATACATATTTTTTTTAAAGATGCAAAAATTGTACTATTTCCCCCTGAATTGTTCCACTGAACAATCAAATTGCATCTCTGAACAATCAAATCCCCCCCCCCCCCCGAATGTTGTAATTGACACCATGCAGTAGACACATATGTCAGATGTGATCGCATGCTATACTGGTAAACTTTACCGATTATTTTCTCATTTGTTCCGCATGTGGTTTCACTTAGTTTTCTCTGGAGGGCTAACTTTCTCATGGCCTTTGTTCTTGCTTTGTTCCTTCAATGTAGCCTACTATAAAATGTGACTCCAAGATATGTAATTGTTTATCTTCCTTCACGGCCTCTCCTTTATCTTGATGTCACCAGCTTTTGTTTTGGTGAAAAATAGAGTAGTGCTTCACATATCTATGTTGATGCGGACACACCATCTGTTTGCCCCTTTGGCCAAGGCATCCATAACCTTTTGTACCTGTTTGGTATCCGCTGGCGTATGGTCTTCCGTGCACGCGATTATCAAGTCATCAGCATACATTGCTACTTTTATACCATGTGGTAGTTCATCAACCAGATATTGATGTAGACCAGGAATAGCGTGGATGACAATACTCCTACCTGTGGTACACCTTGAAGTAGGACCTTCTTGCTTATGTAACCATCTAGTTCAAAGGTTCCCAAAGTGGGCGGTACCTCCCCCTAGTGGGCGCCGAAGGATTCTAGTGGGGGGGGGGGGGGTGGTGTGTTCAGAAGCAAAAGGGGTCGCCGAGGCAGTCTAGGGGTCGGTGGCTACTTATAGAAGAAATTAATGCTATATTTAAAAATTAATTATTTTCGTGATTTTGCGATTGGATAATCATTAAAAATTTTAATTGTGCATTTTAATTCATCATATGCCAGACTTGCACAATAATTCTTTTTCATCAATATTTTATTTAAATTGTTTAATAATTTCAAATTGACCATATCTGACAGAAATAGGTGTCAATTTTCTATGTCAATGAGAAAATAGAACATGCATAGATGTGTGTATATATTAATGGGAAAACCTCTTCTGTTCAAACGGAATTTGCCGAGGGAAATATAGGCACTTTTCACATTTATCAGCAGTGTCTCTTAAAATTAAAAGGACGAAGTACTTACATACTGCCAACACTGGAGGTTCTCTATGATGATTTCAATTGAGCGATTCAATGATATTTTAAACACATCTAGACATTGTGGATCTAGAAACCATATCGGGTTTCTATGGACTATAGGAAATAGTGCAGAAATTATGAATTGCATTTCCATCTTCTCATTTGGCAGAACGTGGGTTTAGTGTTGTAGCGACTTTACTATCTAAGAAAATGAACCGATTGCATATAACAGTGTGTAGATATACGACTGTTTTTACGAAATTTGAACCCGATATTAACAAACATTCAAAAATGCACCAGGATCTTCCCTCACATTAATTTATCATTTTTGCTTTGTATGTTTACTTTATTAGTTAAAAATAAACAATTTTGAAATATATTTTATGGTGTCTTAATTATTAAAATAATATTCTTACTACTGTAATGCAATCTCTTAATATGTAATTCGAGCTTACACTTTACAATCTTTACATATGGGATGTGTTTCATTACAATTGGTATAGCTGTGTTCAAGATGAATAATATTTTAGACACTAAATTTTAAATAATTTAATGGTATCTTCTCTTCTTCCCATTCGCAGTTTAACATGTCTACATATCAAGTCCGGTTTTCGTAATACATGCTGCTGTAATTGAAAAACCCCCAGCGCTCCCATACAACTTTCTGTGAATATCCATGATCTGTGGGCCAGTGTTCTTCTCTGTGTTAAGTGTAATGCAGGATATATTCCGCGGTCTGTGCTGCCTGCCCACATTGACACAGGCGATGGAACCAGTCCTGGTATATTTACGTCGACTGTTTAATGTGTTGTGTTATATTCTAATGCGGAAGATGATAACCTGCTTAGCTCTGTCAAGATAGCGATAGTTGTTTGGATGGTTGACTGCCCTAATAGCTTTGAGGGTCCTCTTTTTCTGGTAGGTGATTTCTTGTTCCTGTTCTGCTCCATCTTTTGCCAGCATATCTGCCTCTTCATTTCCTGGTATACCACAGTGCTATGATATCTACTGTAGTACTATGCTTATTTGGATGCTCAATTCTCGTATGGTTTCCTTCAGGTCTGGCAGTTTATCACTGGCAAGGGTTTGTAGGACAGACATTGCATCAGTAAGAAACACCATATATTCCTTATAAACGACCTGATAAGTATTTTTTTATTATTGTGAATAAAACTGCTTCTCTTCGGTCTTTCACTGGATACTGCACCGAATCTGTTCTTCATTGGGTGTGCTGGCATGCTCTTGTACTTTTCTGCATGGATCATGGTCTTAAATGCCCTGCCTGTATGGTAAAAAAAGAGGAGGTGGGAGGTGATGCTGTATTTTTTTTGTACGATGATGATTTATGATAGAGGTTTTCATGGCACCTGTGATATGACGAAGTGCGTGATTTATGCTTTGCCCAGAGCTGGGAATCGACTGCTGGAGTTTATGCTCTTGTTTCTTATTCTCGTCCTGGTCTAATTGCACCTATATATATCTACTTTTTCGCTTAGGTTTTTCGCACCGCCCCACTCTCTCAGCTCATTTCTGTTAATTTTCTAAGGATAACAAGTTTCTTTCTTGTCTTTGCCTCTATTTTCTAAATGTGAGGCCTTAATGCCAGTCTCCTATGTAGAGTGGTACCCAAGTACACAGGTTATTCTTCTACTTGAATACGTAAATTTGCAAGTTTTATCTCTCCTGCTTTGTCCTTATTTGAGAGCATGAAGAGTGTTGTTGAGGGCTTTTCAGTATTTATCTTTATCATCCATTTCTCTGGCATATGCAATATGGAGGAATATGCAATTAAACTATTGACAAAGTGGCGTCTAAAATGTGATTCATCTTGAGCACAGTTGTTGCTATACCGATTTTGATGAAACGTAGTGCACATGTAAAGATTGTGAAGTGTAGTGGGGGGGGGGGGGTTACAACATTTGTGTCTTGCAAATTAGGCGGTGGCCCAAAAACGATTGGGAACCTATAATATAGCTGTACTTTAGCTCTTCTGTCATATAGGTATGCTTTTATTCATATTCACTCCGCAATCTCTAAATTTGTTTAGAAGTCATCCTTTCCAAGTCTTGTCAAAAGCTTTCCTCAGGTCTATCCAGGCTACTGGTACCAGTTTCTTATCTTAAAATGCATCCTCTTTCTCTTGAAAAAGGAAGTTGCCTGAACTTTAGTAGAGTAGCATTGCCTGAAGCCTGCTTTCTGTAATACAAGACGGTTTTCGCTCTCAATGTACCAGTACAGCATATTGTTGATAATACGCTCCATAGTTTTGTATAGACATCTTGGGAAACTGATTTGTCTGTAGTTGGAGACTATGGTCTGTCTCTTCCTAATTTAGGGATTGGTATTGTGATTGCTTCCCTCCAAGTCTGTGGAGCATTGCCTGTAGTCCAACATATATTGATGATTTGCAGTAGCTTTGCTACAATTCCTAGATTTGTAATAATTTCAATGATGATATTCATATCCATGCGTTGTTTCTCGGGAAAATGTCGTATCTCTATTTTTTATTCTGTTATTTCGCTTCTGACTAATCTAAAGAAACTTCCATGTCCATGAAAACACTGTACAGTGAAACACTAAAAAATTAATCTTATCTATTTTTGGTGAGTTGTTGATAAACTGACATTATTATGTGACATATTATTTCCACAGAGAACGTGGTCTTCCTTCCATTCGCTGAAAATTCTGGGCGAGGTGCCCTACTGCAGCTAGAGACATGTAGCAATCTGATATATCACTGCACAATCATCGCCTTGGGCAACCTCTTCTGCTGTTCCCGCTAACTCAGCCTTCCGCTATTAATCTTTCCATGCTGTTATGTAATTTTATATGACAACCCCCCCCCCCAAGCTATCTTGCTAATATGTTGTCAAGGAGCCATCCCTCTTTGACGTTTATTGATCTTAGCAATTCTTATTTGTTTTTTTAGCTGTCCATAGTAGACATAAAATTCTTCTGTAGAGTCTCATTTTGGAACCAACGAATCTCTTTGCTATTCTTTTGTTTTATTTAATGTCCATGCATCGCAACCGTATATTGACGCATGTTCTGATCATACATAGTTTAGCTATGCTGCTGGTACCTTGCCAAAGATTTTTTATTTGCGCAAGTTTCAATGTCGCCATTGCAATTCTTCTCTTAATTTCGACAGCGCAGTCTACTGGACTATTTATGTTTCGCTAAAATACTAGAAATTTGTTACGTCCTCTAGTTCAAAATTGTCAATTATAAATTATTATCTTTGGTTGTCATTCATTCATTTTCCTTTAGCGCTGAAGTTAGCGCATAGAGCGTCATATCTCTCCAATTCTGCCTGTTTAAAGCTATTCTGTGCAGTTCTTGAATAGTACGAATATTGTTTGTTTTAATTTCTCTATTGTTCTTTTGAGTGTTTTCTTTTGACTACCCCAGGCTCTTCTACCTGTTGATATCCATGCAAGAGATTGGTGGTATAGTCTGTTATTGTCTAAGCGTAGGACATGTCCGATGTAGGACAAACGGCTTTTTCTAATAACATCTGTGATGTAGTTTTGATATGTCTCTTCTCTGATTGTTTCGTTCAATTTGAATTAGCTCCAGTGAGTGTTAGTTATCCTACGAAGGCATTTGTTGTCGAAACTCAATAGTTTCTTTTCTGAAGATAATGAACATTTCGTGCTCGCACATTCATATGACTGCACGGGAATGACAGTCTTTGGTTGTACTTTAACTTTATTCCGTTGTCACATTTTTGTGTGTTTTCTAACAATTTTGTTTAAACTGACATGCTTACACAATTACATACATGCAAAAAAAGACTGTTATTGACACAGGATACCGAAGACATTTTAAACGTGGCACTGGAACAGACTTGAGACCAACGGGAATTGAACCATTCCATTCTGACGACACCAAATCGCCTGGCAACTAGAGTAAACGGGTTTTTCCGTGCTTGATTAACCGCATCTCCAAAAAAAGATGCGATTTTGTCAAGACATTCAAACTGTGTACTTAAGTCAAATGAGCGGACCAGTCGAGACATGGACCATTACAACAACAAGGAACAAGATGCTGTACAAGATGCTGAGGATATTTCAATACTTGTACGGGATGTTCGTTGTTGTTGTAATGGTCCTTGTCTCGATTGGTCCGTTCTAAGTGACTTGAATACACAGTTTTAATGTCATGACAAAATCGCATCTTTTTGTATGTGTCGAGATGTGGTTAGTCAAGCACGGAAAACCCCGTTTACCATAGTTTCCAGGCGATTTAGTGCCGCCAGAACGGACTGGTTCAATTCCCGTTGGTCTTAATATTTTTTAATTTATCCTCTTGATTACTACTTGAATTTACTAGAAGAGGCTGTGCCGCTTTCAAATAACCGAGAGGCTTACAGAATGGCAAAGGCAACAACTTCTGCAAATGACACGTATCATAGAATTATATTGCTATGCAATCGAGGAAAAATATCAGGTTCTCTCTCGATTTACAGCCGATCACACAGTAGTAAAATTGATAACCCAGCTGGTCTCTCGGTTAAAAATATATTTCACCGTAGACCGAAACTGTACAGTTAAATTGTGTCATTCGTCAATTATATATTTCTGCTGACTCATAGGGAATCATCCGTCCCGATGAAAGTGTACTTGTTGTGTTTGAAAATGTGCGACAAATTTTTGTTATAAATTCTATGGGTAGCGGTCAGCTAGCCTGAGATCATTACGGGTGATTTATATTCGCAAAACGATATCCTTTTGTTCGTCACCATCGGCGATACAAGATTTGAGTTAAATTGGGATTCATTCTTCTGTTGTGAAGCATTTCACTTTTCCAGTGATTTCCATTGGGCACCCTGTGTATACTTTGTGTCGACAGTGAAAGAAAATCACAATAAAAGTCAAATGCGTTACTTTAGAAGGATGAATTGCAATTTAACCCACACGCCTTATATTGTCGATGGTGACAAACACAGGAATACCGTGTTACAACTATAAATCAGCCGCAGCTATCTCATGCTGACAGCTATCCATATAATGCATTTTATTGTTTGCCCGTCGTAATCGACGATGACCTTTCAGCTCAAATGGGATGATGATGAAGCTTATGATATTTGCGGTGTGCCTCGCTGGGACTAATGAGTGCTGTGCTTGCCTGGAATTCTCTACCGCACTCTGAGAATGTGTGGGACGAGTCTGTGGGACATTGAGTAGTTCTTGTATTTTCTAAAGCGTGTTTATCTTGCACAGATCATGTCTGGGGTCCTCTGCAGCTGCTGCATCACTCTTGATTCTGCGACGCCAGTCGGATCTGTTTTCTGTAAGATTCTCGCATAAATGTGTGTCAATGTTGAGTAGGCCTATGTATTTAAGGGAGTGGTGCAGAACCACACCCATCGAGTTATATATTCAATACGTTTTTGTCATCACAATGTTAATATTGGAATCATGGTGACTGGATTATCTGTAACAGTAACCCCCCCCCCCTTTTTTTTTCTTTGTGGCTGAAAGACGCATACCTCGCCATAAGATACTTTCTTTATTTTTAATAAGAAAAACTGAAGAAAGGTGATTATTTTGGTAAACTGTGAATATACTATATATTCACAAATATATTCATAACTTTCGTATTGCAGGAATGGCAAAGAAACTAACAATATATATTGTGTCCCTATAAGCTACAGTTTACTCAATTTGTGTACTTTGAATCGCAGGTGCTTAAGATGACTAGCATACCACCTAAGAACAAAGATGATGCCATAGACCTCACACTCTAACATCCACGCTTCGTTTTCTCACTTACTGTCTTTGGAATAAAGGAAAGTGATAATTTATCATGTGTATCACGTTACAGAAAACCCAAACTTATCATCCATTACTCAATAAATTACAGCGACCATGACTAACCCTTATACATAATAATACTAGACAACACACTGTTAAAATTATATTCCATAAACTCTCCCACCTGTGTTAAAATTATATTCCTTACAACTCTCCCACCAGTGTTAAAATGATAGTCCTTACAACTTTTCCACCTGTGTTAAAATTATATTCCTTACAACTCTCCCACCTGTGTTAAAATTATATCCCATACAACTCTCCCACCTGTGTTAAAATGAATAAATGGTAGAAGTTTCTTTGGCAAAGAACGCTGCAATAAAAGCGAGCACATGGTTCAAAAGAAACAATAGATTAATGTTTTTGAGATTGTTGAATAGTCCAATGTCAGATGAATAACTTCTAAATCCGTAAATGTGATCCATAAATGTCCAGTGAATCCAAGGTGGAGAAAGTGAACAATTTAAAACCCAAGTATGTAATTATTCGGCACTGTGAACATTCTGCCGTTATATTGAATGGTGTAGATTATTTTTGATTTATTTAAGATCAAAACTTGCAAAATGAAATGTCTGAAGAAGGCCATTGGAAACACCAGACGCAACAAAATGCGCAATGAGAACATCAGAAAGATAATAGATATAATACCATGCATAGAATATATATAGAAACAACAGATATGTTGTTTCTCTATATACTTGATGCACTATGTTATACTTAGTATCCGTCCGATGTTCTAATTGCGCACCTTGTCGAATCTGGTGACTCAAATAGCCTTACTTAGACATTTCGCAAGTTTCGATCTTTCTCTTATGTGTAGGTGTTAGTTGTTAAGTCTGACATTGGTAGCATAGTGTTGGTACAAAGATGATCTTATGTGTTTCTGTACTTCCGTGTTTTTTTTTTTTGTGCTTTAGCAAAAGTGACATCTATTATATCATCATATTTGGATTTTGACATCTTGTTTCTATCTCTCTATTGACTCGTCCGTCTTCTGTGAAGATACTTCGTAGGTACTTGAACTCTTTGACTTGTATTATTTTTGTGTTCTCTATTTGGATGTTTAAATGATCTGTTGATCTCGTTATTAGCATAGTTTCTGCCTTTTGTCTGTTGATCCACTTGTTGTATTTATTGTATATTCTTGATAGTTAGTTGATGTGAGTTTGCAGTTGTTGTTTTTTTCATCATATATGATGTTTTTATCGTCAGCGAAAAGCAGTTCATTGAGTTTGTTTTTACGTTGTTCATTCTCATTTGTTTTATTTATCAGAAGTTGTATAAGAATACGCATATAAATTCTACTACATATGACTGTATATAAAAATATGAAGACAGCTATGTGGATGGAAAAGATCTAAATATAGTAAGAAACATGTATTGGAAACAAACAGATGTGTCGAGGGTTGACGGTAATGTAGGAGAATTTGAAAATATAGAGATGGGCATCAGACAAGGATGTGTAATGTCACCAGATCTTTTATTTCTGTATACAGAGCATATTATGTGAGACTTAGAAAGCATGCTAGGAATAACAGTTGGAGGTTACAAAATCTGAATAATCTAAGATATGCTCACGATACAGTTCTGATTACAGGGAGAGAACAAGAAATTTAAAGCTTGTTAGACATGGTAGTAAAAAAAGTGAAAACAAAGCTCTCAGTCTAAACCAGAAGAAACCAGAAGTAATGGCTGTTTCAAGAAATACACACCGCCAAAATACAGCATTACTATCTATGATTCAACATTAAATTATGGGGATAAAGTCAAGTATCTTGGCATCATTTTAACATCAGATCGCAGTTGCTCCAATGAGTAACAGTAATTGCAGTAAGAGTAACTGTAACAATGAAACAGTAACCCTATGATTATTTTTAATTTATAGAACAAGGGGATCTCATCCAAATTTATCGTTTTTGTATATAGGAAACAATATTTAAAAAAAATTTATTTTAGACAGATGCATACAATTAAAAAAAGAACACACTAATTGGTAAAGGCAAGTTTAAAGTGAAAGTACACCAGGAGTAGATTTCTCAACTTTGTTTTGACACAATCATTAATTAAAACAAATCTGTTGACAACTGTGCATATTATCTCCCCTTCATTGCAAACGTAAAACCACCTTCTATAAAGTGAAAACAACCTTCTATAAAGTGGGAAGTTCCCTGTTTACTGTGACTAAATTATATTTTATTAATGAAGCATTATGTTTAGTCACTGTGACTATCTAAGACACAATAGTCAAGTTTTCTTCCAGTAAACAGAGCCCTATTTCTATCTCGTGAGCACAGTTCACGAAAGTAAGATTGCTCTTAAGATGTCAACATTAGGACTAGTAAGAAAAACTAAAACACAAACAATGCGTGGTGTGGACTGTGCTATGTTGTTTAGATCAGTGGTGCCAATGTGGTATGGAAAATCAAGCAAAGTTAGTGGTATTGTTGCCTACCATGCACATCGTAAAATGTGACTAAGAAGGTTTTGGGTGGCTGAGTTGGCTCTCCTATTCAATAGAGGATCATGTTATCCAGAAGTCATGCTGAAGTTTGGTGTGTCATATCGAAAAGCGCAGATATCGCAACCACGATGTAAATTATGACATACCACATTCCATTCTCCGGATTACATCCTGATAACATACAGGAGTTTGAGGACGAACGCATAAAAAGAAGAAGCAGATAAAGATCAGTGGTTCTCAAAATGTAATTAGGTCCACGTTTAGGGCTATATATTTGAATTGAAGAGGGATAATTGCACCCAAAAAAATGAAACTATGGCGCAGATTCTTCCAGATCTGCGACATACAAAATAAGTTTTTGAATACTTCTATTCTTTTACAAAACTGCCCACTATATCACAGCACAAAGGGGAAACGGTGGCTTTCTGAAACAGCTCTGTCACTGGAGCTGTTAACTACAGAACAGTTCTTTGATGGTATCTATATCAGCATCTGACCTGCTGGAAAACGAGGAAGAAGTGGAAAAGAATTATGCGACGCATAAGATATACGATAGTAGTAATCCTTGAGGAAAGATGACAAGCTTTTTTCTTGTCTATAGGAATTAATCTCTAGTGCCGGGAACAACACATTGGCTGGAAATACGAGGGCTGGGGCAACACAGTGCAATATAAGGAAAAACGGATTTAGATACAAATGTTATCAATATGTATACGCACAACATACTAGCGAATAGACGCAAAGACATACGACGTTTTAAATAAGAAACCATCATCAGGACAAACGATTGCTGACTAACAATGAATAGAAACACACATATGACGAAATGGGAGGGAAGGGATGATGAAAGTGAGAGAGAAAGAAGTGAAGCACAAGTGGGTATTAAGGGAGTGATATTACGGACAATGTGATCAACCCTGGTAACAGGAGATAAAAAGCACAATAAGATCTGATCAACAAGACCTAGATGCTTTCCATCTTAGTTCTCACTCTGGATAATTGAGTTTCTGCGTTTGTTCTCAAACTCCTGCAGATTAGCAGGATGTAGTTCCTAATGTGTTTTGTCATGGTTCACAACATTGATGCAAGATCTTCGCTTCTGACCTAACACATCTGACTTTAGAATGGCACTGGATCATCATAACCTCATATAGGATGGGGCAGCCAACTCCACCATATAACCCCCTTAGTCGCTTCTTAAAACATACATGGAAGGCAAACAGTATTGCTATTCTTTGTTCCCCTTTCGAGGCTTTAAAAAAAACTAATGGTGTGTGACTTTTCAAAACAATTTGTGTTGTTTAGTGCTTTTGACGGAACGAGTTGGTAGCACTTGCCTAAATACAATACGTATTAAAAGATGGTTATTTTTCATAAATCATTCAGGGCAATATACTGCTAATTTTCCCAAACAACGTGCATATATATTAATAAAAGAAAAGTGTGGAAACTAGAATACTGGTTTCAGTAGTTATTATAAAGATAAAGAATGCAACAGAGCGCATGTAACCCGTCTGCCGAACGACCCAGTACAAAAAGAAGTGATCGGAATATACCGGTGTGGTATCAATAATTCCCATTACACATTGTTTACTATACTGTATAATCGTGTCTCTCAATTAGTTGTGTGGAATATTTGAAAATAATCCATCTGAAGTCACATTATTTAACCATTACAGTGATTTTCATTGGTCACTTTTGTATACATTGTGTCGACAGCCAATGACAAATCAACGTCAAGTAAAGTCATTTAGAAGAATGAGTTCACGTGACTGTATTTAACGAGAGACACGGTACAGTAAGTCGATATGACCTAGCAAAAGACACCTTACAAACAAAAATGTAATAGTCATGATTGAATGATTGTCCAAACAAATGTCAAGTGTTTTGTTTTTGCGAAAACTAATTGTACTTGAATTAAACTCACAACATAAAAACATGACTCTTTTTGGAACTTGACGTTTTAAAAAGATAAAAACGTGATTGCAATGCAAAAATAGGATAAAAACTGAGGCTCTGTATGGAAAAATAATTTTGTGAAATATATTTTGAGGCTCTGTCTAGGATAGCAGGGCTATAGAGAGTGGACATTTCCATTATTCATTAAGGGTCGTAACCCCGCAGATACTATCAGATAAGGGGATGTAATACATGTGAAATGTATTAATATGTGCAAATGTATTAATAAATCATAAGAACACAAATATTTTGATCTGATCATGTGGTAATATAATTTAAATAAACAACTCTCATTTATCTTGAGTGATTTTATGTAACTCTTCCCCGTTCTACTATTTATAAAAACGTTTTTTTGAAAGCAATATGCACGACATTCTTCCCTAACTGTTGACATGGTGAACAAAAGTGTGGCACATAAACTTTTGGATGTTAAGGGATAATGTCCGTATAAGGTTCAAGTTCCCCGCGGAACTTTACATACTAAAGTTGGCTCTTGACTTTGTATGGGAACTAGTGTCAGTAGTCCGTTCACATGTCTTAGACTCCACCGCGGGGTCAAGGTTCAGCCAGTGTCGAGTCAGCTCGCTCGTCACAGTACCGCTTGGGATCTAGGCTGGTTCCTCCCCATATGACATGTTAAGACAGGACGAAGTCACCGGGGTGAAGTTTTCGGTCGTACGGAATGTTAACAGCATAAACGTGCTCAGCTAAGTGGTGAGCTATACTTAGCGTCCGAGTGGCTTTCGAATGTCGGCGCCTGCTATGTCATACCGCCTCGAAAGAGGATTACGGGGGTATAGGAGAGCTGCTTAGAAAGTGCTTCACTCGACTTTTTTGTCATGAAATTATCTAAATTTTAGTATTATTTGTATTTACACGGTTGCCCTTACACTTAAACGTATTTTTGATTTAACATTAAAATATTTTGATTAAAAGTAGTAATGTAGTCTTACAGTTTTTATGGCCATAATTCTTAATTCGTAATTTAAAAGATATTAATTATTTAATTATAATTTCGTTAACAAAAGAAAATAAATTTAGTATTCAAAAAGGAAAAAAAATGGGATTGCTATTTGTGAGTTTTAAAACGCTTCATATTTTAGAGAAAATTTACTTTCAACATTAACGAAATTTCACAATATAACGACATCCACATGTAGAAAGTGCTTCACTCGACTTTTTTGTCATGAAATAACTTTTGGAATTTTAGTATTATTTGCATTTACACGGTTACCTCCCTTACACTTAAACGTATTTTTGATTTAACATTAAAATATTGTGATTAAAAGTAGTAATGTAGTCTTACAGTTTTTATGGCCATAATTCTTAATTCGTAATTTAAAAGATATTAATTATTTAATTATAATTTCGTTAACAAAAGAAAATAAATTTAGTATTCAAAAAGGAAAAAAAATGGGATTGTTATTTGTGAGTTTTAAAACGCTTCATTTATTAGAGAAAATTTACTTTCAACATTAACGAAATTTCACAATATAACGACATCCACATGTGTCAGCTGAGTTTAAAAAAAATGTAAACTCAAAATATTTTGACTTGATACATTGCTTACTAAAATTGCGGAAATATACATTTGTTTATGTTAATGGCACATATGTATTGCAATTGTAAGTTTTGGGTGCAAAGAAGTGTCCAGGTATCACCAAGATTGTCTTGGTTTTATAATACTAACTTATATTTCGCCCTGTTTTGCCTATGTCCCAGTTTCTATAACAGTTTACAAATACAACAAACGTGTTAAAATTAACACACTTGGTCTCGCTTCGTTCAAGCGAATAAACACGCTTGGCAACCCTAAATGCGGTCGAGCGTGAAGACTTTGATTTATTTATACATAGATTAGTGGTCATAAGGTATTTTCTGTAGACGTATTAATTAATTCACAGTATTATGTGATTGCCATGTGTCTTCTGTCACGGAGATCATCCAATAAATAAATAAAATTTCCAACACAGCTGACGTGTTCTTTGATATAATTAAAAATAAAAAGAATCTCTTCCTAGTAAACAAAAATCTGAACGTAGTGATAGATAAACTTAATTTCCAATAGAAATCGTCCTTGGTTGGCGGGTCTGAAAGGGGAGCATGGGGACCTAAACTGTTACCTGTCAAGCATATCGTAAGCAGCAACTAAGAGGAATTTAAGGTGGAGTTTGTTGTCCCATAATGGCCCGTAGATAAGGAGGTTGTAGTGTTGAGATATTCAACTTCCCGTCCTTTAGCAAATCAGAATAGGTCTATGCCTTTTAGCATTAGAAGTTTGGCCAAAATGCGGGTAAAAAGTCTCTCCCCCCTCCCCCGTAGAGATTTTCACAAAAGGAACATCACATGAAGAAGATCTGATACACGAAACACACGAATTACTTTTTTAAAGGGAATTACTCCTCCCCCTACTTTATAATATATTTATAACACTGGTCTCATCCCACAGTGTCAAATTGACCTAGAGGCTATGCTGAAGTTCGATTTGTCAGTTAAGCTGTCAATTATGGCACACATTTTATCTGGACTATATCCTGCTGATCTGCAGGAGCTTGAGATTGGATACAGAAGATGAAACAAGAAGTTGAAAATATGTTTACACCAGAAGGTATCGATCTTGAACAGATGTGTGCACCAGAAGGCATCTATCTTGAACAGATGTGTGCACCAGAAGGCATCTATCTTGAACAGATGTGCGCACCAGAAGGCATCGATCTTGGTGAAGAATGGATTATCTTTTCAAGACTATCTTTGCAATCACTAGAGAGTTAATTGATAAACATATGAATGTGAATGAGTGCTGTGTTCACGGAGTTTATCTCCGAACATTTTCATGACACAGACGATCAAAATAATCCACAATCAGTGGTTCGAATGGACTTTTACCACCAGATCACGTGGAATAACAGTTCACTGCCGTGCCATGTTGTCAAACTGTCTAATATATTTTCACGTTGTAGCCATCTGTCTCTGTTGCCTTCAATCTTGCCTGTTGTGACTATATTCTCCAAACCTCCCTGTCTCATGAAGTGGTCAAAAATATGAAGATTGTCTTTTTCTTATATTATTTATTAGGGTCCGTTTCACATTTGACTCTTTCAACACTTACACATTAGTTTTTCTGATAGGCCATGATATTCTAAGTCCATGATGTCAACATACCTTAACCAAAAGGTTGTAATCACTTATTGACCAATCATCAACTAAGGAGACATTTATTCATACACTGTAAATGCCACGTGATTGTGTCTCCTGTGTACATCGTTATTAGTTTACAGTGTATACGTTTTTGAGTATTCCTGTATTTCTCGGTTGTTGGGTTTTTGTGGTTGGGGGGGGGGGGGGGGGGGGTTACCGTGAGGATAAAATAAGACGATTGATTGAACAGGCCTAAGTCTGACCTATTTATTCGAGGTTCTTAATCAGAGTTGGCACGTTCCTTTTCTTTTTTTTTTAAAGTGACATTTCCCCGTAAACATGACAGAAGTGTAACATTACAATACTGCCAATAGCCTATTCATTACAGATGAGGTATAGTCTTCGCAGGAAAGGTCAGCAACAGTTCCCATTTACCTCATGTTCGTCTCCCTGCTATCACACCATACTATAAGCCTATAACCGGATGTTGTAGCACACGCCCAAAAGGGGGGGGGGATTTCATTGTTTAGGGGGACACTTGAAAAAAAATGTTGTACTTGAGATTTAGTTGTCCATTATATGTTTTGAAAATTTAGCCTACTTAACTGTTTTTTTTTCTTCTAATAATTTTCTAGTGTTTTCTTCCTAAAACGCAAGTCTTGTGTCCTGAACAAGTTATAATAGGTTTCATTTATGGAATAAGTCATTTTTTGAATAGACCTATACAAAATGTAGGACTGGGGGAAGGGGGGGGGGGGGTGGCATCAGAATTTTTGAAAGATTGAGGGTGGGGAAAGGTTTAAAGAAAAGGTTGGGTAAAACTGCCATACCCTGCCAGGTTCACAGTAGTACCACATTGGATGAAACAACACCCAGAGTTCTCCAGCGAATTCTTTCAGCGACGCAGATGAGTGAAAATACCTTGATGCTGCCTGTCCATGATTTTCTTAGTCTTCGTCTGCTTCTTCCAACCTCGACTGTTCCCTGTAGTATAGTTTATAACGAATAATCATATCATCACACATCCAAAAAAACCATCAGAGCCGCAGACAAGTTTTCATTGAGGAAGGGGATTTACCTATAAAATAATGTGAAAAAAGGCATTCATCCATTTTTTAATGTAATTCCTTCCTTTTGATGAGAAAACTGATGACTTTTTTGATGAGAAAGCAGATGACTTATTTGATGCGAAAGGTGACAACTTTTTGTATGCGAAAACTGATGAATTTTGAATGAGAAAGGTGATGACTTTTTTTGATGAGAAAGCTGATAACTTTTTTGATGCGAAAACTGATTATTTTTTTTATAAGAAAGGTGATGACTTTTTAAATGCTAAAACTGATGATTTTTTTGATGAGAAAGATGATGACTTTTTTGGATGAGAAAGCTGATGACTTTTTTGATGAGAAAACTGATGACTTTTTTGAAGAGAAAACTGAAGACTTTTTTGATGATAAAGCTGATGACTTTTTTGAAGAGAAAACTGAAGACTTTTTTGATGATAAAGCTGATGACTTTTTTGGATGAGAAAGCTGATGACTTATTTTATGCGAAAGGTGTTGACTTTTTGTATGCGAAAACTGATGATTTTTTTGATAAGAAAGGTGATGACTTTTTTAAATGCTAAAACTGATGATTTTTTTGATGAGAAAACTGATGACTTTTTTTATGAGAAAGATGATGACTTTTTTTAATGAGAAAGCTGATGACTTTTTTGATGAGAATGCTGATGGCTTTTTGATGAGAAAACTGATGACATTTTGGATGAGAAAGCTGATGACTTTTTTGGATGAGAAAGCTGATGACTTATTTGATGCAAAAGCTGATGACATTTTTGATGAGAAGTGATGACTATTTTGATAGAAAGGTGATGCAATTTTTTATGCGAAAGCTGATGACTTTCTGGATGTGAAAACGGATGACTTTTTAAATGTGAAAACTGATGACTTTTTTGATGCTAAAACTGATGACTTTTTTCATGAGAAGGTATGACTATTTCGATGAGAAAGGTGATACCATTTTTGATGCGAAAGGTGATGACTTTTTGTATGCGAAAACTGATGGCTTTTTTGATGAGAAAGTGATGACTTTTTTGATGAGAAAGATGACCATTTTGTGAAAAATTGTTAATGTAGGGTTTCACCCACCATTTGACTAAATTCCTAGCAATAAAAAACAAGTTATGATTATCTAAGGGTGGGAGGGGGGAGTTGAACACCCACCTCCCTTAACAACAGACCTATAAACAAGTAGATATACTTGTCGCTTTACTATTGGCAGTAATGATTCCTATAGACCTGTATGAATCTAGTTTATTTTTAACATACACATTTGTCTCTAGATGGACTAGTATTGTGGCTTGGTAAAAGCTCACCAACCGAGCTTATTGACAACATGAGAGGCAGAGTCGTGGAGAAACATGATCGCCTATGCCAATCGGCATGGCACTTGATTGATTGACACATTTGTCTTATGCTCTCTATAGGAGATGTGCAGAATTCATCTGTAACATTTGTATTCGAAGGTCTGTATCTTCTCTCCATGACTGCAGTGAGTGTTCAGCTTTCACACCAACACAATACAATAGACAACATAAGTGAGTTACAAAGTTAGTTTTTCACACTAACACTGACTTTGCTTTTCCACATTAAAGTTAACCTTGACATATCCGCTACACCTATCTCCGGCCTTAGGGACCTAACTCTGTCTGTTTTGCGTTTTCCATCGCTGCATAGGCCTATGCAGGATCCCAGGTATTTGAAAATATTCACGTCCTCAAATTTATATGCCCATTTATCATGTTGTTGGTTTGTGCTTCTGTACCTTCGCTGTTAACCAAGATTGTATTTTATTCAGCGTTTACTTTGGTTTCCTTGCTAGCACAATGTGAAAACTATAAATGTTTCATGTTTCACAATATGGTACATTATTAATTGATGCTACCTGACCATTTTGTTTAAATGTAACTGTAGCGATCCAGTCCAAGATGACTGGTTAAATGTAACTATAGGGAGCAAGTCCAAGATGACTGGTTAAATGTAACTGTAGGAATCAAGTCCAAGATGACTGGTTAAATGTAACTGTAGGGATCCAGTCCAAGATGACTGACTGGTTAAATGTAACTGTAGGGAGCAAGTCCAAGATGACTGGTTTAATGTAACTGTAGGGAGCAATGCTAGGATCTGGGAAGTCTTTTACTTTAGAGAGGTCTTTGCTGTGACCATCCTGCATTTTTGAGACAAACTGTTAGGTAAAAAGGGTTGATTCCCTACCAGAAGTCATTGCAGAAAAAAATCATGAGGATTGGTAAAGTGGAATTCCTCTATAGAGAATCCTCTTATAACAAATCTTGTAGGATCACTGTGCTACTATAAGCGAGATCCATGGGAATTTGAGAACAAACAGAATAAAAAAAGGCCTACATAGTGTATAAACAGATAAACAGAAAACAAACATTGCATTTTTTGGTTCAATATGTATTTAGATTTGACACAAACTTTTCTATCCTCACATATTAACATTTCTTTCCTCACACACTAACATTTCTTTCCTCACACACTAACTTTCCTTTCCTCATGCACTATAGCATTGTGAATGTTTATGTAGTTGATGCATCTGTTATTCTTATGGTGAAACCAATTCTTTACATAAAACACTCAAGTAATAACTGTTTCTCATTGACGGTACTAAGACTTGTCTAGTTTCTCATTGATGGTACTAAGACTTGTCTAGTTCCTCATTGATGGTACCAAGACTTGTCTATTTTCACTTTGATGGTACCAAGACTCTTGTCTAGTTTATCCTTGATGGTACCAAGACTCTTGTCTAGTTTCTCCTTGATGGTACCAAGACTCTTGTCTAGTTTCTCCTTGATGGTACCAAGACTCTTGTCTAGTTTCTCCTTGATGGTACCAAGACTCTTGTCTAGTTTATCTTTGATGGTACCAAGACTCTTGTCTAGTTTCTCCTTGATGGTACCAAGACTCTTGTCTAGTTTCTCCTTGATGGTACCAAGACTCTTGTCTAGTTTATCCTTGATGGTACAAAGACTCTTGTCTAGTTTATCTTTGATGGTACCAAGACTCTTGTCTAGTTTCTCCTTGATGGTACCAAGACTCTTGTCTAGTTTATCTTTGATGGTACCAAGACTCTTGTCTAGTTTCTCCTTGATAGTACCAAGACTCTTGTCTAGTTTCTCCTTGATGGTACCAAGACTCTTGTCTAGTTTATCCTTGATGGTACAAAGACTCTTGTCTAGTTTATCCTTGATGATACCAAGACTCTTGTCTAGTTTATCTTTGTTGGTACCAAGACTCTTGTCTAGTTTATCCTTGATGGTACCAAGAAACTCAAAATCTAGTTTCTCAGAGTGCTTCTTCATCAATATTTTTGTTTAGGTAGTGTATTCTATTCAGTACATAGCATCAACCCAGCATTTTTTGGTTTTATTTATTTTCTATGCAATATAAATACATTCAGTAGAAAAAGTAGAAAAAGAATGTGTTTATATGTCGCATAAAAAGAAAAGAGTAAATTTTTAAAAATTTTTATTTTTGAATTTTGCGCTATAGGAACTAAGTAGGACAAAATATTGTGTTAATATGTTGCATATTTACATACAAAGTATATTTTATAAAAATTGTTTACTTCTGAAATTTTCACTATAGGAACTAAGTAGAAAAAGAATGTGTTTATATGTCATATATTTATATACAAGGTAAATTTTATAAAAATATTTACTTCTGAATTTTGCACTATAGGAACTAAGTAGAAATAGAATGTGTTTATATGTCGCATAAAAAAAGGAAATTTTTATAAAATTTTATATTTGAATTTTGCACTATAGGATCTAAGTAGAAAAAGAATGTGTTAATATGTTGCATATTTACATACAAAGTATATTTTTTTTAATGTTTATTTTTTAATTTTGCGTTATAGGATCAAAGTAGAAAAAGAATGTGTTTATGTCGCATAAAAATAAAAAAGTAAATTATTTAAATGTTTTTTTAAATTTTGCAATCTCTCTGAACAATATGAATATATGATTGTCTGCGGTGAGATTTGAACCCAGTACTTTGGCCATCACAGACCTAAGAGTTTGTGAGCTGGAGGAAGTAGGAAGAGGCTGTGAATGGGTGGCATTTAGCAAAGATAGAAAGTTATTGACAACAGCTGTGAAAAATTGCACATCAGGAGACTTCCTGGCAAAAGAGTACAGTGTCTGGGCTGTCAACAGAACAGAGGGATGATCCAAGAACTCATACTTCAGCACTTTAAGCCACATATAATTTACACAGATGGCTCAGTAACACAAGAAACACACATGGGGTTACATGGCCTACCAAAATGGCAGGAAATTAGCCAAGAAGTGAGCTGCATACCACACTATAACATCAAGTATGAGAATGGAGATAGAGATAGTGACAGCAGATCTCACTTGGCTGGCGACACAATCACCAACAGACTCAGTGATTTTATTGAACTCTCAAAGTATGCTGTGCAAGATAGAAAAATGTTATGACCAATTATACTGTACGCCTAAAGAAATACTACAAAGAAGGTGCATCTAATGTAGTACCGCAATGACCCTGCCAGATTATGGGTTTATGAATAGATGGTTCATTTGTCATGTCAGAGGTGTTAAGTCTAAAGCATATGGTTCTTGCATTCCATGTACCCAGTCTGAGTATTACTGATTGCTTGTTTTATATAGGTACTATACATTATTAAAATCAGTTTCTCCATGTTTCATCTATTTACATGTGTCCAATGAGGCAGGCAGAAATAATGGGCAACACCTAATAGCAGTGCAGATTATGCCAGGTGTTAGCTGACCAGTACAACCAAATTGCTGCTCTCACTGAAATGAGTGACTCATAGTGAACTCCCACAAATTTAAGAGAAACTTGTAAACTGTCCCTTTCCGTGTTGTGTCCATTGACAAGAGGCGTTCTTCAGGGTATGGTGGAGGTTGAAAGAAGACTAGGAGGCCAGAAGAAGACATGGCTGGATAATATCAATGACTGCACAGGGTGTGAAATTTCAACTTCAACTCTCATCAGGATGGTAGAGGATAGAGATGTATGGAGATCTTTCTGTACCAAATTTATCAATGTGACACTCCTACGACCCTGACGGACTATGGGTGTTATTATTATATCAGTATCTTTTGTCCACCTTATCTTCTCCTACCATTGCCATTTAACTATGATCAAATTTTATGATGCAACTAATGCATGCAATGACATCGCCAGTACAATATGAATGATTGGCTTTCATCCAATCATATCGCTAGTACAATGTGAACGATTCGCTTTCAACCACAAGCTAATTCAACCAAGTTGTGTCTGTGAAGTGAACCAAATAACCCCTCTACCACTGAGTCAACATATGGAGAAAATGTGTGTTTTCAAACAGTGTTCAGAACAGAATAGACTTCTGGTGATAGTGCCCACTGCAAACGTTTGATGTTCAACAATGAAACAACAAATTTGACTTCCAAGGCAGGAAGTCTCCTGATTTTTTTGGCAGTTGGTGAAAACTGTGACTTTATTGGCACTTCATAGAACTAAAAGTTTTAGCTTGATGTGCAATTTTAAATTTAGCTAGCTGACAAAATTAGGTGTGCCTCTTCTGCTCTAGAAGTAAAATTTGTTACCAAATACTGTAGCAAATGTTTGTAGTGCTTAGGTGGCAAGAGTAAGTTCAGACTACAACTTACAGCTGTATATTTCCATGTGACAAGACTAAAAAACCTTGGCAGAGACATCCACAGAACTTAAGTCAATAAATCTTACATTCTTACAGTGAGTTCTAAATATGACAGGCCTGAAAAAATCTTGACGGAGACACTCACAGAACTGTAAGTCAATAAATCTTCCATTCTTACAGTGAGTTCTAGATATAACAAGACTTTTTCTAAAAAAAACCTTGGCGGAGACACTCATAAAACTGTACGTCAATAAATCTTCCATTTGTACAGTGAGTTATAAATATAACAATACTTTTTCTAAAAAAAAACTTGGCGGAGATACACAATTAAAACTATCTGCTACAATCAAGATTCATCTCCTCTTTTACTGGATTAAAAATCTGTCAAAATGAAACTTCTCCAAATCAATTGTTACATAATTTCCATCAAAAATAAACTCTGTGATTGCACGACCGATGCCAATAG
This sequence comes from Meghimatium bilineatum, assembly GCA_034231615.1. NCBI lineage: Eukaryota > Metazoa > Mollusca > Gastropoda > Stylommatophora > Philomycidae > Meghimatium > Meghimatium bilineatum. Next base: position 30,333,868 of record CM067304.1, on the reverse strand, counting down.
CATGTTGCAACCCATGTCCACTGACAAAAATGAAGTTTTTCAGGTAAGGATGAGGTCCAACAACCGGGTTCTGGTCAAAGAAATTGTAGTCATTGTAGCCAGCCCAAGCAGTTTTTATCTGAAAAGAGGGATACAAGATAAGAGAAGTTATGAAACAAAAACCAAAATATTGGTTTGTAAATTCAGTATGCAGACAGATCAGGTCATAGCAAGACAACTATATACACTAAAATGCAAAATACTATATCATTCATTTAACAAAGATAGGCAGGGAAGTGTCACCTTTACAAACAAAATAAATATCTAATAATAATAATTCAAATATATTCTGTAAATAATTCAAATATTACGTGTGCTGTCAATCATTTCTTCTTATGGTCCATGCTATGTGGCATTGTTTAGTATGTCTCTCTATGGCTTTCTGTTTCATGTGCAGTCAATAATTTTCAATACGGATGTTCTCCCATGCCACAATGCTAGGTTGTCCAGCATATTTTCTCTTTGTCTTCCCCTACCCTTCTAATTTATGAATGTATTAAAATCAACAGGCATAAATGTGCAAGATCTCCAATTCCTAGCAACTGACCGGCAGGCATGGAGAACTATGACATCCGTCCTATGTGCCAAACTTGGCAAAAGAGGAACTGACTGACTGACCCTTCTTCCTTCTCAACTTGTCTGTTGTCATGGTGTTTTCCCTCTTTCCTGTTCTCATGACATGTCCAAAAAATGTGGACTGTCTCTTTCTGATGCGGGTGAGCAGCTTTTAAAAAAAAAAAATTTCTTTCAAGTCATCTTCATTACGCTCTTCTATATGTCCATGGTGTTCTTAATATTCTTCTATAAAACCACATCTCTGTTGCCTCAATATAATTTTTCACTATTCTGAAATATTTAGGTACCACAAATACATCCAATTATACCACCACTACATCCAATTGTACCACCAATGCATTCAATTATACCACCAATACATCAAAATGTACCACCAATGCATTCAATTATACCAACAATGCATCCAATTGTACCACAATTGCATTCAATTATACCAACATTACATCCAATTGTACCACCAATGCATACAATTATATCATCAATACATCCAATTGTACCACTAATGTGTCCAATTATACCACCAATACATTCAGTTTTACCACCAATGCATTCAATTATACAAATACATCCAATTATACCACCAATACATCCAATTGTACCACCAATACATTAAATTGTACCACCAATACATCCAATTGTACACCAATGCATCCAATTATACCACCAATACATCCAATTGTACCACCAATACATCCAATTGTACCACCAATACATTCAATTGTACCACCAATACATTCAATTGTACCACCAATACATTCAATTGTACCACCAATACATCCAATTGTACCACCAATACATTCAATTGTACCACCAACACATTCAATTGTACCACCAATACATCCAACTGTACCACCAATGTATCCAATTGTACCACAATACATCCAATTGTATCAACAGCACAATGTTCATGATCAGGTTTTGAACTCTGCGAGTTTGACAGATTTGTATTTGTTAGATGGGTTCAATAATGATTCAGCTAACAAGTTGATGAATTACATTATAGTATAGATAAGAATTAATTCTCTGTTTTGACTTTTAACCGTTATAGTGCAAAATTAAAAAAATATTTAAAAAAATTTACTTTTTTATCTTTATGCGACATATAAAAAAATTCTATTTCGAAATTTTGCACTATAGGAACTAAGTAGAAAAAGAATGTGTTTATATGTCATATATTTAAATAAAAGGTAAATTTTATTAAAATATTTACTTCTGATCTGTGTACTATAGGAACTAAGTAGAAAAAGAATGTGTTTATATGTCATATATTTGTATAAAAGGTAAATTTTATAAAAATATTTACTTCTGATTTTGCCTTATAGGAACTAAGTAGAAAAATAATGTGTTAATATGTTTCATATTTACATACAAAGTATATTTTATAAAAATGTTTACTTCTGAATTTTGCACTATAGGAACTAAGTCGAAATAGAATGTGTTTATATGTCGCATAAAAAAGTACTTTTAAATTTTGCACTATAGGAACTAAGTAGAAAAAGAATGTGTTTATATGTTGTATAAAAAGAAAATAGTAAATTTTTTTAAAATGTTTATTTTTGAATTTTGCACTATAGGAACTAAGTAGAAATAGAATGTGTTTATATGTCGCATAAAAAAAAGGAAATTTTAAAAAAATATTTATTTTTGAATTTTGCACTATAGGATCAAAGTAGAAAAAGAATGTGTTTATGTCGCATAAAAATAAAAAAGTAAATTATTTAAATGTTTTTTTAAATTTTGCACTATAGGAACTAATTCGAAATAGAATGTGTTTATATGTCGCATAAAAAGAAAAAAGTACATTTATTTAAAATGTTTATTTTTTGTATTTTGCACTATAGGATCTACGGTAAGTAGAAAAAGAATGTATTCATGTCACATAAAAATAAAAAAGTAATTTTTGTTAATGTTTATTTTTGAATTTTGCACTATAGGAACTAAGTAGAAAAAGAATGTGTTTATATGTCATATATTTATATACAAGGTAAATTTTATAAAAATATTTACTTCTGATTTTTGCACTATAGGAACTAAGTAGAAATATAATGTGTTTATGATAATCGCATAAAAATAAAAAAAGAAATTATTTAAATGTTTTTTTTTGTATTTTGCACTCATAAAAAGAAAAAAGTAATTTTTTAAAATGTTTATTTTTGAATTTTGCACTATAGCAACTAAGTAGAAAAAGAATGTGTTTATATGTCGCATAAAAAGAAAAGAGTAAATTTTTAAAAAATTTTAATTTTTGAATTTTGCGCTATAGGAACTAAGTAGGACAAAATATTGTGTTAATATGTCGCATATTTACATACAAAGTAAATTTTATAAAAATTGTTTAATTCTGAATATTGCACTACAGGAACTAAGCAGAAAAAGAATGTCATATATGTCATATATTTATATACAAAGTAAATTTTATAAAAATATTTACTTCTTGATTTTTTCACTATAGGAACTAAGTAGAAAAATAATGTGTTTATATGTCATATATTTATATACAATGTAAATTTTATTAAAATTGTTTACTTCTGAATTTTGCACTATAGGATCTAAGTAGAAAAAGAATGTGTTTATGTCGCATAAAAAGAAAAAAGTAAATATTTAAATGTTTTTTAAAATTTTGCACTATAGGAACTAAGTAGAAAATGAATGTGTTTATATGTCATATATTTATATACAAGGTAAATTTTATAAAAATATTTACTTCTGATTTTTGCGCTATAGGAACTAAGTAGAAATAGAATGTGTTTATATGTCGCATGAGAAAAGGAAAGTTTTAACAAATTTTATTTTTGAATTTTGCACTATAGGAACAAACTAGAAAAAAATGATGTGTTAATATGTCGCATATTTACATACAAAGTAAATTTTATAAAAATGTTTACTTCTGAATATTGCACTATAGGAACTAAGCAGAAAAAGAATGTCATATATGTCATATATTTATATAGAATGATCGCCGAAGAATATATTTATATACAAAGTAAATTTTATAAAAATATTTACTTCTTGATTTTTTCACTATAGGAACTAAGTAGAAAAATAATGTGTTTATATGTCATATATTTATATACAAGGTAAATTTTATAATTTATTTACTTCTGATTTTTGCACTATAGGATCTAAGTAGAAAAAGAATGTGTTTATGTCGCATAAAAAGAAAAAAGTAAATTTTTGTAAAATGTTTATTTTTGAATTTTGCACTATAGGAACTAAGTAGAAAAAGAATGTGTTTATATGTCATATATTTAAATAAAAGGTAAATTTTATTAAAATATTTACTTCTGATCTGTGTACTATAGGAACTAAGTAGAAAAAGAATGTGTTTATATGTCATATATTTGTATAAAAGGTAAATTTTATAAAAATATTTACTTCTGATTTTGCCTTATAGGAACTAAGTAGAAAAATAATGTGTTAATATGTTTCATATTTACATACAAAGTATATTTTATAAAAATGTTTACTTCTGAATTTTGCACTATAGGAACTAAGTCGAAATAGAATGTGTTTATATGTCGCATAAAAAAGTACTTTTAAATTTTGCACTATAGGAACTAAGTAGAAAAAGAATGTGTTTATATGTTGTATAAAAAGAAAATAGTAAATTTTTGTAAAATGTTTATTTTTGAATTTTGCACTATAGGAACTAAGTAGAAATAGAATGTGTTTATATGTCGCATAAAAAAGGAAATTTAAAAAAAATATTTATTTTTGAATTTTGCACTATAGGATCAAAGTAGAAAAAGAATGTGTTTATGTCGCATAAAAATAAAAAAGTAAATTATTTAAATGTTTTTTTAAATTTTGCAATATAGGAACTAAGTAGAAAAAGAATGTGTTTATATGTCGTAAAAAAAGAAAATAGTAAATTTTTTAAAAATGTTTATTTTTGAATTTTGCACTATAGGAACTAAGCCGAAACAGAATGTGTTTATATGTCGCATAAAAAGAAAAAAGTAAATTTATCTAAAATGTTTATTTTTTGTATTGTGCACTATAGGATCTAAGTAGAAAAAGAATGTGTTCATGTCGCATAAAAAGAAAAAAGTAATTTTTTAAAATGTTTATTTTTGAATTTTGCACTATAGGAACTAAGTAGAAAAAGAATGTGTTTATATGTCGTATAAAAAGAAAATAGTAAAATTTTTTTAAATGTTTATTTTTGAATTTTGCACTATAGGAACTAATTCGAAATAGAATGTGTTTATATGTCGCATAAAAAGAAAAAAGTACATTTATTTAAAATGTTTATTTTTTGTATTTTGCACTATAGGATCTAAGTAGAAAAAGAATGTATTCATGTCACATAAAAATAAAAAAGTAATTTTTTTTAATGTTTATTTTTGAATTTTGCACTATAGGAACTAAGTAGAAAAAGAATGTGTTTATATGTCATATATTTATATACAAGGTAAATTTTATAAAAATATTTACTTCTGATGTTTGCACTATAGGAACTAAGTAGAAAAAGAATGTGTTTATATATTGCATAAAAAGAAAAAAGTAAATGTTTTAAAGATGTTTATTTTTGAACTTTTGCACTATAGGAACTAAGTAGAAAAAGAATGTGTTAATATGTTGCATATTTACATACAAAGTATATTTAAAAAAAATGTTTACTTCTGAATTTTGCACTATAGGAATTAAGTCGAAATAGAATGTGTTTATATGTCACATAAAAATGAAAAATAAAATTTTAAAATGTTTTTTTTATTTTGCACTGTAGGTACTAAGTCGAAATAGAATGTGTTTATATGTCGCATAAAAATAAAATAAAATTTTTTTAATGTTTTTTAAAATTTTGCACTATAGGAACTAAGTAGAAATAAAATGTGTTTATGTCGCATAAAAAGAAAAAAGTAAATTTTTTAATGTTTATTTTTGAATTTTGTACTATAGGAACTAAGTAGAAAAAGAATGAGTTTATATGTCACATATTTACATACAAAGTATATATTATAAAAATGTTTACTTCTGAATATTGCACTATAGGAACTAAGTAGAAAAAGAATTTGTTTATATGTCATATATTTATATACAAGGTAAATTTTATTAAAATATTTACTTCTGATGTTTGCACTATAGGAACTAAGTAGAAAAAGAATGTGTTTATATATTGCATAAAAAGAAAAAAGTAAATGTTTTAAAGATGTTTATTTTTGAACTTTTGCACTATAGGAACTAAGTAGAAAAAGAATGTGTTAATATGTTGCATATTTACATACAAAGTATATTTTATAAAAATGTTTACTTCTGAATTTTGCACTATAGGAACTAAGTCGAAATAGAATGTGTTTATATGTCGCATAAAAAGAAAAATAAAATTTTTAAATGTTTTTTGTATTTTGCACTATAGGATCTAAGTAGAAAAAGAATGTGTTCATGTCACATAAAAAGAAAAAAGTAATTTTTTTAAATGTTTATTTTTGAATTTTGCGCTATAGGAACTAAGTAGGACAAAATATTGTGTGAATATGTTGCATATTTACATACAAAGTATATTTTATAAAAATTGTTTACTTCTGAATTTTGCACTATAGGAATTAAGTCGAAATAGAATGTGTTTATATGTCACATAAAAATGAAAAATAAAATTTTTAAATGTTTTTTTAATTTTGCACTGTAGGTACTAAGTCGAAATAGAATGTGTTTATATGTCGCATATTTATATACAAAGTAAATTTTATTAAAATATTTACTTCTGATGTTTGCACTATAGGAACTAAGTAGAAAAAGAATGTGTTTATATATTGCATAAAAAGAAAAAAGTAAATGTTTTAAAGATGTTTATTTTTGAACTTTTGCACTATAGGAACTAAGTAGAAAAAGAATGTGTTAATATGTTGCATATTTACATACAAAGTATATTTTATAAAAATGTTTACTTCTGAATTTTGCACTATAGGAACTAAGTCGAAATAGAATGTGTTTATATGTCGCATAAAATGAAAAATAAAATTTTTAAATGTTTTTTGTATTTTGCACTATAGGATCTAAGTAGAAAAAGAATGTGTTCATGTCACATAAAAAGAAAAAAGTAATTTTTTTAAATGTTTATTTTTGAATTTTGCGCTATAGGAACTAAGTAGGACAAAATATTGTGTGAATATGTTGCATATTTACATACAAAGTATATTTTATAAAAATTGTTTACTTCTGAATTTTGCACTATAGGAACTAAGTAGAAAAAGAATGTGTTTATATGTCATATATTTATATACAAGGTATATTTTATAAAAATATTTACTTCTGATTTTTGCACTATAGGAACTAAGTAGAAAAAAAGCTGTTAATATGTCACATATTTACATACAAAGTATATTTTATAAAAATGTTTACTTCTGAATTTTGCACTATAGGAACTAAGTAGAAAAAGAATGTGTTTATATGTAATGTTGTTCGTCCATCACAAGTGATGATGACCATTTTATATCTACTTTTGAAAATTCAATTTTAGTTATGTCCTTGATTATGAGTTCGTAGATGGCTAATGAGCCCTATTCGAGCTGTAAATGTCCTTGGACAGTTTGGACATGGAATAACGACTGTAGACGGATCTTGGTCTATCCGTGACTTTCTAGCTGCTCTCCGCTGTTGAGCTGCTGCATTTCTCTTCATATCACAAGATGATGTGCTATTTTTTATTTTAGAACGCCATGTAGATCTATTTTGTGCAAGTTCTTCCCATGTATCGTGGTCTATTTCAAAGGCTTTCAGTGAGTCCTTTAACGAGTACTTGTAGCTCTTCCTTTGGCCACCTTGAGATCGTATACCCTTCTCTAGCTCACCATAGAGAAGTATCTTTGGCAGATGATGGTCTGGCATACGCACCAAATGACCTGCCCAACGAATCTGTGTCTGCATCAAGATCGTGTCAATGCTTGGGATACCAGCTCTATCAAGGACAGTGGTATCTGGAATCTTGTCTTGCCATCTGATGTTCATAACTTTTCTGAGACAATTTGTATGAAAATGATTGAGTTTTTTCTACATAGTCCATGTTCCACTAGCGTATAGCAGCACTGGAAGTACCACTGCTCTGTAAACTTTCAGCTTAGTCTGAAGGTTAATGCCATTTCTACGCAAAACATTTGCGTACAATCTGCAGAAAGTACTTGTGAAAATGACTTGCACTGGGGAATTTTGATTAAAGTGAGGAAGAGTTTATATGTAATATATTTATATACAAGGCAAATTTTATAATAATATTTACTTCTGATTTTTGCACTATAGGAACTAAGTAGAAATATAATGTGTTTATATGTCGCATAAAAAGAAAAAAGTAAATTTAAAAAAAAATGTTTATTTTCTGTATTTTGAAATTTAGGATCAAAGTAGAAAAAATAATGTGTTAATATGTCGCATATTTACATACATAGTATATTTTATAAAAGGTTTACTTCTGAATTTTGCACTATAGGAACTAAGTAGAAAAAGAATGTGTTTATATGTCGTATAAAAAGAAAATAGTATCTTTTTTTTAAAAAAGTTTATTTTTGAATTTTGCACTATAGGAACTAAGAAGAAAAAGAATGTGTTTATATGTAATATATTAATATGCAAGGAAATTTTTTTTTAAATATTTACTTCTGATTTTTGCACTATAGGAACTAAGTAGAAAAAGAATGTGTTTATATGTCGCATAAATATAAAACAGTAAATTTTTTTTAAATGTTTATTTTTGAATTTTGCACTATACGAACTAAGTAGAAAAAAGAATGTGTTTATATGTCATATATTTATATACCACGTAAACTTTATACAAATATTTACTTCTGATTTTTGCACTATAGGAACTAAGTAGAAATAAAATGTGTTTATGTCGCATAAAAAGAAAAAAGTAAATTTTTTAATGTTTATTTTTGAATTTTGTACTATAGGAACTAAGTAGAAAAAGAATGAGTTTATATGTCACATATTTACATACAAAGTATATATTATAAAAATGTTTACTTCTGAATATTGCACTATAGGAACTAAGTAGAAAAAGAATTTGTTTATATGTCATATATTTATATACAAGGTAAATTTTATTAAAATATTTACTTCTGATGTTTGCACTATAGGAACAAAGTAGAAAAAGAATGTGTTTATATATTGCATAAAAAGAAAAAAGTAAATGTTTTAAATTATTTTTGAACTTTTGCACTATAGGAACTAAGTAGAAAAAGAATGTGTTAATATGTTGCATATTTACATACAAAGTATATTTAAAAAAAATGTTTACTTCTGAATTTTGCACTATAGGAATTAAGTCGAAATAGAATGTGTTTATATGTCACATAAAAATGAAAAATAAAATTTTTAAATGATTTTTTAATTATGCACTGTAGGTACTAAGTCGAAATAGAATGTGTTTATATGTCGCATAAAATGAAAAATAAAATTTTTAAATGTTTTTTGTATTTTGCACTATAGGATCTAAGTAGAAAAAGAATGTGTTCATGTCACATAAAAAGAAAAAAGTAATTTTTTTAAATGTTTATTTTTGAATTTTGCGCTATAGGAACTAAGTAGGACAAAATATTGTGTGAATATGTTGCATATTTACATACAAAGTATATTTTATAAAAATTGTTTACTTCTGAATTTTGCACTATAGGAACTAAGTAGAAAAAGAATGTGTTTATATGTCATATATTTATATACAAGGTATATTTTATAAAAATATTTACTTCTGATTTTTGCACTATAAGAACTAAGTAGAAAAAAAGCTGTTAATATGTCACATATTTACATACAAAGTATATTTTATAAAAATGTTTACTTCTGAATTTTGCACTATAGGAACTAAGTAGAAAAAGAATGTGTTTATATGTAATGTTGTTCGTCCATCACAAGTGATGATGACCATTTTATATCTACTTTTGAAAATTCAATTTTAGTTATGTCCTTGATTATGAGTTCGTAGATGGCTAATGAGCCCTATTCGAGCTGTAAATGTCCTTGGACAGTTTGGACATGGAATAACGACTGTAGACGGATCTTGGTCTATCCGTGACTTTCTAGCTGCTCTCCGCTGTTGAGCTGCTGCATTTCTCTTCTTATCACAAGATGATGTGCTATTTTTTATTTTAGAACGCCATGTAGATCTATTTTGTGCAAGTTCTTCCCATGTATCGTGGTCTATTTCAAAGGCTTTCAGTGAGTCCTTTAACGAGTACTTGTAGCTCTTCCTTTGGCCACCTTGAGATCGTATACCCTTCTCTAGCTCACCATAGAGAAGTATCTTTGGCAGATGATGGTCTGGCATACGCACCAAATGACCTGCCCAACGAATCTGTGTCTGCATCAAGATCGTGTCAATGCTTGGGATACCAGCTCTATCAAGGACAGTGGTATCTGGAATCTTGTCTTGCCATCTGATGTTCATAACTTTTCTGAGACAATTTGTATGAAAATGATTGAGTTTTTTCTACATAGTCCATGTTCCACTAGCGTATAGCAGCACTGGAAGTACCACTGCTCTGTAAACTTTCAGCTTAGTCTGAAGGTTAATGCCATTTCTACGCAAAACATTTGCGTACAATCTGCAGAAAGTACTTGTGAAAATGACTTGCACTGGGGAATTTTGATTAAAGTGAGGAAGAGTTTATATGTAATATATTTATATACAAGGCAAATTTTATAATAATATTTACTTCTGATTTTTGCACTATAGGAACTAAGTAGAAATATAATGTGTTTATATGTCGCATAAAAAGAAAAAAGTAAATTTAAAAAAAAATGTTTATTTTCTGTATTTTGAAATTTAGGATCAAAGTAGAAAAAATAATGTGTTAATATGTCGCATATTTACATACATAGTATATTTTATAAAAGGTTTACTTCTGAATTTTGCACTATAGGAACTAAGTAGAAAAAGAATGTGTTTATATGTCGTATAAAAAGAAAATAGTATCTTTTTTAAAAAAAAGTTTATTTTTGAATTTTGCACTATAGGAACTAAGAAGAAAAAGAATGTGTTTATATGTAATATATTAATATGCAAGGAAAATTTTTTTTAAATATTTACTTCTGATTTTTGCACTATAGGAACTAAGTAGAAAAAGAATGTGTTTATATGTCGCATAAATATAAAACAGTAAATTTTTTTAAAATGTTTATTTTTGAATTTTGCACTATACGAACTAAGTAGAAAAAAGAATGTGTTTATATGTCATATATTTATATACCACGTAAACTTTATACTTATATTTACTTCTGATTTTTGCACTATAGGAACTAAGTAGAAATAAAATGTGTTTATGTCGCATAAAAAGAAAAAAGTAAATTTTTTAATGTTTATTTTTGAATTTTGTACTATAGGAACTAAGTAGAAAAAGAATGAGTTTATATGTCACATATTTACATACAAAGTATATATTATAAAAATGTTTACTTCTGAATATTGCACTATAGGAACTAAGTAGAAAAAGAATTTGTTTATATGTCATATATTTATATACAAGGTAAATTTTATTAAAATATTTACTTCTGATGTTTGCACTATAGGAACTAAGTAGAAAAAGAATGTGTTTATGTGTGGTACAAAAAGAAAATAGTAAATTTTTTTTTAAATGTTTATTTTTGAATTTTGCACTATAGGAACTAAGTAGAAAAAGAATGTGTTAATATGTTGCATATTTACATACAAAGTATATTTTTTTAAAATGTTTACTTCTGAATTTTGCACTATAGGAATTAAGTCGAAATAGAATGTGTTTATATGTCACATAAAAATGAAAAATAAAATTTTTAAATGTTTTTTTTATTTTGCACTGTAGGTACTAAGTCGAAATAGAATGTGTTTATATGTCGCATAAAAATAAAAATAAAATTTTTTAAATTTTTTTTAAAATTTTGCACTATAGGAACTAAGTAGAAATATAATGTGTTTATATGTCGCATAAAAAGAAAAAAGTAAATTTTAAAAAAATGTTTATTTTCTGTATTTTGAAATTTAGGATCAAAGTAGAAAAAATAATGTGTTAATATGTCGCATATTTACATACATAGTATATTTTATAAAAGGTTTACTTCTGAATTTTGCACTATAGGAACTAAGTAGAAAAAGAATGTGTTTATATATTGCATAAAAAGAAAAAAGTAAATGTTTTAAAGATGTTAATTTTTGAACTTTTGCACTATAGGAACTAAGTAGAAAAAGAATGTGTTTATGTGTGGTACAAAAAGAAAATAGTAAATTTTTAAAAAAAATGTTTATTTTTGAATTTTGCGCTATAGGAACTAAGTAGAAAAAGAATGTGTTAATATGTTGCATATTTACATACAAAGTATATTTTATAAAAATGTTTACTTCTGAATTTTGCACTATAGGAATTAAGTCGAAATAGAATGTGTTTATATGTCGCATAAAATGAAAAATAAAATTTTTAAATGTTTTTTGTATTTTGCACTATAGGATCTAAGTAGAAAAAGAATGTGTTCATGTCACATAAAAAGAAAAAAGTAATTTTTTTAAATGTTTATTTTTGAATTTTGCGCTATAGGAACTAAGTAGGACAAAATATTGTGTGAATATGTTGCATATTTACATACAAAGTATATTTTATAAAAATTGTTTACTTCTGAATTTTGCACTATAGGAACTAAGTAGAAAAAGAATGTGTTTATATGTCATATATTTATATACAAGGTATATTTTATAAAAATATTTACTTCTGATTTTTGCACTATAGGAACTAAGTAGAAAAAAAGCTGTTAATATGTCACATATTTACATACAAAGTATATTTTATAAAAATGTTTACTTCTGAATTTTGCACTATAGGAACTAAGTAGAAAAAGAATGTGTTTATATGTAATGTTGTTCGTCCATCACAAGTGATGATGACCATTTTATATCTACTTTTGAAAATTCAATTTTAGTTATGTCCTTGATTATGAGTTCGTAGATGGCTAATGAGCCCTATTCGAGCTGTAAATGTCCTTGGACAGTTTGGACATGGAATAACGACTGTAGACGGATCTTGGTCTATCCGTGACTTTCTAGCTGCTCTCCGCTGTTGAGCTGCTGCATTTCTCTTCTTATCACAAGATGATGTGCTATTTTTTATTTTAGAACGCCATGTAGATCTATTTTGTGCAAGTTCTTCCCATGTATCGTGGTCTATTTCAAAGGCTTTCAGTGAGTCCTTTAACGAGTACTTGTAGCTCTTCCTTTGGCCACCTTGAGATCGTATACCCTTCTCTAGCTCACCATAGAGAAGTATCTTTGGCAGATGATGGTCTGGCATACGCACCAAATGACCTGCCCAACGAATCTGTGTCTGCATCAAGATCGTGTCAATGCTTGGGATACCAGCTCTATCAAGGACAGTGGTATCTGGAATCTTGTCTTGCCATCTGATGTTCATAACTTTTCTGAGACAATTTGTATGAAAATGATTGAGTTTTTTCTACATAGTCCATGTTCCACTAGCGTATAGCAGCACTGGAAGTACCACTGCTCTGTAAACTTTCAGCTTAGTTTGAAGGTTAATGCCATTTCTACGCAAAACATTTGCGTACAATCTGCAGAAAGTACTTGTGAAAATGACTTGCACTGGGGAATTTTGATTAAAGTGAGGAAGAGTTTATATGTAATATATTTATATACAAGGCAAATTTTATAATAATATTTACTTCTGATTTTTGCACTATAGGAACTAAGTAGAAATATAATGTGTTTATATGTCGCATAAAAAGAAAAAGTAAATTTTAAAAAAATGTTTATTTTCTGTATTTTGAAATTTAGGATCAAAGTAGAAAAAATAATGTGTTAATATGTCGCATATTTACATACATAGTATATTTTATAAAAGGTTTACTTCTGAATTTTGCACTATAGGAACTAAGTAGAAAAATAATGTGTTTATATGTCGTATAAAAAGAAAATAGTATCTTTTTTAAAAAAAAGTTTATTTTTGAATTTTGCACTATAGGAACTAAGAAGAAAAAGAATGTGTTTATATGTAATATATTAATATGCAAGGAAAATTTTTTTTAAATATTTACTTCTGATTTTTGCACTATAGGAACTAAGTAGAAAAAGAATGTGTTTATATGTCGCATAAATATAAAACAGTAAATTTTTTTTAAATGTTTATTTTTGAATTTTGCACTATACGAACTAAGTAGAAAAAAGAATGTGTTTATATGTCATATATTTATATACCACGTAAACTTTATACAAATATTTACTTCTGATTTTTGCACTATAGGAACTAAGTAGAAATAAAATGTGTTTATGTCGCATAAAAAGAAAAAAGTAAATTTTTTAATGTTTATTTTTGAATTTTGTACTATAGGAACTAAGTAGAAAAAGAATGAGTTTATATGTCACATATTTACATACAAAGTATATATTATAAAAATGTTTACTTCTGAATATTGCACTATAGGAACTAAGTAGAAAAAGAATTTGTTTATATGTCATATATTTATATACAAGGTAAATTTTATTAAAATATTTACTTCTGATGTTTGCACTATAGGAACTAAGTAGAAAAAGAATGTGTTTATGTGTGGTACAAAAAGAAAATAGTAAATGTTTTAAAGATGTTTATTTTTGAACTTTTGCACTATAGGAACTAAGTAGAAAAAGAATGTGTTTATGTGTGGTACAAAAAGAAAATAGTAAATTTTTTAAAAAAATGTTTATTTTTGAATTTTGCGCTATAGGAACTAAGTAGAAAAAGAATGTGTTAATATGTTGCATATTTACATACAAAGTATATTTTTAAAAAATGTTTACTTCTGAATTTTGCACTATAGGAATTAAGTCGAAATAGAATGTGTTTATATGTCACATAAAAATGAAAAATAAAATATTTAAATGTTTTTTTTATTTTGCACTGTAGGTACTAAGTCGAAATAGAATGTGTTTATATGTCGCATATTTATATACAAAGTAAATTTTATTAAAATATTTACTTCTGATGTTTGCACTATAGGAACTAAGTAGAAAAAGAATGTGTTTATATATTGCATAAAAAGAAAAAAGTAAATGTTTTAAAGATGTTTATTTTTGAACTTTTGCACTATAGGAACTAAGTAGAAAAAGAATGTGTTAATATGTTGCATATTTACATACAAAGTATATTTTATAAAAATGTTTACTTCTGAATTTTGCACTATAGGAACTAAGTCGAAATAGAATGTGTTTATATGTCGCATAAAATGAAAAATAAAATTTTAAAATGTTTTTTGTTTTTTGCACTATAGGATCTAAGTAGAAAAAGAATGTGTTCATGTCACATAAAAAGAAAAAAGTAATTTTTTTAAATGTTTATTTTTGAATTTTGCGCTATAGGAACTAAGTAGGACAAAATATTGTGTGAATATGTTGCATATTTACATACAAAGTATATTTTATAAAAATTGTTTACTTCTGAATTTTGCACTATAGGAACTAAGTAGAAAAAGAATGTGTTTATATGTCATATATTTATATACAAGGTATATTTTATAAAAATATTTACTTCTGATTTTTGCACTATAGGAACTAAGTAGAAAAAAAGCTGTTAATATGTCACATATTTACATACAAAGTATATTTTATAAAAATGTTTACTTCTGAATTTTGCACTATAGGAACTAAGTAGAAAAAGAATGTGTTTATATGTAATGTTCGTCCATCACAAGTGATGATGACCATTTTATATCTACTTTTGAAAATTCAATTTTAGTTATGTCCTTGATTATGAGTTCGTAGATGGCTAATGAGCCCTATTCGAGCTGTAAATGTCCTTGGACAGTTTGGACATGGAATAACGACTGTAGACGGATCTTGGTCTATCCGTGACTTTCTAGCTGCTCTCCGCTGTTGAGCTGCTGCATTTCTCTTCTTATCACAAGATGATGTGCTATTTTTTATTTTAGAACGCCATGTAGATCTATTTTGTGCAAGTTCTTCCCATGTATCGTGGTCTATTTCAAAGGCTTTCAGTGAGTCCTTTAACGAGTACTTGTAGCTCTTCCTTTGGCCACCTTGAGATCGTATACCCTTCTCTAGCTCACCATAGAGAAGTATCTTTGGCAGATGATGGTCTGGCATACGCACCAAATGACCTGCCCAACGAATCTGTGTCTGCATCAAGATCGTGTCAATGCTTGGGATACCAGCTCTATCAAGGACAGTGGTATCTGGAATCTTGTCTTGCCATCTGATGTTCATAACTTTTCTGAGACAATTTGTATGAAAATGATTGAGTTTTTTCTACATAGTCCATGTTCCACTAGCGTATAGCAGCACTGGAAGTACCACTGCTCTGTAAACTTTCAGCTTAGTCTGAAGGTTAATGCCATTTCTACGCAAAACATTTGCGTACAATCTGCAGAAAGTACTTGTGAAAATGACTTGCACTGGGGAATTTTGATTAAAGTGAGGAAGAGTTTATATGTAATATATTTATATACAAGGCAAATTTTATAATAATATTTACTTCTGATTTTTGCACTATAGGAACTAAGTAGAAATATAATGTGTTTATATGTCGCATAAAAAGAAAAAAGTAAATTTTAAAAAAAATGTTTATTTTCTGTATTTTGAAATTTAGGATCAAAGTAGAAAAAATAATGTGTTAATATGTCGCATATTTACATACATAGTATATTTTATAAAAGGTTTACTTCTGAATTTTGCACTATAGGAACTAAGTAGAAAAAGAATGTGTTTATATGTCGTATAAAAAGAAAATAGTATCTTTTTTAAAAAAAAGTTTATTTTTGAATTTTGCACTATAGGAACTAAGAAGAAAAAGAATGTGTTTATATGTAATATATTAATATGCAAGGAAATTTTATTTTAAATATTTACTTCTGATTTTTGCACTATAGGAACTAAGTAGAAAAAGAATGTGTTTATATGTCGCATAAATATAAAACAGTAAATTTTTTTTAAATGTTTATTTTTGAATTTTGCACTATACGAACTAAGTAGAAAAAAGAATGTGTTTATATGTCATATATTTATATACCACGTAAACTTTATACAAATATTTACTTCTGATTTTTGCACTATAGGAACTAAGTAGAAATAAAATGTGTTTATGTCGCATAAAAAGAAAAAAGTAAATTTTTTAATGTTTATTTTTGAATTTTGTACTATAGGAACTAAATAGAAAAAGAATGAGTTTATATGTCACATATTTACATACAAAGTATATATTATAAAAATGTTTACTTCTGAATATTGCACTATAGGAACTAAGTAGAAAAAGAATTTGTTTATATGTCATATATTTATATACAAGGTAAATTTTATTAAAATATTTACTTCTGATGTTTGCACTATAGGAACTAAGTAGAAAAAGAATGTGTTTATGTGTGGTACAAAAAGAAAATAGTAAATGTTTTAAAGATGTTTATTTTTGAACTTTTGCACTATAGGAACTAAGTAGAAAAAGAATGTGTTTATGTGTGGTACAAAAAGAAAATAGTAAATATTTTAAAAAAATGTTTATTTTTGAATTTTGCGCTATAGGAACTAGGTAGAAAAAGAATGTGTTAATATGTTGCATATTTACATACAAAGTATATTTTTAAAAAATGTTTACTTCTGAATTTTGCACTATAGGAATTAAGTCGAAATAGAATGTGTTTATATGTCACATAAAAATGAAAAATAAAATATTTAAATGTTTTTTTTATTTTGCACTGTAGGTACTAAGTCGAAATAGAATGTGTTTATATGTCGCATAAAAATAAAATTTTTTAAATGTTTTTTAAAATTTTGCACTATAGGAACTAAGTAGAAAAAGAATGTGCTTATATGTCGCATATTTATATACAAAGTAAATTTTATTAAAATATTTACTTCTGATGTTTGCACTATAGGAACTAAGTAGAAAAAGAATGTGTTTATATATTGCATAAAAAGAAAAAAGTAAATGTTTTAAAGATGTTTATTTTTGAACTTTTGCACTATAGGAACTAAGTAGAAAAAGAATGTGTTAATATGTTGCATATTTACATACAAAGTATATTTTATAAAAATGTTTACTTCTGAATTTTGCACTATAGGAACTAAGTCGAAATAGAATGTGTTTATATGTCGCATAAAATGAAAAATAAAATTTTTAAATGTTTTTTGTTTTTTGCACTATAGGATCTAAGTAGAAAAAGAATGTGTTCATGTCACATAAAAAGAAAAAAGTAATTTTTTTAAATGTTTATTTTTGAATTTTGCGCTATAGGAACTAAGTAGGACAAAATATTGTGTGAATATGTTGCATATTTACATACAAAGTATATTTTATAAAAATTGTTTACTTCTGAATTTTGCACTATAGGAACTAAGTAGAAAAAGAATGTGTTTATATGTCATATATTTATATACAAGGTATATTTTATAAAAATATTTACTTCTGATTTTTGCACTATAGGAACTAAGTAGAAAAAAAGCTGTTAATATGTCACATATTTACATACAAAGTATATTTTATAAAAATGTTTACTTCTGAATTTTGCACTATAGGAACTAAGTAGAAAAAGAATGTGTTTATATGTAATGTTGTTCGTCCATCACAAGTGATGATGACCATTTTATATCTACTTTTGAAAATTCAATTTTAGTTATGTCCTTGATTATGAGTTCGTAGATGGCTAATGAGCCCTATTCGAGCTGTAAATGTCCTTGGACAGTTTGGACATGGAATAACGACTGTAGACGGATCTTGGTCTATCCGTGACTTTCTAGCTGCTCTCCGCTGTTGAGCTGCTGCATTTCTCTTCTTATCACAAGATGATGTGCTATTTTTTATTTTAGAACGCCATGTAGATCTATTTTGTGCAAGTTCTTCCCATGTATCGTGGTCTATTTCAAAGGCTTTCAGTGAGTCCTTTAACGAGTACTTGTAGCTCTTCCTTTGGCCACCTTGAGATCGTATACCCTTCTCTAGCTCACCATAGAGAAGTATCTTTGGCAGATGATGGTCTGGCATACGCACCAAATGACCTGCCCAACGAATCTGTGTCTGCATCAAGATCGTGTCAATGCTTGGGATACCAGCTCTATCAAGGACAGTGGTATCTGGAATCTTGTCTTGCCATCTGATGTTCATAACTTTTCTGAGACAATTTGTATGAAAATGATTGAGTTTTTTCTACATAGTCCATGTTCCACTAGCGTATAGCAGCACTGGAAGTACCACTGCTCTGTAAACTTTCAGCTTAGTCTGAAGGTTAATGCCATTTCTACGCAAAACATTTGCGTACAATCTGCAGAAAGTACTTGTGAAAATGACTTGCACTGGGGAATTTTGATTAAAGTGAGGAAGAGTTTATATGTAATATATTTATATACAAGGCAAATTTTATAATAATATTTACTTCTGATTTTTGCACTATAGGAACTAAGTAGAAATATAATGTGTTTATATGTCGCATAAAAAGAAAAAAGTAAATTTAAAAAAAAATGTTTATTTTCTGTATTTTGAAATTTAGGATCAAAGTAGAAAAAATAATGTGTTAATATGTCGCATATTTACATACATAGTATATTTTATAAAAGGTTTACTTCTGAATTTTGCACTATAGGAACTAAGTAGAAAAAGAATGTGTTTATATGTCGTATAAAAAGAAAATAGTATCTTTTTTTTAAAAAAGTTTATTTTTGAATTTTGCACTATAGGAACTAAGAAGAAAAAGAATGTGTTTATATGTAATATATTAATATGCAAGGAAATTTTTTTTTAAATATTTACTTCTGATTTTTGCACTATAGGAACTAAGTAGAAAAAGAATGTGTTTATATGTCGCATAAATATAAAACAGTAAATTTTTTTTAAATGTTTATTTTTGAATTTTGCACTATACGAACTAAGTAGAAAAAAGAATGTGTTTATATGTCATATATTTATATACCACGTAAACTTTATACAAATATTTACTTCTGATTTTTGCACTATAGGAACTAAGCAGAAATAAAATGTGTTTATGTCGCATAAAAAGAAAAAAGTAAATTTTTTAATGTTTATTTTTGAATTTTGTACTATAGGAACTAAGTAGAAAAAGAATGAGTTTATATGTCACATATTTACATACAAAGTATATATTATAAAAATGTTTACTTCTGAATATTGCACTATAGGAACTAAGTAGAAAAAGAATTTGTTTATATGTCATATATTTATATACAAGGTAAATTTTATTAAAATATTTACTTCTGATGTTTGCACTATAGGAACTAAGTAGAAAAAGAATGTGTTTATATATTGCATAAAAAGAAAAAAGTAAATGTTTTAAAGATGTTTATTTTTGAACTTTTGCACTATAGGAACTAAGTAGAAAAAGAATGTGTTAATATGTTGCATATTTACATACAAAGTATATTTTAAAAAAATGTTTACTTCTGAATTTTGCACTATAGGAATTAAGTCGAAATAGAATGTGTTTATATGTCACATAAAAATGAAAAATAAAATTTTTAAATGTTTTTTTTATTTTGCACTGTAGGTACTAAGTCGAAATAGAATGTGTTTATATGTCGCATAAAAATAAAAATAAAATTTTTTAAATGTTTTTTAAAATTTTGCACTATAGGAACTAAGTAGAAAAAGAATGTGCTTATATGTCGCATATTTATATACAAAGTAAATTTTATTAAAATATTTACTTCTGATGTTTGCACTATAGGAACTAAGTAGAAAAAGAATGTGTTTATATATTGCATAAAAAGAAAAAAGTAAATGTTTTAAAGATGTTTATTTTTGAACTTTTGCACTATAGGAACTAAGTAGAAAAAGAATGTGTTAATATGTTGCATATTTACATACAAAGTATATTTTATAAAAATGTTTACTTCTGAATTTTGCACTATAGGAACTAAGTCGAAATAGAATGTGTTTATATGTCGCATAAAATGAAAAATAAAATTTTTAAATGTTTTTTGTATTTTGCACTATAGGATCTAAGTAGAAAAAGAATGTGTTCATGTCACATAAAAAGAAAAAAGTAATTTGTTTAAATGTTTATTTTTGAATTTTGCGCTATAGGAACTAAGTAGGACAAAATATTGTGTGAATATGTTGCATATTTACATACAAAGTATATTTTATAAAAATTGTTTACTTCTGAATTTTGCACTATAGGAACTAAGTAGAAAAAGAATGTGTTTATATGTCATATATTTATATACAAGGTATATTTTATAAAAATATTTACTTCTGATTTTTGCACTATAGGAACTAAGTAGAAAAAAAGCTGTTAATATGTCACATATTTACATACAAAGTATATTTTATAAAAATGTTTACTTCTTGATTTTGCACTATAGGAACTAAGTAGAAAAAGAATGTGTTTATATGTAATGTTGTTCGTCCATCACAAGTGATGATGACCATTTTATATCTACTTTTGAAAATTCAATTTTAGTTATGTCCTTGATTATGAGTTCGTAGATGGCTAATGAGCCCTATTCGAGCTGTAAATGTCCTTGGACAGTTTGGACATGGAATAACGACTGTAGACGGATCTTGGTCTATCCGTGACTTTCTAGCTGCTCTCCGCTGTTGAGCTGCTGCATTTCTCTTCTTATCACAAGATGATGTGCTATTTATTATTTTAGAACGCCATGTAGATCTATTTTGTGCAAGTTCTTCCCATGTATCGTGGTCTATTTCAAAGGCTTTCAGTGAGTCCTTTAACGAGTACTTGTAATTCTTCCTTTGGCCACCTTGAGATCGTATACCCTTCTCTAGCTCACCATAGAGAAGTATCTTTGGCAGATGATGGTCTGGCATATGCACCAAATGACCTGCCCAACGAATCTGTGTCTGCATCAAGATCGTGTCAATGCTTGGGATACCAGCTCTATCAAGGACAGTGGTATCTGGAATCTTGTCTTGCCATCTGATGTTCATAACTTTTCTGAGACAATTTGTATGAAAATGATTGAGTTTTTTCTACATAGTCCATGTTCCACTAGCGTATAGCAGCACTGGAAGTACCACTGCTCTGTAAACTTTCAGCTTAGTCTGAAGGTTAATGCCATTTCTACGCAAAACATTTGCGTACAATCTGCAGAAAGTACTTGTGAAAATGACTTGCACTGGGGAATTTTGATTAAAGTGAGGAAGAGTTTATATGTAATATATTTATATACAAGGCAAATTTTATAATAATATTTACTTCTGATTTTTGCACTATAGGAACTAAGTAGAAATATAATGTGTTTATATGTCGCATAAAAAGAAAAAAGTAAATTTAAAAAAAATGTTTATTTTCTGTATTTTGAAATTTAGGATCAAAGTAGAAAAAATAATGTGTTAATATGTAGCATATTTACATACATAGTATATTTTATAAAAGGTTTACTTCTGAATTTTGCACTATAGGAACTAAGTAGAAAAAGAATGTGTTTATATGTCGTATAAAAAGAAAATAGTATCTTTTTTTTAAAAAAAGGTTATTTTTGAATTTTGCACTATAGGAACTAAGAAGAAAAAGAATGTGTTTATATGTAATATATTAATATGCAAGGAAATTTTTTTTTAAATATTTACTTCTGATTTTTGCACTATAGGAACTAAGTAGAAAAAGAATGTGTTTATATGTCGCATAAATATAAAACAGTAACTTTTTTTAAAATGTTTATTTTTGAATTTTGCACTATACGAACTAAGTAGAAAAAAGAATGTGTTTATATGTCATATATTTATATACCACGTAAACTTTATACAAATATTTACTTCTGATTTTTGCACTATAGGAACTAAGTAGAAATAAAATGTGTTTATGTCGCATAAAAAGAAAAAAGTAAATTTTTTAATGTTTATTTTTGAATTTTGTACTATAGGAACTAAGTAGAAAAAGAATGAGTTTATATGTCACATATTTACATACAAAGTATATATTATAAAAATGTTTACTTCTGAATATTGCACTATAGGAACTAAGTAGAAAAAGAATTTGTTTATATGTCATATATTTATATACAAGGTAAATTTTATTAAAATATTTACTTCTGATGTTTGCACTATAGGAACTAAGTAGAAAAAGAATGTGTTTATATATTGCATAAAAAGAAAAAAGTAAATGTTTTAAAGATGTTTATTTTTGAATTTTGCGCTATAGGAACTAAGTAGAAAAAGAATGTGTTAATATGTTTACATAAAAAGTATATTTTAAAAAAATGTTTACTTCTGAATTTTGCACTATAGGAATTAAGTCGAAATAGAATGTGTTTATATGTCACATAAAAATGAAAAATAAAATTTTTAAATGTTTTTTTTATTTTGCACTGTAGGTACTAAGTCGAAATAGAATGTGTTTATATGTCGCATAAAAATAAAAATAAAATTTTTTAAATTTTTTTAAAATTTTGCACTATAGGAACTAAGAAGAAAAAGAATGTGCTTATATGTCGCATATTTATATACAAAGTAAATTTTATTAAAATATTTACTTCTGATGTTTGCACTATAGGAACTAAGTAGAAAAAGAATGTGTTTATATATTGCATAAAAAGAAAAAAGTAAATGTTTTAAAGATGTTTATTTTTGAACTTTTGCACTATAGGAACTAAGTAGAAAAAGAATGTGTTAATATGTTGCATATTTACATACAAAGTATATTTTATAAAAATGTTTACTTCTGAATTTTGCACTATAGGAACTAAGTCGAAATAGAATGTGTTTATATGTCGCATAAAATGAAAAATAAAATTTTTAAATGTTTTTTGTATTTTGCACTATAGGATCTAAGTAGAAAAAGAATGTGTTCATGTCACATAAAAAGAAAAAAGTAATTTTTTAAAATGTTTATTTTTGAATTTTGCGCTATAGGAACTAAGTAGGACAAAATATTGTGTGAATATGTTGCATATTTACATACAAAGTATATTTTATAAAAATTGTTTACTTCTGAATTTTGCACTATAGGAACTAAGTAGAAAAAGAATGTGTTTATATGTCATATATTTATATACAAGGTATATTTTATACAAATATTTACTTCTGATTTTTGCACTATAGGAACTAAGTAGAAAAAAAGCTGTTAATATGTCACATATTTACATACAAAGTATATTTTATAAAAATGTTTACTTCTGAATTTTGCACTATAGGAACTAAGTAGAAAAAGAATGTGTTTATATGTAATGTTGTTCGTCCATCACAAGTGATGATGACCATTTTATATCTACTTTTGAAAATTCAATTTTAGTTATGTCCTTGATTATGAGTTCGTAGATGGCTAATGAGCCCTATTCGAGCTGTAAATGTCCTTGGACAGTTTGGACATGGAATAACGACTGTAGACGGATCTTGGTCTATCCGTGACTTTCTAGCTGCTCTCCGCTGTTGAGCTGCTGCATTTCTCTTCTTATCACAAGATGATGTGCTATTTTTTATTTTAGAACGCCATGTAGATCTATTTTGTGCAAGTTCTTCCCATGTATCGTGGTCTATTTCAAAGGCTTTCAGTGAGTCCTTTAACGAGTACTTGTAGCTCTTCCTTTGGCCACCTTGAGATCGTATACCCTTCTCTAGCTCACCATAGAGAAGTATCTTTGGCAGATGATGGTCTGGCATACGCACCAAATGACCTGCCCAACGAATCTGTGTCTGCATCAAGATCGTGTCAATGCTTGGGATACCAGCTCTATCAAGGACAGTGGTATCTGGAATCTTGTCTTGCCATCTGATGTTCATAACTTTTCTGAGACAATTTGTATGAAAATGATTGAGTTTTTTCTACATAGTCCATGTTCCACTAGCGTATAGCAGCACTGGAAGTACCACTGCTCTGTAAACTTTCAGCTTAGTCTGAAGGTTAATGCCATTTCTACGCAAAACATTTGCGTACAATCTGCAGAAAGTACTTGTGAAAATGACTTGCACTGGGGAATTTTGATTAAAGTGAGGAAGAGTTTATATGTAATATATTTATATACAAGGCAAATTTTATAATAATATTTACTTCTGATTTTTGCACTATAGGAACTAAGTAGAAATATAATGTGTTTATATGTCGCATAAAAAGAAAAAAGTAAATTTTATTAAAATATTTACTTCTGATGTTTGCACTATAGGAACTAAGTAGAAAAAGAATGTGTTTATATATTGCATAAAAAGAAAAAAGTAAATGTTTTAAAGATGTTTATTTTTGAACTTTTGCATTATAGGAACTAAGTAGAAAAAGAATGTGTTAATATGTTGCATATTTACATACAAAGTATATTTTATAAATGGTTTACTTCTGAATTTTGCACTATAGGAACTAAGTAGAAAAAGAATGTGTTTATATGTCGTATAAAAAGAAAATAGTATCTTTTTTTTAAAAATGTTTATTTTTGAATTTTGCACTATAGGAACTAAGAAGAAAAAGAATGTGTTTATATGTAATATATTAATATGCAAGGACATTTTTTTTTAAATATTTACTTCTGATTTTTGCACTATAGGAACTAAGTAGAAATAAAATGTGTTTATGTCGCATAAAAAGAAAAAAGTAAATTTTTTAATGTTTATTTTTGAATTTTGTACTATAGGAACTAAGTAGAAAAAGAATGAGTTTATATGTCACATATTTACATACAAAGTATATATTATAAAAATGTTTACTTCTGAATATTGCACTATAGGAACTAAGTAGAAAAAGAATGTGTTCATATGTCATATATTTATATACAAGGTAAATTTTATTAAAATATTTACTTCTGATGTTTGCACTATAGGAACTAAGTAGAAAAAGAATGTGTTGCTATATTGCATAAAAAGAAAAAAGTAAATGTTTTAAAGATGTTTATTTTTGAACTTTTGCACTATAGGAACTAAGTAGAAAAAGAATGTGTTTATGTGTGGTACAAAAAGAAAATAGTAAATTTTTTTTTAATGTTTATTTTTGAATTTTGCACCATAGGAACTAAGTAGAAAAAGAATGTGTTAATATGTTGAATATTTACATACAAAGTATATTTTAAAAAAATGTTTACTTCTGAATTTTGCACTATAGGAATTAAGTCGAAATAGAATGTGTTTATATGTCGCATAAAAATAAAAAGAAATTTTTTAAAATGTTTTTTAAAATTTTGCACTATAGGAACTAAGAGAAAAAGAATGTGCTTATATGTCGCATATTTATATACAAAGTAAATTTTATTAAAATATTTACTTCTGATGTTTGCACTATAGGAACTAAGTAGAAAAAGAATGTGTTTATATATTGCATAAAAAGAAAAAGTAAATGTTTTAAAGATGTTTATTTTTGAACTTTTGCACTATAGGAACTAAGTAGAAAAAGAATGTGTTAATATGTTGCATATTTACATACAAAGTATATTTTATAAAAGGTTTACTTCTGAATTTTGCACTATAGGAACTAAGTAGAAAAAGAATGTGTTTATATGTCGTATAAAAAGAAAATAGTATCTTTTTTTAAAAAAAGTTTATTTTTCAATTTTGCACTATAGGAACTAAGAAGAAAAAGAATGTGTTTATATGTAATATATTAATATGCAAGGAAATTTTTTTTTTAATATTTACTTCTGATTTTTGCACTATAGGAACTAAGTAGAAAAAGAATGTGTTTATATGTCGCATAAATATAAAACAGTATATTTTTTTAAAATGTTTATTTTTGAATTTTGCACTATACGAACTAAGTAGAAAAAAGAATGTGTTTATATGTCATATATTTATATACCACGTAAACTTTATACAAATATTTACTTCTAATTTTTGCACTATAGGAACTAAGTAGAAATAAAATGTGTTTATGTCGCATAAAAAGAAAAAAGTAAATTTTTTAATGTTTATTTTTGAATTTTGTACTATAGGAACTAAGTAGAAAAAGAATGAGTTTATATGTCACATATTTACATACAAAGTATATATTATAAAAATGTTTACTTCTGAATATTGCACTATAGGAACTAAGTAGAAAAAGAATTTCTTTATATGTCATATATTTATATACAAGGTAAATTTTATTAAAATATTTACTTCTGATGTTTGCACTATAGGAACTAAGTAGAAAAAGAATGTGTTTATATATTGCATAAAAAGAAAAAAGTAAATTTTTTAATGTTTATTTTTGAACTTTTGCACTATAGGAACTAAGTAGAAAAAGAATGTGTTTATGTGTGGTACAAAAAGAAAATAGTAAATTTTTTTTTTAAATGTTGATTTTTGAATTTTGCACTATAGGAACTAAGTAGAAAAAGAATGTGTTAATATTTTGCATATTTACATACAAAGTATATTTTAAAAAAATGTTTACTTCTGAATTTTGCACTATAGGAATTAAGTCGAAATAGAATGTGTTTATATGTCACATAAAAATGAAAAATAAAATTTTTAAATGTTTTTTTTATTTTGCACTGTAGGTACTAAGTCGAAATAGAATGTGTTTATATGTCGCATAAAAATAAAAATAAAATTTGTTTAATGTTTTTTAAAATTTTGCACTATAGGAACTAAGTAGAAAAAGAATGTGTTTATATGTCGTATAAAAAGAAAATAGTAAATTTTTAAAAAAAATGTTTATTTTTGAATTTTGCGCTATAGGAACTAAGTAGAAAATGAATGTGTTAATATGTTGCATATTTACATACAAAGTATATTTTTTAAAAATGTTTACTTCTGAATTTTGCACTGTAGGTACTAAGTCGAAATAGAATGTGTTTATATGTCGCATAAAAATAAAAATAAATTTTTTTTAATGTTTTTTAAAATTTTGCACTATAGGAACTAAGTAGAAAAAGAATGTGCTTATATGTTGCATATTTATATACAAAGTAAATTTTATTAAAATATTTACTTCTGATGTTTGCACTATAGGAACTAAGTAGAAAAAGAATGTGTTTATATATTGCATAAAAAGAAAAAAGTAAATGTTTTAAAGATGTTTATTTTTGAACTTTTGCACTATAGGAACTAAGTAGAAAAAGAATGTGTTTATGTGTGGTACAAAAAGAAAATAGTAAATTTTTTAAAAAAATGTTTATTTTTGAATTTTGCGCTATAGGAACTAAGTAGAAAATGAATGTGTTAATATGTTGCATATTTACATACAAAGTATATTTTTAAAAAATGTTTACTTCTGAATTTTGCACTGTAGGTACTAAGTCGAAATAGAATGTGTTTATATGTCGCATAAAAATAAAAATAATTTTTTTAAAATGTTTTTTAAAATTTTGCACTATAGGAACTAAGTAGAAAAAGAATGTGCTTATATGTTGCATATTTATATACAAAGTAAATTTTATTAAAATATTTACTTCTGATGTTTGCACTATAGGAACTAAGTAGAAAAAGAATGTGTTTATATATTGCATAAAAAGAAAAAAGTAAATGTTTTAAAGATGTTTATTTTTGAACTTTTGCACTATAGGAACTAAGTAGAAAAAGAATGTGTTAATATGTTGCATATTTACATACAAAGTATATTTTATAAAAATGTTTACTTCTGAATTTTGCACTATAGGAACTAAGTCGAAATAGAATGTGTTTATATGTCGCATAAAATGAAAAATAAAATTTTTAAATGTTTTTTGTATTTTGCACTATAGGATCTAAGTAGAAAAAGAATGTGTTCATGTCACATAAAAAGAAAAAAGTAATTTTTTAAAATGTTTATTTTTGAATTTTGCGCTATAGGAACTAAGTAGGACAAAATATTGTGTGAATATGTTGCATATTTACATACAAAGTATATTTTATAAAAATTGTTTACTTCTGAATTTTGCACTATAGGAACTAAGTAGAAAAAGAATGTGTTTATATGTCATATATTTATATACAAGGTATATTTTATAAAAATATTTACTTCTGATTTTTGCACTATAGGAACTAAGTAGAAAAAAAGCTGTTAATATGTCACATATTTACATACAAAGTATATTTTATAAAAATGTTTACTTCTGAATTTTGCACTATAGGAACTAAGTAGAAAAAGAATGTGTTTATATGTAATGTTGTTCGTCCATCACAAGTGATGATGACCATTTTATATCTACTTTTGAAAATTCAATTTTAGTTATGTCCTTGATTATGAGTTCGTAGATGGCTAATGAGCCCTATTCGAGTTGTAAATGTCCTTGGACAGTTTGGACATGGAATAACGACTGTAGACGGATCTTGGTCTATCCGTGACTTTCTAGCTGCTCTCCGCTGTTGAGCTGCTGCATTTCTCTTCTTATCACAAGATGATGTGCTATTTTTTATTTTAGAACGCCATGTAGATCTATTTTGTGCAAGTTCTTCCCATGTATCGTGGTCTATTTCAAAGGCTTTCAGTGAGTCCTTTAACGAGTACTTGTAGCTCTTCCTTTGGCCACCTTGAGATCGTATACCCTTCTCTAGCTCACCATAGAGAAGTATCTTTGGCAGATGATGGTCTGGCATACGCACCAAATGACCTGCCCAACGAATCTGTGTCTGCATCAAGATCGTGTCAATGCTTGGGATACCAGCTCTATCAAGGACAGTGGTATCTGGAATCTTGTCTTGCCATCTGATGTTCATAACTTTTCTGAGACAATTTGTATGAAAATGATTGAGTTTTTTCTACATAGTCCATGTTCCACTAGCGTATAGCAGCACTGGAAGTACCACTGCTCTGTAAACTTTCAGCTTAGTCTGAAGGTTAATGCCATTTCTACGCAAAACATTTGCGTACAATCTGCAGAAAGTACTTGTGAAAATGACTTGCACTGGGGAATTTTGATTAAAGTGAGGAAGAGTTTATATGTAATATATTTATATACAAGGCAAATTTTATAATAATATTTACTTCTGATTTTTGCACTATAGGAACTAAGTAGAAATATAATGTGTTTATATGTCGCATAAAAAGAAAAAAGTAAATTTTAAAAAAATGTTTATTTTCTGTATTTTGAAATTTAGGATCAAAGTAGAAAAAATAATGTGTTAATATGTCGCATATTTACATACATAGTATATTTTATAAAAGGTTTACTTCTGAATTTTGCACTATAGGAACTAAGTAGAAAAAGAATGTGTTTATATGTCGTATAAAAAGAAAATAGTATCTTTTTTTAAAAAAAGTTTATTTTTGAATTTTGCACTATAGGAACTAAGAAGAAAAAGAATGTGTTTATATGTAATATATTAATATGCAAGGAAAATTTTTTTTAAATATTTACTTCTGATTTTTGCACTATAGGAACTAAGTAGAAAAAGAATGTGTTTATATGTCGCATAAATATAAAACAGTAAATTTTTTTAAAATGTTTATTTTTGAATTTTGCACTATACGAACTAAGTAGAAAAAAGAATGTGTTTATATGTCATATATTTATATACCACGTAAACTTTATACAAATATTTACTTCTGATTTTTGCACTATAGGAACTAAGTAGAAATAAAATGTGTTTATGTCGCATAAAAAGAAAAAAGTAAATTTTTTAATGTTTATTTTTGAATTTTGTACTATAGGAACTAAGTAGAAAAAGAATGAGTTTATATGTCACATATTTACATACAAAGTATATATTATAAAAATGTTTACTTCTGAATATTGCACTATAGGAACTAAGTAGAAAAAGAATTTGTTTATATGTCATATATTTATATACAAGGTAAATTTTATTAAAATATTTACTTCTGATGTTTGCACTATAGGAACTAAGTAGAAAAAGAATGTGTTTATGTGTGGTACAAAAAGTAAATAGTAAATTTTTTTTAAAAATGTTTATTTTTGAATTTTGCACTATAGGAACTAAGTAGAAAAAGAATGTGTTAATATGTTGCATATTTACATACAAAGTATATTTTAAAAAAATGTTTACTTCTGAATTTTGCACTATAGGAATTAAGTCGAAATAGAATGTGTTTATATGTCACATAAAAATGAAAAATAAAATTTTTAAATGTTTTTTTTATTTTGCACTGTAGGTACTAAGTCGAAATAGAATGTGTTTATATGTCACATAAAAATAAAAATAAAATTTTTTTAATGTTTTTTTAAATTTTGCACTATAGGATCTAAGTAGAAATATAATGTGTTTATATGTCGCATAAAAAGAAAAAAGTAAATTTAAAAAAAATGTTTATTTTCTGTATTTTGAAATTTAGGATCAAAGTAGAAAAAATAATGTGTTAATATGTCGCATATTTACATACATAGTATATTTTATAAAAGGTTTACTTCTGAATTTTGCACTATAGGAACTAAGTAGAAAAAGAATGTGTTTATATGTCGTATAAAAAGAAAATAGTATCTTTTTTAAAAAAAAGTTTATTTTTGAATTTTGCACTATAGGAACTAAGAAGAAAAAGAATGTGTTTATATGTAATATATTAATATGCAAGGAAATTTTTTTTAAAATATTTACTTCTGATTTTTGCACTATAGGAACTAAGTAGAAAAAGAATGTGTTTATATGTCGCATAAATATAAAACAGTAAATTTTTTTAAAATGTTTATTTTTGAATTTTGCACTATACGAACTAAGTAGAAAAAAGAATGTGTTTATATGTCATATATTTATATACCACGTAAACTTTATACAAATATTTACTTCTGATTTTTGCACTATAGGAACTAAGTAGAAAAAGAATGTGTTTATATGTCGCATAAATATAAAACAGTAAATTTTTTTAAAATGTTTATTTTTGAATTTTGTACTATAGGAACTAAGTAGAAAAAGAATGAGTTTATATGTCACATATTTACATACAAAGTATATATTATAAAAATGTTTACTTCTGAATATTGCACTATAGGAACTAAGTAGAAAAAGAATTTGTTTATATGTCATATATTTATATACAAGGTAAATTTTATTAAAATATTTACTTCTGATGTTTGCACTATAGGAACTAAGTAGAAAAAGAATGTGTTTATATATTGCATAAAAAGAAAAAAGTAAATGTTTTAAAGATGTTTATTTTTGTACTTTTGCACTATAGGAACTAAGTAGAAAAAGAATGTGTTAATATGTTGCATATTTACATACAAAGTATATTTTAAAAAAATGTTTACTTCTGAATTTTGCACTATAGGAATTAAGTCGAAATAGAATGTGTTTATATGTCACATAAAAATGAAAAATAAAATTTTTAAATGTT
Organism: Meghimatium bilineatum; assembly: GCA_034231615.1. Taxonomy (NCBI): domain Eukaryota; kingdom Metazoa; phylum Mollusca; class Gastropoda; order Stylommatophora; family Philomycidae; genus Meghimatium; species Meghimatium bilineatum. The sequence goes on along the minus strand of CM067304.1, from coordinate 30,302,230 downwards.
TTTTTTATTTTGCACTGTAGGTACTAAGTCGAAATAGAATGTGTTTATATGTCGCATAAAAATAAAAATAAAATTTTTTTAATGTTTTTTAAAATTTTGCACTATAGGAACTAAGTAGAAAAAGAATGTGCTTATATGTCGCATATTTATATACAAAGTAAATTTTATTAAAATATTTACTTCTGATGTTTGCACTATAGGAACTAAGTAGAAAAAGAATGTGTTTATATATTGCATAAAAAGAAAAAAGTAAATGTTTTAAAGATGTTTATTTTTGAACTTTTGCACTATAGGAACTAAGTAGAAAAAGAATGCGTTAATATGTTGCATATTTACATACAAAGTAAATTTTATTAAAATATTTACTTCTGATGTTTGCACTATAGGAACTAAGTAGAAAAAGAATGTGTTTATATATTGCATAAAAAGAAAAAAGTAAATGTTTTAAAGATGTTTATTTTTGAACTTTTGCACTATAGGAACTAAGTAGAAAAAGAATGTGTTAATATGTTGCATATTTACATACAAAGTATATTTTATAAAAATGTTTACTTCTGAATTTTGCACTATAGGAACTAAGTCGAAATAGAATGTGTTTATATGTCGCATAAAATGAAAAATAAAATTTTTAAATGTTTTTTGTATTTTGCACTATAGGATCTAAGTAGAAAAAGAATGTGTTCATGTCACATAAAAAGAAAAAAGTAATTTTTTTAAATGTTTATTTTTGAATTTTGCGCTATAGGAACTAAGTAGGACAAAATATTGTGTGAATATGTTGCATATTTACATACAAAGTATATTTTATAAAAATTGTTTACTTCTGAATTTTGCACTATAGGAACTAAGTAGAAAAAGAATGTGTTTATATGTCATATATTTATATACAAGGTAAATTTTATAAAAATATTTACTTCTGTTTTTTTGCACTATAGAAACTAAGTAGAAAAAGAATGTGTTTATATATCACATAAAAAGAAAAAAGTTAATTTTTTTAAATGTTTATTTTTGAATTTTGCACTATAGGAACTAAGTAGAAAAAGAATGTGTTTATGTCGCATAAAAAGGAAAAAGTAAATTTTTTTAAATGTTTATTTTTGAATTTTGCACTATAGGAACTAAGTAGAAAAAAATAATGTGTTAATATGTCACATATTTACAAACAAAGTATATTTTATAAAAATGTTAACTTCTGAATTTTGCACTATTGGAACTAATCAGAAAAAGAATGTGTTTATATGACATATATTTATAAACAAGGTAATTTAAAAAAATATTTACTTCTGATGTTTGCACTATAGGAACTAAGTAGAAAAAAATGTGTTTACATGTCATATATTTATATATAAGGTAAATTTTATAAAAATATTTATTTCTGATTTTTGCAATATACGAACTAAGTAGAAATAGAATGTGTTTATATGTCGCATAAAAAAAGGAAATAGTTTTAAAATGTTTATTATTAAATTTTGCACTATAGGATCTAAGTAGAAAAAGAATGTGTTTATATGTTGCATAAAAAGAAAAGAGTACATTTTTTTTAAATGTTCATTTTTGAATTTTGCACTACAGAAACTAAGAAGAAAAAGAATATGTTTATATGTAATATATTTATATACAAGGCAAATTTTATAATAATATTTACTTCTGATTTTTGCACTATAGGAACTAAGTAGAAAAAAAATGTGTTTATATGTCATATATTTATATACAAGGTAAATTTTATAAAAATATTTACTTCTGATTTTTGCACTATACGAACTAAGTAGAAATAGAATGTGTTTATATGTCGCATAAAAAGAAAAGTTTTTTTTTAAAATGTTTATTTTTGAATTTTGCACTATAGGAACTAAGTAGAAATAGAATGTGTTGATATGTCGCATAAAAAAGGATTTTTTTTTCATGTTTATTTTTGAATTTTGCACTATAGGATCTAAGTAGAAAAAGAATGTGTTTATGTCGCATAAAAAGGGAAAAGTAAATTTTTTTAAATGTTTATTTTTGAATTTTGCACTATACGAACTAAGTAGAAAAATAATGTGTTTATATGTCGTATAAAACGAAAAGAGTACATTTTGTTTTAATGTGTATTTTTTAATTTTACAATATAGGAACTAAGTTGAAGAAAGAATGTGTTAATATGTCGCATATTTACAAACAAAGTATATTTTATAAAAATGTTTACTTCTGATGTTTGCACTATAGGAACTAAGTAGAAAAAGAATATGTTTATATGTCATATATTTATATACAAGGTAAATTTTATAAAAATATTTACTTCTGATTTTTGCACTATTGGAACTAATTAGAAAAAAAATGTGTTCATATGTCATATATTTATATACAAGGTAAATTTTATAAAAATATTTACTTCTGATATTTGCACTATGCGAACTAAGTAGAAATAAAATGTGTTTATATGTCGCTAAAAAAAGTAAATTTTTAAAAAATGTTTATTATTGAATTTTGCACTATAGGATCTAAGTAGAAAAAGAATGTGTTTATGTCGCATAAATATAAAAAAGTAAATTTTTTAAATGTTTATTTGTGAATTTTGCACTATAGGAACTAAGTAGAAAAAGAATGTGTTTATATGTCGCATAAAAAGAAAAGAGTAAATTTTTTTTTAATGTTTATTTTTGAATTTTGCACTATAGGAACTAAGTAGAAAAAAATAATGTGTTAATATGTCACATATTTACATACAAAGTACATTTTATAAAAATGTTTACTTCTGAATTTTGTACTATAGGAACTAAGTAGAAAAAGAATGTGTTTATATGTAGCATTAATAAAGAAAAAGTAAATTTTAAAAAATTTATTTTTGAATTTTGCAATATAGGAACTAAGTAGAAGTAGAATGAGTTTATAAGTCGCATATTTACATACAAAGTAAATTTTATAAAACTGTTTATATAAATTTTCACCCATATGATTCAATAGTTCTTATGTCATTTGTTTCCGCTGAGCTTACGTTTCTTTGTCTATCTATTATTTTGTTCACCAATGGTGTTAGATGTCGCGAGGGAAGTATTCTGTTCTTTCTTTTTCTTCTGCGTTCAGCATCTACGGTCACGTTATATTGTCAGGCCTGTCCTGTCGTCAGGGCAAAGTCCACTGTCTACTCCAGGTCAGAGCGATTGCCCCATAGCTTTTGCCTCAAATCTGTATCCTATGGCCAGGTTGGTTTCTCTGCTCTTTGTATGTTGGGCGATCCTGATGGTTGGAGATGTGACAGAAGTTGGTTCTCTTCTGCCTGCTTGTGGTTGATTTAGAAATTTGAGTATATATTAGATGGTTTGGCATGTGTTTCATTTTTTTCCCCTTTGTACAAGCACTCTTTCCTTTTTTTCTGTCATCCAATGGGGTGGATGTTTACATGTTTTTCCATTGCATGCATTAGAGTGGTTTTTATCCCTCATGAGATTATTTGACATCCTGCATTTTTTACTTTCGATAGGTGATCAGTATTTGTTTTTGATTCTGATGCCCAGGATGTTATTCCACATTCTACTACAGGTCTGACTGTACTGATGTAGACTTTTCGGAGAATACTTCCATTTTCTCCCCAACTTGTGCCTGCAAGTTTCTTCATCAAGGATAGTTTCCTGGTTGCTTTTTGCTCAGTGGTTATCAGGAGTGGTTTCCAGGTGAGTCGCTTGTCTAGTTTGACCCTGAGATAATCTCCTCATGTGCTAACTCACTTTCATTTATTGGTAGATTTGTTTTTCTTGGTGGTTTGAAAGTGAGAAGATGGTTTTTCACAGTTTTGGAGAGGTTTATCTGGACTCCCCAGGTCAGATGCCCATTCACTTAGGGTGTCAAGTGTGGTCTGCATTCTGTTTTTGCAGTGGACAGGTTGCCTGCCACACTCCAGCAAAGTCATCTGCGTGAAGGGTCTTTGAAATATGATGTGACAGTTTCTCTCCAATATCACTGATGAATACTAGGAAGAGGGTAGCAGAGATCACTCCTCCTTGTTGGAGTACAAACACGTTTGCTTAGTTTGCCATCTACTTTTACTCTTGCAGTGCGGTAGCAGAGGAAATCTTTTACCCAGTTAAACATTCTTCCTTCAATTTTGTTTTGGAGAAGCTTGAAGAGGACTCCATCTTTTCACACCTTATCAAAGGCCTTACTCTAGTCCATAAAAGTTGCCAGCACTTTTTCCTTCTTTTGAAAAGCATTTTCAATTTCCTGTGCTAGGTATATGAGCTGGTCTTCAGTGCTTCGATTTTTTCTATAGGCCGACTGTGTCTCTTGGTGAGCTTTTGGTTTCCTTCTAGGTATTTTATCAGTCTAGAGTTGACCTCATACCATTGCTTTTTCCTATGCAACTCAAGAGGCTGACTGGTCGGTAGCTTGACTTGCTGGTTTTTTTTCTTTTGTTTTTTTTACCGAATGGGATGATGACAGCTTCACGCCAAGTCTGGAATTTTGCCAGTTCTCCATGACTGGTTGAAGATGGTAAGGAGCTTGTTTCTGCTCACTGGCCCTAGGTTCCTGATCAAATCATTGGTTATGCCATCCTTTTCTGGGGCCTTTTTGGTTTTTAGTTTTCCTATGGCACCATTTAGTTCTGCGATGGTAAAAGGTGTCTTCATGCATGGCTTGGGATTTGAATTCAGTTTTCTTGAATTTCTGTTTTTACGTCTTTGATACCTTCAGAGAAAGTGTTGTTGTACTTTCTTCCTTATAGAAGTCAGCTAAAATGTTTGCAGCCATTTTACCTGTGTGGAATTTCCCTGCATCTTTGATGACAGTCTTGTAGAGTGGATTCTTTTTTCTTCATTTAGACCTCTTGTAAGATTCTGTACATGGAAACTGATACATGGTCCCTTCCTCCCAGTTGACTTTCTACTGTTCTTGTAATGTGTCTAGTCATCTGTTGCCATGGCAAGATCTGGTGAGCTAATTTTTATCCAGTCTCTGGATTAGAATGTTGGTGTATCATCTGGCTGGTTTATTAGAATTAGTTTGTTTTCCATCATCCAGGCCACAGGGGTGACCAGAAGACACAGAATTAGAAACAATGTCATAAGAGAAAAAGTGGGTGTCATATCAATTCTACAATACATACAAAACCAACAGATACAATGGTTTGGTCATCTGGAAAGAATGCTGTGTGATTCATTAGTTTATAAATCATATTTGAAGAGAGGAGAAGCAGAAATAAGAGCGAGAGGTAGACCTAGAGTACGCTGGATGACAACATCAAAGAGAGATTACACGAACACCAAATTACATTTTCTGAAGCTGCCAGAAAAGCGAGAACAAGAACATTGTATCTCCCTCTACACTTGTAAAGGGTAAAAGAGGAAGGAAAAATAGACCCAATTAAGGCTGGGGGACAAGGACTTTGCGATCTGAAAAACATTTCTGCGTCAACTGGAGAATGAACCCAGGATCACTCATATGCGAAGCCAGTGCACTAACCACTTCGCTACTCTGCACATATGCATACATACATATAAAACATGCCCCCGAGGGTGCTTCTGTCATCTACATCTTTGTATACTAGCTCTAACTCTTTGATCTAATGCCATGTAATGATAGTCTAGAGAACGGAATGTGCTATCGTAGTTTACAGCTTGGTTTTGATAGATGTGCCTATACATCTGAATTCAGCATGACTTTTGGGTCACTATGACCAAAACCACCTGCAGTAAAGACCTGTGTGCAAAAAGTAAACATGACCTGAAATGCTAATTATTTATCATTTTCATGAATTTCATTGGTCAGTCTTGTCTCTCTTTGGCATGCAACCCAAAGTACGAGGCGTGTTCAAATGAAAACGGGACTTGTTACACCACGCGTGATAGAGCGCACTGATATTGATGACATTTTGCACTAGTAATGAGTATCCAATAATTTACATATGGTCACGTGTTCATCTTCCCAGCATGCATATGTGCTGCAGAAGACTGTTAACAATATGGCGGGTGTGATTCCGAACCCGTCCAAAGTGAATCAGCGTGCTGTGATCCAGTTTCTTTCATTTGAAGGATGTCAAGCAGTAGACATTCATCGGAGAATGAAGGCAGCATATGGTGACAAATGTTTGTCGAGGACCAGAGTGATGGAGTGGGTGCGTATGTTTAAAGACGGACGTGAGTTAACGGCAGATCTTGCACGGCCAGGTCAGGCGCATATTGTTGCAACAGAAGAAGCCATAGCCGTGCTTGATAAAGCAGTACTGACTGACCGTCGTCGGAGCATTCGTTCGCTTGCAGAAGAATTCCATATGTCAATTGGGACAGCTCACATGGTTGTTCGGAAGAAATTGAACTATCGGAAGGTGTGTTCACAGTGGGTCCCACGGATGTTGACTGACCACCATAAGGAAGAACGGATGGGGTGGAGTTTGAACCACCTGATGCGTTACAGGGCAGAGGGTGATGCATTTCTGTTGAGCATTGTGGCAGGTGATGAATCGTGGTGCCACCACTATGAACCGAGCAGCAAAATTGACAGCATGCAATGGAAACATCCAGGTTCACCAAAACCCAAAAAATTCAAGACACAGGTTTCTGCTGGGAAGGTTATGGTGACTGCATTTTTTGACCATGAAGGGCTTTTGTTGACTGATTTTAAGGAACCTGGTGTCAACATCAATGCCGCCCATTATAAAGACACTTTAGACAAGCTGCATAAGGCCATCAAGGCTAAGCGACCAGGCAGACTTTCTCAAGGTGTGATTCTTCTCCACGACAACGCTCGTCCGCACGTCGCAAAAATTGTGCAGGAAACATTGGCAAAGAAGAATTGGGAAGTTCTTCATCACCCAGCCTATAGTCCCGATTTATCCCCGTGTGATTTCCATTTGTTCGGACCGTTGAAGAAAGCACTAAAGGGACAGCGATTCAACAGCGACGCAGACGTGAAGACAGCGATGACCACATGGTTCAGAGAACAGCCACGCAACTTTTTCTCGGACGGCATTCGACGTCTACCTAAACAGTGGGATGCTTGCCTAAATGCATACGGAGATTTTTTCTGATGAACCCAGGTGCATTCTTATTCACAAGTGGTTGCTTTGTTCAATTCCGTTGAAAATATTAAATTGCGTATGATACTTTTTAAATAAATCCACAAGTCCCGTTTTCATTTGAACACGCCTCGTATATAACTAGTGACCAACAAAAAACATGAAAATAATTTTAAAAAACGTAACAAATGAAGTCTAGTTTACGTTCTGGTGATAGATCTATACTGGAGTCGGCCATGCTTTGACCTATGGGATGGGACAGTCAATTCTACCCTGAATTCTCCTTAATTGTCTTTTACAACATGCATGTCAGGTCACAGTGTTGCCATTTTCCTTTTTAGGTCAAAGTGACAAACAAGCAAAGTTGAAGTTTGTTTTGAATCATAAACAAATTAATCACAAACACAAAACATAATCCACGCCACAATTACTTCTAACTCTTACTTTTGCATATCTACGCTCACCGCTAATTGTTCTGCTTCATTTTCCCTGGCAAGGATAAGATAACCTTGGTGGTTAAATTGTATATCAGGTGGACCTTCATCTGAAAAAATGTGCATACAAAAATTGTATTAAATTAAAATAAATATGTACAGAGTTTTCAAGTTATAGAAGATTGTTTGACTCAATGTGTCCAGAGTATTCAAGCTCCAGAAGATTGTTCGACTCAATGTGTCCAGGGTTTTCAAGTTCCAGATGGTTCCAGAGTTTTCAAGTTCCAGAAGATTGTTCGACTCAATGTTTTCAGAGTTTTTAACTTCAAGAATATTGTTCAACTCAATGTTTTCAGAGAATTCAAGGTCCAGAAGATTGTTTGACTCAATGTGTCCTGAGTTTTCCAGTTCTAGAAGATTGTTCGACTCAATGTGACACTTGGATGCAGTGCCAAATCTTTGTATACTAGCAACCTGCAGTATTCTACTCTGAAGGGGACTCGCAGACATAAAAAATAATTAGAAGTAAGTGGTTATAGAAACATAATTAATACTAGCTTACAGGTACAAACATCAATAATCTCATGCCATACAACACTGTAGGGAAGGAATGTTAGCAGGACGACAGTATTAGATTACCACTTTCCACATCTGGAGACAGGAGGACACCACTTCATACCCATCTAGCAGTTATTTTAGAGTTAACTCAGGAATAGATGAGAAGCAAATATATTTTTAGTTCATAACCGAAGTCACAGTAAAACTCATGTTTAACAGATGATATTTGATGTCACGCATGAACTCAGAGGCACACAGAGACTGAAGTCACGGTAAAACTCACATTTAACAGATGATATTTGATGTCACGCATGAACTCAGAGACTGAAGTCACGGTAAAACTCACATTTAACAGATGACATTTGATGTCATGCATGAACTCAGAGGCACACAGACACTGAAGTCACAGTAAAACTCACGTTTAACACTCAGATGACATTTGATGTCATGCATGAACTCAGAGGTACACAGAGATAACTTGACATTTTCTGGGACAGAGAACTGGTGTCGCACACCTTCCCAAGAAAGTAGACTTGAAGCTCTTGTGTACTGGAAGTAAAAAATAACAGTATTTTATTATCAAATTTTCTGACAAAATTAGAAATAAATGTTTTCCATCGGCACTTCAGCATTTGCTGTTGTGCTTCAATTTTGATCTGCTGTACCATGTTATATATCCTTCATGCTGTTAATTCAACAGTGCACAAGCATCCATCCATTAATTCAACAGTGCACAAGCATCCATCCATTAATTCAATAGTGCACAAGCATCCATCCATCCATTAATTCAACAGTGCACAAGCATCCATCCATTAATTCAACAGTGCACAAGCATCCATCCATTAATTCAATAGTGCACAAGCATCCATCCATCCATAAACTCATAAGGGTCGTATGGGTACTACATTCGATGCGTCACCTTCAACTGTACCCTGAAATATTGTTTTTGACAAGGAATCATGTCTGCAAACATGTCTAAACAATATAATTTTAGCTTGACTTGATTTTGGTTTTACATATACATTGACTATTCTTTGTAAGTGTTTGTATGGGATTAAGGTATAAAGTGGTGGTGCCCAACTCCTCTCCAACCCTGTTGATGTCTCTATATGCTGTATAATATAATATAATAGTGTTTATTATGCAGAAATAACAGTAAGATAATATATCCATGATGGGCAAGGTACTTGGCTCAAACCTGGTTCAACTGTGTATTAGTGCCATTCAGAAAGGTATGGCAACCAAATAAATGTATTTATATTGCCTATAGAATCACTTTAAATATATAGTACTCACATGAGAAACAGGTAATGAAGTTCTACTGAATGACGATTAACACTTTATCACTGTTGGATGTTTACGTGAAATAATATACACAACAAAACACAGGATATAAATATAAAATATAAATATATATTAGATTACATATTTTTTCCAGAACATAGTTGGTCTTTTTTTTATATATCTTCTGAACTCTTCAAGATTCTGGATGAGTTAATCCGCCACAGCCAAGGGCATGTTTAAACTTCAGCACTTTGCATAAAAATGATGATGATGACATGCTAAATTCAGGAAGCCTATACGTTACAGAAAAAAATATAGAGCTACAGATTTCTTCCCTTTAATAGAAATAAAGATCAGGCAAATAAAATACTTTGGACACATTAAAAGACATGACACCTTATTGAAGACCTTACTTGAGGGCAAAGTCAAAGGGAAGCGAGCAAGAGGTAGGCAGAGATACAAGTGGGAGAGTAACATTACACGATGGACGTGTTACAGTCTAGCAGAGTGTACCACCAAGACAAGAGACAGGAGATGTTGGAGATACGTTGTGGAGATGGCACTTGATGATGATGATATAGCTACAGATGTCTTCCTTTTTATATATAAGTATATAGCTACAGATTTCTTCCTTTTTATATATATGTATATAGCTACAGATTTCTTCCCTTTTATATATATGTATATAGCTACAGATTTCTTCCCTTTTATATATATGTATATAGCTACAGATTTCTTCCCTTTTATATATATATATATATATATATATATATATATATATATATATATATATATATATATATATATATATATATATATATATATATATAAACACAAATATATATAAACACAAATATATAGTGATCCTACAAATGCATCTAAACATACCACAACAATTATATCAAACATATTCAAATATCTGAAGGCATACTTACTGCAGGATCCCTCTCAATGATTGTAACATTTAATGCCTTTTGACTATAATTTTTCAGCCAGTAAGCAACCGATGATCCAACAATTCCTCCACCAATGATCAGGAAATCTGTTTCTCTTGGGACCTCAGTTCCTGGTGGCTCCATTGTTTTAATACCTTCAAACTCTTCTTTTAGAACAATCCATGGAGATCTATATTGACCTGTGATAGATAATAAAACAATCACTGACAACTGTATCACACTCTCAATCCATCTATCTATTCACTAAACCCAAAGTATATAACTAGTGACCAACAAAAAACATGAAAATAATTTTAAAAAATGTAACGAATGAAGTCTAGTTTACGTTCTGGTGATAGATCTATACTGGAGTCGGCCATGCTTTGACCTATGGGATGGGACAGTCAATTCTACCCTGAATTCTCCTTAATTGTCTTTTACAACATGCATGTCAGGTCACAGTGTTGCCATTTTCCTTTTTAGGTCAAAGTGACAAACAAGCAAAGTTGAAGTTTGTTTTGAATCATAAACAAATTAATCACAAACACAAAACATAATCCAAGCCACAATTACTTCTAACTCTTACTTTTGCATATCTACGTTCACCGATAATTGTTCTGCTTCATTTTCCCTGGCAAGGATAAGATAACCTTGGTGGTTAAATTGTATATCAGGTGGACCTTCATCTGAAAAAATGTGCATACAAAATTTGTATTAAATTAAAATAAATGTGTACAGAGTTTTCAAGCTCCAGAAGATTGTTCGACTTAATGTTTTCAGAGAATTCAAGTTCCAGAAGATTGTTCGACTCAATGTGTCCAGAGTTTTCAAGTTCCAGATGGTTCCAGAGTTTTCAAGTTCCAGAAGGTTCCAGAGTTTTCAAGTTTCAGAAGATTGTTCGACTCAATGTTTTCCAGTTCTAGAAGATTGTTCGACTCAATGTGACACTTGGATGCAGTGCCAAATCTTTGTATACTAGCAACCTGCAGTATTTTACTCTGAAGGGGACTCACAGACATAAAAAATAATTAGAAGTAAGCGGTTATAGAAACATAATTAATACTAGCTTACAGGTACAAACATCAATAATCTCATGCCATACAACACTGTAGGGGAGGAATGTTAGCAGGACGACAGTATTAGATTACCACTTTCCACATCTGGAGACAGGAGGACACCACTTCATACCCATCTAGCAGTTATTTTAGAGTTAACTCAGGAATAGATGAGAAGCAAATATATTTTTAGTTCATAACCGAAGTCACAGTAAAACTCACGTTTAACAGATGATATTTGATGTCACGCATGAACTCAGAAACTGAAGTCACAGTAAAACTCACATTTAACAGATGATATTTGATGTCATGCATGAACTCAGAGGCACACAGACACTGAAGTCACAGTAAAACTCACGTTTAACAGATGATATTTGATGTCACGCATGAACTCAGAGGAACACAGAGACTGAAGTCACGGTAAAATTCACATTTAACAGATGATATTTGATGTCATGCATGAACTTAGAGGCACACAGACACTGAAGTCACAGTAAAACTCACGTTTAACACTCAGATGACATTTGATGTCATGCATGAACTCAGAGGTACACAGAGATAACTTGACATTTTCTGGGACAGAGAACTGGTGTCGCACACCTTCCCAAGAAAGTAGACTTGAAGCTCTTGTGTACTGGAAGTAAAAAATAACAGTATTTTATTATCAAATTTTCTGACAAAATTAGAAATAAATGTTTTCCCTGGGAAGCTAAGAAGAGGAGGATCTCTGCAAAATAGCAGTGGCTTTTCATTGCATCCTTAAGAATACCTCCGCAGCTAAGGGGTTAACAATTCTATATTAAAATCAATTTTAATTATGTAAATTAGCCATTATGAATATTAATTAGCTTTGGTTGTATTTATAAATTATGGCTGTGTAATCCATAGATTCGTCTAGTATTCCAGAACACAAAAATGTATAGTATATAAGATAATTTTTCTCGTAAATAATTGAAATATTTAATAATTACACTAAATTCAATGTTAATTATGCAAATTAGCCGCCATTTTGAATATTTAATAACCCCAATTTCTTCAGAAAATTAGCACAATGTAATAAACAGATGTGTCTTGTCTGTGCGCACACAAAAATATAGTTTATGTGGTATTTTATTATATTCAATAGTTATATAATTTATTTCCATTTTAATTATGCTAATAAGGTGCCATTTTGAATATTAATTAGTTCTGCTTGCATCTAAAAATTACAGAAATGTTATCAACAGATCCATCTTGTCTTTGCAAACACAAAAATATATATATTATGTGGCATTTAAATATATTTAATTAGTATATAATTCTTTTATAAATTTTAAATATGCTAATTAGCTGCCATTTTTCAATATTAATTAGTTGTGCGTGCTTCTGAAATATACAGAAATGGGATCAACAGTTGTGTCTTGTCTCCGCAAAAAAAAAATGTATAGTTTGTGTGTTGTATTATTGAAAATAACAAAGATAATTTAAAAATTATCAGCTTTGCTACATTTTGTGGTCACAAGTTTTATTTATATTTTTCTATATATGACATGTAAATTATTTTGATGCTAAATTAATTTTGTAAAAATTCATAACTTTTTACATGGTTGACATACAGACTTGGTTGCGGTATCGTTGAATTGCAATTTTGGCACATTCGTCATTCAGGGCTACACTGTGACCTTTGATCTAGTTTCGAGGTATTCCCTAACATTTCCCAAGTAAGATGAGATATGATCAAAGGTCAAGGTTGGAATAGGGGAAATCAGCATTGGGCAAGCTGGTGTGGTTTTTGGTATGGTGAAAAAAAAAGGGATCTTCTCTTCCCCCCCCCCCCCCCCACACCCTAATTGCAAATAATAAAATTGGTAAATTGTTCTTTTCTACGGTCACTGCGCTATAAATAGCACACTGTTTTCATGTTTAAGCAGATGAAGTCACGGAGTTCCGCGAGAAAATCAATCACTGTGATGCGTGCAGTGACGTCACACCCTGCCAAGTGATTGTGTGCCATGGAGCTATAAATCATATCGATTCACCCTTACACAAGAATTCTTAGAGAATTAATCATTAATTCTAAACATTTTTCTAACCCTTCTCCCCCCTCCTAAAAATATCTATAAACTAATTCCAATCCTTTTAACCCCCCTTTACCAAAAGCTATGGTACCAGATTGTCATTCTGCCGGGATCATCATTCTTATCATGTTAGGAAATACATAAAAACTAGGTCAAATTTCACTGTGACCGTAGAAACGAAAGATGTGCCATAAAGTTTATCACACCTGTTTTTCCTTTCTAAAAATGTTAACATTTAGTTTGGCCACACACGAGGCATTTCAGCTATTGTAGTCCTGAAGGGGTGTAACAGACCTGACATATTTATTACCCAGCGCTGAATGAAATAATTCGCGTGGAGGCTTGGATTTCGCTTCTGGTTCAAAGATACCGTTTCTCAATTTTGCGAATTTTATACAGCAGCCAGAGTGTGTGCATTTGCAAGCACAACTCAACATTTTCCATCCTCATATTTTTGTACAAGTCCTATTAGGTTGTCATTGTTTTTGACCAGTGCACATTCAATATTTATACAGGTAAGACAATTTCGCTGTTCTTCATGTTAATTTAGTAGGCCTAATATCATTACTTTACATACAGTGTCAAATTTGTTAGATCATCGTTTACCATAAGAATGTACAAATTAAACCTATTATGCCACGATAAACACTAGTTTAGCATGTATATCTAGTTAGATCACATTTTACTTGTGCAAATATGATCGAAATTAGTTACATTGCGCAATTAGATCATGTAAAAGATTCATTCTTTGTGTAGCATTAACGTTACGAACTTGTCTTCATGATAATTTTTCTATTCGTGGTCGGCAAATATAAGTCCAAAATAAACCTATTATGCCACCATCAAATACTAGTTTAGCTTGTATATCTAGTTAGATCTCATTTTACTTGTGCAAATATGATCGAAATTAGTTACATTGCGCAATTAGATCATGTAAAAGATTCATTCTTTGTGTAGCATTAACGTTACGAACTTGTCTTCATGATAATTTTTCTATTCGTGGTCGGCAAATATAAGTCCAAAATAAACCTATTATGCCACCATCAAACACTAGTTTAGCATGTATATCTAGTTAGATCTCATTTTACTTGTGCAAATATGATCGAAATTAGTTACATTGCGCAATTAGATCATGTAAAAGATTCATTCTTTGTGTAGCATTAACGCTACGAACTTGTCTTCATGATAATTTTTCAATTGGTTGTCGGCAAATATTAAGTCCAAAATAAACCTATTATGCCACCATCAAACACTAGTTTAGCATGTATATCTAGTTAGATCTCATTTTACTTGTGCAAATATGATCGAAATTAGTTACATTGCGCAATTAGATCATGTAAAAGATTCATTCTTTGTGTAGCATTAACGTTACGAACTTGTCTTCATGATAATTTTTCTATTCGTGGTCGGCAAATATAAGTCCAAAATAAACCTATTATGCCACCATCAAATACTAGTTTAGCTTGTATATCTAGTTAGATCTCATTTTACTTGTGCAAATATGATCGAAATTAGTTACATTGCGCAATTAGATCATGTAAAAGATTCATTCTTTGTGTAGCATTAACGTTACGAACTTGTCTTCATGATAATTTTTCTATTCGTGGTCGGCAAATATAAGTCCAAAATAAACCTATTATGCCACCATCAAACACTAGTTTAGCATGTATATCTAGTTAGATCTCATTTTACTTGTGCAAATATGATCGAAATTAGTTACATTGCGCAATTAGATCATGTAAAAGATTCATTCTTTGTGTAGCATTAACGCTACGAACTTGTCTTCATGATAATTTTTCAATTGGTTGTCGGCAAATATTAAGTCCAAAATAAACCTATTATGCCACCATCAAACACTAGTTTAGCATGTATATCTAGTTAGATCTCATTTTACTTGTGCAAATATGATCGAAATTAGTTACATTGCGCAATTAGATCATGTAAAAGATTCATTCTTTGTGTAGCATTAACGTTACAAACTTGTCTTCATGATAATTTTTCAATTCGTGGTCGGCAAATATAAGTCCAAAATAAACCTAATATGCCACGATCAAACACTAGTTTAGCTTGTATATCTAGTTAGATCTCATTTTACTTGTGCAAATATGATCAAAATTAGTTAAATTGCGCAATTAGATCATGTAAAAGATTCAATCTTTGTGTAGCATTAACGCTACGAACTTGTTCTGTGTGATAGTTATCAATCGCGGTTGGATCCCCATAACCGTTCGAATAAGTTTGTTGCATGCTACACATACACAGAAAAGTAATTTACTATTGTAATAAGTATATGTTATACGTTTCTTTTGTGAAAATGTGTTAATAATATTTTTAAATTTATTTCAAAACAGGATGGATCACTGCAGTTCACTACACATGCGATTTTTGAATGATTTGTGCAGAATTTGTGTAGGAAGAACATTATCTAAGAAAGATAAAAGGATGCAGAAGAAACCACGGTCCTGTAGCTTATATCAAAGTGACCTGGCTAGTATTTATGGGATACATATCATGGACGATATTGAAACAAAACATTCAACCACATTGTGTGTCAAGTGTGTAATGCGAAATCATAAACTCAAAATCAACAAGGATAGTAAATCTCTAGCTCGAGCCAAATTGATAGCTACTAACAGTGCCCACATCTGGATGGATTTTAATCCTAACCTGTTTTAGAATGTTCCGTGTGTAGTCATCATCAAAGTATGAACTGTGGCAGCATAAAAAGAAAGAGCGATTTTGATAATTCTGATAATGATCATGATGTATCTGTGTCTGTGTTATTTCCTGCTACAGAAACAGAGGAAGATATTCTAATGCCAGTGACAGCAAGATAGTCTCCACAACTCACCAATAGTAATAACAATCCAACAAATTTAACAGTACCCACAGCTCGCCGTTGTCTTCAATATAATAATGGAATATTTTCCACATTTGCAACAACTGCATATCCACAATGTAGCTATACCAGCACACCTTCTATATTTACACCTGCATTTGCACATCTTCACTATAACAGCACACCTTCCACATTTACAACACCTGCATATCCACAATGTAGTTATACCAGCACACCCTCCACATATTTTAGACCTTCAGCACCCAATAACATACACGATTCTGCTATATCTAGCATATAACCTGCAGTTACAACATGTACAGTTTCTGAATTCAGAAAGTTAACATCAGACAGCGCCACTTCTCCCATGATGAAACATGACTTTAGTTTTAAAAAATCTATCAGCAAACCTATATCAGAACCATTGACAAATAAGGAGGAATTATTACTCACACATCTAATTAGAAGGAAGCTTTACAACAACCCTAATAAACTTTTACGGTGCAAAACAGGAGGACAACCTTTAGTGTTTCAAAGAATAATAGTTCCACGAAAACAAACAAATCTAATTGGCACACCAACAAAAAGAAGAAGAACTAATTTGCTATGCAGTGTACGGAAACATATTGCATGAGATACGCGATACATGTGGGAGAATAACATCACAAGATGGACAGGGTACAGTCTAGCAGAGTGCATCACCAAAACAAGAGGCAGGGGATGTTGAGATCTGTTGCAGCCAACCTTTGTTGCAGAAATGGTACTAGATGATGTCTACCTGCCAAGTTTCTGGCTTGCCTCCCCTGATTTCACCAGGGGACAATTGAAGGGTTTCTCTTATTTCCCTTGAATTTTCTAATTGCAATTGAATTGACAGTGGGCGTGAACAGTGAACATGCCCACCTCTGGTTTATTGATATCTCCTTAAAAACTAAAAGTCCATCTAGTCACAGGTGTGTTATGCAAAAAAAATTAATCTCACTGTCTGCATTGAGAGTTGCAGCATGTCTTTCATTGTGGCGCATGTGCAATTGCTGGTGGGGAAAACAGTTTTAGGAGTGCGTGTACATGAGCAGTGGAAAGAAAAAATTACCACTTCAAGTTTACCGAAAACACTAATATTCAACCAATCTCAAGTGTCATGCAGAGTGGCATAGGCAATCATGTTTCTCCACAACTCTTTGGTGTTGTTAATAAGTTCAGCTGGTGACTTCTTTTTGTGCCACAGTGACAACCACAACTGTCAACACATCCAGAAATTTGTCTTCCTGTCTCTTCTCCCGTTGACCTTTCCGGTGGTTACAAAAATAGGTGAAAGTACAGAATAGCTCTCTGCTGTGCTATAAATAGCAAGCTGTTTACATTTTTAACTAGGTGACGTCACAGATTCCTGTGTAACACACATGAAGTTGAAATAGATGCTGTGGCGTCACATGTCCCGAAGCAAACGAGTTTTAGTTATCACTATCGCTGCACATAATAGCACTAAAGAAAATGACATTTTGTTACGCGGTGTGCTGTCTCTACCTGCCGAAAATGCACTAACGTTTGTATTTTAGTGTTTTCTACGTATTGGCATCTATCAATTTCACTGGTGTTACACAGAAATCCATGAGGTTGAATAGTTAAAGATGTAAACGGTGTGCTATTGCAGTTCCTAATCCCCAACCCCTAATCATATCCCGTAATCCCTATTCCCCAAAACTAATCCCTATTCCCCAAACTAATCCCTATTCTCCAAACCTTCTCCCTATTCCCCAAACCTACTCCCTATTCCCCAAACCTACTCCCTATTCCCCAAACCTACTCCCTATTCCCCAAACCTACTCCCTAATCCTAATCCCTACGGCTAGCCCACAGGTGACGATATACCACAACACTAGAGGTACAACTTAGCATTAAAAGCAACTGGTGTAACAACATGAATAATATGACAATCACCTTATTGAGAATTTTCTGCAGGATACACTTTTTTAACTCCGAAAGGAACTTCATGAATATATCATTCGAACCGACATGCTTCCTTCTCCATATATACTCACATAAATACGATGAAAATTGCCCTGAACATCTTCTACCCTGAATTCTAAATTCTCTTTTAACACTACCCCATAAACCCTCCATAGTATTTGTATCCTCTGCTCCTGTTCGTTTCTTTCCGTCTGCTACTGTATACCACTGCGCATGTCCCTTATTAATAGCACTCTACAAGGCAATCCCAAAACAAAGGTCAGAAAACACATCGAAACTAAAATATTAGGGTAAATATATAATAACCACTGGAAAGATCAAGGGGAGAAGAGATAGGGTACGACAAAGAGAAAAGTTGCTAGATGGACTAGTATTATAATTATAGATAGCACGGTAGCAGTTCATCAACCGAGCTATTGACAACACAAGAGCGCCGAGACAGAGTCGTGGAGACACACATGATCGATGACACTCACACTCTATTGAGTATTGATTGATAGTAAATATTGCCTATAAATTACCAGGACAACCAAGTACAATATGAACTCATATATTCTTTTTTGTTTAGTATATAACTGCAAACTCACATAGCTCTCTCTCTCTCTCTCTCTCTCTTTCTATCTATATTTCACTTATTGGACTTTTCTTGTTTCTACATTGACATTGATTTTGAATTACAAACTTCTAGTTCTAGCAGTTGTTATTGTTACCAGTGACTCGTAGAAGATTCAATCATTTGTTAATGTAATGAAGTTAAGTGTGATTTTTACAAATTTAATACTAAATTCATTTTTGAAAATTCATACAAATAAGTAAAATTGCATAAAACAGTTAGTTTTTACGGATTATGCAAAATAAATTGAGATAAATTATATTCTAAAACAATTTAATAATCACATTAAGCTGCATGGCAAGCTGGCAATTTCTGGTAAAACAATATCGGAGGCGATCTGTGTTGTACTTTCGTTATCAACAGCTAACGTGTCGGTGGATATTAGACTTGCCAGTTCTCGTGCTACAGGAGCAGATTTGTATCATTGAGAGAATCCAGGAAATATTGTCACACCTGGAGATATTATCACAACAAACACTAGATTCATGAGGTATTCTTTATGCACTGTTACATTGTAGCAAAGTAAGTAAAGTAAGAATACCACAATTACCTGTTTTCGATATGTTGCAAAAACAGCGATCTTCTTTCACTTTCAGATCAAGACTTATTAAAAGACATATATACTAATATAGTTTTACTAAGTTTACACACTTTACTAACAAATTTATAACGACAAGAGCAGTAAAGAAATACACAATAGATGTTAGTAAAGCCAAGCCCTAGGGCGCAAATGGCACCAATCTTCAGAAACAACATGTCATTGTCAGTAGATTTAAGATTTAAACACCAAAATAACATATAACAGAACACTATTCACATCGATTATTATGCCAACGCTGTGCTACCAATGCCAGACATGGACAACGACAGCACAAGAAAAACGTAAACTTATGACAGTTGAAATGGCATACAGTATCGGAGTATATGTCATACTTGCGCAGAATCCTAGAAATATCGCAGAGTGAGAAATGTGGACATTATTATCATTAATTAGACAAAGAACTGGCACCATCCTGATCTTAGAATAATTATTAAGAGCCAACCGATCAAATGGTTTGCACACATCAGCAGACTACCACCAGACAGCATACCAAAGCAAGCTATGCTACACAGATACAGTAAAGGCAGACCACGATAACGATGAAAAGATTAAGGGGAGAAGAGACAGGGGACGACAAAGAAAATTACTAGATGGACTTGTATTATACTAGATGGACCCAATACAACCAAGCATAGTCCTAATGAGATGCCATAAGTATTTGTAGGAACATGTTGGTGGAATAGTTTCTTACTATACTGTACTATTGAGAACTAGTTAGTGCACTGGCATTATAGTCTGGTGTATTGTGGTTTCATTTCAGTTTATCTGGAAATAGTTGTACAAATTAACAACGGCTGCTCAGTCTGAAGAAGTGGGTATCATGTGTCCTGGAAAACTAAAGGTGGTTGGTCTTTTGTTCTTGTGACATTACTTTCTCAGGAGGTTGAGCAGGCTTCTTCATCGTCCCTGTGTATGCAGTTTGTCAATGAAAAATACGGATTTAAATACCTTATTCCTCAAAGGCGTGTACAAGAAATACTTGGCTAGAGGAATGCACAAAGACTGCAACTGATAATGTGCCTACTATCTAAATAACCTCAGGTGTGATAGAAAGCTGGAGAGATTTAGTTAGTTATTCCTCTAGGGCCAAAGACGGATGTCATAGATTTCCATGTCTCTCGTTTCATTGCAATTTGCTTTAGATCTTCATTGTTTCTACTACCGATGGTGAAACGTTCCCTTGTAATAGTTCTACGTAAAGTTTCTTTTGGTCTTCCTCGTTACTTCTTGCCTTTTGGTGACTACATCAAAGCTTGACAGGGGAGTCTTTCAGTATCCATTCGTAGTGCGTGTCCGATGTAATTCCAGCTACGCTTTCTAATATAGGTGGATACATATTCTTGTTTTGATTCTTCTCTGACAACTGTGTTTGATTTGAAGTCTGACCAACGTATGTTCAGTAGACTTCTAAGACATTTATTTTCAAAGGTGTTTCATCTTTGCTCTAATTTTGATGTTGCTTTCCAACTTTCGCATCCATATGTTAATGTTGGAATTATGCAGGAGTTGACGGTTTTGTGTTATTTCTTAGTGTTTTTGAATGCCAGCTATTTGATAGTTTATTGAATGAGTTAGCAGCCAATGCAATACGGTGTGATATTTACAGAGAGATTGCAGTCAAGGAAATCACAATCACTAATGTTTGAGTTTGCTTAGATTGTATATGTATCAATGTATCAAAACACCTGAAGACTATTGTGTCAAGAAACTGAATATGTTGTCATTAAATTTCAGAATTCAACATCAAAGAATGACATAGATTCCCGAAGCAAAAACCTTTCTATTGAGCAGGTGAAGGAGAAGGTGTCTGTTGCTGTTACAGAGCTGAAAATATGGAGGAGTATCACCATGGAGACGGCTTGAAGTATCAAAAGGCTATTGGAGACCTTTACTGGGACTACAGCAACGAAAGAACAGAGCTAGGTGACTTTCTGGCGGACTTGGGGTATGCAGGTGAGATCTATTGTTAGTACAATATGCACAAGAGCAATCTTCCTTTATGTCAGTACATATCAATAATAAATAAATGTAAGATTATATTTTAAATGGTTCCTATTACGTTTAAGTTATATCAGCTCCAATTAATTGTTTACTAGTGTCATGAGTTATAAGTGTCATTCACTCTTGTCATTAATTTTACTTGTGGAAAAGAAAGGTAATGGTCAGCTGAGCTATGAACCGATGTAACAACACTCTTTTCCCATAAGTGCTCAGCTGCCAAATCCCTCTCAGTATATCAGGTTGACCAAAAATTACCTTACTAGCGTCGCCTAATGCACTTGCTCAAAGACGATTCTCGAATTTCCAAGAGCATGAAATGAACAGCCTTGATTGGGAGAGAGCTAGAAAGATCAAATATTGACATAGAAAATCTGAGTGAAACTCGCCTTGCTGGTGTTGGTCAGTTTTGTGAAAGAGCTGCTGTTATACATGCTTTTGGGGCAGAAGAGACATTGAAGAAAGACGTAGTGCGTGAGTATGCTTCGCTATTAAAACATCACTTTATGCAAACTAACAGGCTCACCAAAGGCAATAAATGATCGCCTCATGACACTAAAAGTCTACCTGCTTTTTGGTAAGAAATATGCAATAATTCTCCGACTCCACCACTGTCGGACACCATTCCCTGCATTCTCTATTGAGTGATATTATTACTTTGAAGGCTGTCGGACAATCTAAGGGCGCCCGACTCTATTCCGCACCAGGTAGCAAATCCTCCAATCTGGACACGCTTCGTATAATCCACGTCCCATCCACGACTTTCCTCTCTTAAGTTGACTGCCTTTGAGAATTTCAGGTTGTAGATGGTGCTCTTTATCAGCTGTGATTTGTAGGTAGTCCCGCGCTCGGCACATTTGTATTCTCTGCAGTTGGGGAATCAAGTAAGTATCGCATAGCCCGTGCAGATGTGTCTCTCGTGTACCCCAAAATGATTCGCATTGCCTCATTCTGGATTCTATCAAATTTCTGTTTGAGTCTGAATCATTGTCAGAATCGCCATTGCGTCTCTTCCATCGCCACCACCAATCCCTGATACAGCAGAAATAGCAGCCTCTGCTCACATTGAGCAGCAGCCATAACTTTCATTGCCGCAAGACCTTTATATGCCTTTACAATGATGTCAACATGATCTTTGAAACTCAGACTTCGGTCAAACATAATCAACACGTACTTCATTGTGCTGGTTCTCTCAAGGACATCCCCTTTCAAAGTAACCGATAACGTGGGCGTGTTTACTATGTAATTGGGGTGCAAAGGGAGCGCATCGCTCTAGGCGGACCCAGGGTTAGCAGATAACCAAGATCCCAAGTGTACCTCCTCGCGGTGCAGCCTGGAAACAGAAATACAGCAGCTCGAGCTGATTCTGGTCAAATCATATGGGGATCGTGTCCGAGAATGTGGAGGTAGCAGATGGAAAGAGATTTGACTGCTTAAGAGACAGACAATATCTCCGACACCACCAGCATCACCACATATAGCGACACTGTCGACATACTGTGAAGCTAGTTTTGTCCAGTCCGAACATTGGAGGGGCGGACAATGTAAAATGCACGCAAAGGTAGATGCATGGCGAGGGACAAATAGATTTCATACTGAGTACAATGAAAAAATGAAATGGCAGGGCAGAGCGAACTGCAAATAGAAAGAGAAAGTACATAGGAAAGGGGAACTACAAGCTCCGTCAGCTCGAGCCGAGATTCTAGATACCTGTGCTCCTTACAGACAGAGACCCAGACCCAATCATTGGCGTTCGGAAAAGCAAGAAGACCTAACCCAACTCTAATGTCGAGCCTTCCTAAACCGGAATCAAGCTACCTCTGCAAATTCCTGGCGCTCGTTTCTCTATCTCTACCCTGACTATACACCAAGATGTCCTCAGCATAGGACATAGTTCTCCTGCAATTTGACAGCTTGTAATTTTAACTGTATACACATTAAATAATAATGGGGACAGAGATGACCCTTGTGACTATTGGCGCCAAAGACCAACTCCCACACTTAAGAACAACCTGTCTCTGAAAAAGTCTCGAGACAATCCACCTGAAAATAAAATTACTTACTTGGAGTTGCATCATTATGGTCATCAAGAAGTTCAAGGGAACTCTGTTTTAAGCATCTTCCTGGTCTATTACAGTCTCCATTCGTTCGTCAAAACTTTCGAACACTTCTTGCGCGAATACGGCAACGTTGTGCAGAGTCTGCTTACCTGGACCATAGCCTCCCAATGTTGAGGGCAGTCTATTACTCTCTAGATGTAGGGACAATTTCCACTCAACAATCTTTTCTAACAACTTGCTGATCGTAATCTGCATGGTTATGAGCCTGAAACCCTGTATCTTAGAATGACTCTTGTCAGGCTTGGGTAGTAGGATTAAATAACTATACAGCCAGTTTTCTTCTACTGAGCTATTCGCAAGGCTCTTGTTGAACAACATTGCCAGCTCCTTAAGGTCCTTGTCTGACCTGCTTCTAAGATCGTCGTACCTAATGCCGCCAGGTCCTGGCACTGAGTTTCTTGATCTTTTTAGTGCGGCTGTAATATCTTCAAGAGTAATTGCATTATTGCTTTATATAACTTGCTTATTGAACATGTCTGTGACTGTTTTCATTATTTCATTGTAATTTCCTAAGTTCCTCTGACCAATTTGTGCCTTATAATGAGCCAGCGGTTCTGCACCCTTATTCTCAACTGTCTTCTGCCATACTAAGCCTGTGCTTTTGAAAATTGGGGATTGTTATACACTTCCTTGGGTAGTTCATTGATTTATGCAGGCGCCAAAATTAGTGATTTTTGAATCGCACAATTGAAATCAACATGGAGAACCACCATGTGTTAGCAGTATGTAAGTAAATTTTCTTTTCTGTAAGACACTACAGATAAATTTGAAAAGTGGTTATAATAGTTTGTTTGTTTGTTCCTTTCGTGCCACAGGCGAGGAGTTGATTCTTCATTTGTTGCGGTCTGCTCTCTGCAATTTTAGTTCTTGTATGGTCTTGCAGACTATTATTTCCCCTTCTGTATGTGAACAGAGTATGTTGTTTTTTAAGATTTGTTTAGGCCTTCCTTTGTTGTTTTATTTTTACCCTCAGGTGTCCACAGAAGGGTTTGTTGGTTTATTCTGTTTTCATCTAGTCTTAAAACGTGATTGATGTATTTCATCTGCGTTTTCTTATGACATTTGACACATATTATTGGTGTGTTTTATTTCTTAAATCACCATTTATGACGAAATCGCTCCTTTTTATGTTCCTTAGTTTCCTGAGACATTTGTTTTCAGAGTTGTTTAATTTTTGGTTTGTTGCTTGAGTTGATTTCCAGCTTTCACTTCCATACGTTAATACTGGGACAATACAGGGTTTATATCGTGTTAGCTTGGTTTTCTTCCTAGATATTTGGATTTCCAGATATTAGTTTAGTGAATGTGCTATCTGCAACTGCTATGAGTGTATGTCTTTCTTTCATTTAGTCTCAGTCAACAAACATTTGGCTGACCAAGTACTTGAAGTTGGAGACTTTTTCCAGTATTTGGTTGTTTACTGAGATGTTGTTTGTTGAACTGGTAAGTTCCATAATTTTGTATGTGTTGATCTTGAGGTCACGCTGATCTGCGAGTGTGCACAGTTTGTTGGTTATATCATTCGGAAAATAGTTCCTACCCGAGTCTAGCCATCTGCATTCATTTACTCTGAGTATATCGAGATTGTAATTTTTTATGTCCCTTATATTCTCCCTGGCAAGTTCATCTTGAACAGAAGTTTTCTCACACATATATACACACATTTATACGCGTTTTATTTTCTCTTTGACATAGAAAATGACATCTATTTATGTCCACATATGGTTAATTTTCAAATTATTAAATAATTGAAATAAAACATTATTGAAAACATTGCTTTCGTTACTGCATGTTTTGCTGTGAAGGAGTGCAGTGAGACTTTTTTGTGGGCTGTAGAAATAAAGGCAGCTTTGCAATAGCAGACACCGCAAATTTTTTATTGTACCTTCGAAAGAAAAAAATGCTGTACCAACCGTTGATTGAACCCGAGACCACATGAGTCCGGGACCACAAGAGTCATAATGGCATAAAATTGGTATACAATGAATTAAAATGCAAAATTTAAATTTAAAATGATAATCCAATTGCAAAATCACGAAAATAATGAATTTTTAAAGGTATATTAGTAATTTCTACTGCATGTAGCCACCGACCCCCTAGACCGCCTGGGAGCCCGCCCCTCAATTGTTTCTTAACCTATCAGCACCCCAAGAAGTCTTCATCACCCACTGGGCGACGGTACCACCCACTATGGGAATCTATGCTCTAGACCAGTGTTTCTCAACCGTTTTTTTTACCATGCCCCACATGTCTTTCTAAAATAGTTATGGACCCCCCCCCCCCCCCCAATCTAACGTGCACCTATTTTTTATATTGAAACATTTGAATTATTCGATAAATGAAGCCTTAATTACAAGGTGTTCGAATTGCCCACGTTGAGAAACACTGCTCTAGATGAATATTTACAATCTGCACTACTAGATGAGCATGGTGTGCATACTTCTTCTTCAACGCTCATCATTAAACTCCCGCTGGATATCTATTGTAGCAGAACAATGGTCCTACTAGATTTCCAGCAGGATGTAGTCCAGAGAATGCAAATGCGCTGTGTTGCAATTTTTATTTGCTCCAGTGGCCCGACACATCCGTCTTTGGCAGGGTGTGGATACAAACTGGACATATTTGAGCAAATAAATTTGCGATACAGTGGTGCAGGAATTGTATGATGGAATTCTACAGTTTAGAATTATAGAGACTTTGCAACTTTTGCTTTCTCAAACGGAGTTAAATAGGGATGTGTATTAGCACTTATCCTGTGTAGCATCATATTCTCTGCTATGTTGGATGATGCTTTCAGAGATCTGGACTTGGGAGTAGACAACAGATATCGCATTGATGGGAAATTGTTCATTTCGGTAGCTTTGAGCACAAAGTCAAATCAAACATCATCAGTGATCTCCTATTTGCTGATGACTGTGTCCTAAATGCCAACTCTGAGGCTGATCACCATTGACAAATTTTAAGTTTAAGTCAAGAGATCGCGAGTTCGAATCCCACTGACAGTATCTTGCTTATAAAGTGGATTTTTCACGGAGATCCGTGAAAATTATCGCTTGAACCTATAAGCAGTGAACAGTACTATCAGCAGGCGGCGTGCCGCTTCGTTAAAAAGAACAGAGTTCATATGGGTAACCCGAGTAAAGTGAAGTCAATCCTTTACCCCCTTTAAGCAATTTTGAGTTCTTACAAATATTTCTGTTCAGTAAACTGTGTATTAGGATGCTATTTGTTGATCTTGTCATCACTAGAGATAACAGTAACCATGCTGAAACAGATGAACAGTTTGGGAATCTTCAAGAATGATGACATTTGGTTCCCAACATATTACACTTACAACACATGCTGGAACTTCAGTGATGCTAGTGAGAGCCTGGCCAGGGTGAGTTCATAATCATTGTCAAACACTTATACCTTACTAGCTGATCTAGAAACTAAACAATTAATATACCGAAAACGAATACTACTTGGCACAAATTTAAAAGGCTGCACAACGTAGGGGCCTATTTCATAGCCCTACTACTCAGCAGAAATCACACGACGTACATTCGTGTTGGTTATTTCAGTGAAAGCGGAAGGAGAGGAAATAACTAGTAACTAGGGGTCAAGATTAGGTTGTGGCTATTGTCAAGGTCGTTATTATGTCGATGATCACTCTATGAACCACACGACTTTAAGAATGGATGACTGCGCCATGCGTGAATGGAGTACATTGGGATTCTACGCCTTCCTTGATATGTTGCCTTGATCATGCTGGATTTCAGTGTATTGAAACAGCTGATAGGTTGGCTTCATGGGCAAAGATATCAGGACATATGACAATCGACATATGGTGCATTTTGATTTCATTTTGTGCGCGTCTTTTGGATGAGAACACAGTGACAGACAAGACTTTTAGTAAGAGATTGAGTTAGTTTGCAATAGCTTGAGGGGATAGCGGATGATGACTTTTTCTTCTTCTTCATCGTTCTTCAGTCAGATATCAGGTTACAGCACCAATAGCTTCAATGAATTGTGTGATTCGCTTCAGGTCATCCATGGAACCCCTCAAGTCTGGAAGCAGTGCCGTCTCAGTAGGCCATATTTTCTCCCTCTCTTCTTGGTAGAGTTGACAGGCATGAAGAATGTGTTCTGCAGTCTCTGGGCTCGGTCCACAGTTGCACAGGTCTGTCTCACCAATCTTCAGCTTTCGGAACATGTGACTTCTCAGTCTGTTGTGACCAGTTCGTAGTCTGAAAATGATGGTTTGTTCCTTGCGTGACATTTGGTGGTAGGGGTCATTTGGTTCTGCAGTTGGGTGCATTTGCTTCCACTTTTTCTTATATTCTTCTTTTAACATGGTCTTACTTTCATAGTACGTATTATCATTTTCTATTTGTTCCAGTGATCCCCCTTTCCTTGCCAGGAGATCAGCTTTTTCATTTCCAGGTATGCCACAGTGACCTGGGATCCACTGCAGTACTGTTTCTTTGGTGGTACTGCTGAGGTGTAGTAAGCAGGCCGTCAGTTCATT
Source organism: Meghimatium bilineatum (assembly GCA_034231615.1). Classification (NCBI taxonomy): domain Eukaryota; kingdom Metazoa; phylum Mollusca; class Gastropoda; order Stylommatophora; family Philomycidae; genus Meghimatium; species Meghimatium bilineatum. The sequence continues at coordinate 30,274,267 of CM067304.1, read as the reverse complement.
CATGCTCGTGTTCTTTGGATCTTTCAATGCCTGCAATACTGATTTTGCATCCGTTAGAAATACTACATGTCTGTTGTGACTCGGCAAGCAATTCATGAGCATTTTGGCTGCCTCTATTATGGCTTCCATTTCTGCTTTGAAATTTGTGGAATGTTTGCCTGTGGGTATGGATTTCTCTATTTCTTTTCCATCTGGTGTTACTATATATATTCCTGATCCTCCATCTAATACTGCCTCTTTCGCTGATCCATCTGTATATACATGTGTCCATATATCCTTTGGGTATGCTTTCTGTATGTGATTCTTAGTTGTCTCCTTTAGTACTTGTATAGTAGTTTCTGTTTTCGAAATAATGCTTGGTATATTGTCCATAATTCTTGGGAAGTTTTTCCTGTCCCATGTTGGGTATATGTTAAAAGTGTTTAGTGGTTTTAGGTTTTGTAGGTCTGTATCTGTGAGTGATTTCTCTAGCTGTTTAGCGGAGTGTAGAAAATTACCTCTTTTGAGTCGCTCTTTTGTAGGTCTGCTTAGTCTTTTGTTCATTTGATGACTCTCCAAACATTTGAACTTTGCATACTGTGTGAGGATTTTTTCATTTCTTCTTTCTTCCATTGATGGCAAACCTGTGCATGTTTCCATTTCTGTGATTGGGGTAGTATTCATACCTCCTGTTATAATTCTGAGATTGCGGTTTTGTATCTTTTGAGTGTTACTCTTGGCTGCAGTCCCCCATGCTGACATTCCATATTCCAAAGCTGGTCTTACATAACCTGTATATGCTCTACTTAGAATTTTTCCATTTGCACCCCAATCTGTTCCAGCCAATTTTTTAAGGAGTGCTGTCCTCATTGTACCTTTTGTTTGGCACTTGTCTATGTGCTGTTTCCATCAAAAGTGACTCCAAGGTATGTAGGTGTCTCATCTTTTGGCAATGTTTGACCATTTATGGTTAGTAGGATTTTCTGTGGTTTGGTGGACATGCTGAAGATGGTATAGGTAGTTTTTTGGGCATTGATAGATATGGCCCATTGGTCTGTCCACTTGGCCAAATTGTCCATAGTTTCTTGCAACCTTATTTTTGTTGTGCCTACGCTCTCTTCACTGCACCATATCGCCAGATCGTCTGCATACATTGCAGCATTTACTTTACGCGAGAGAATTTGGTCAATGTCATTCATGAATATAAGGAATAGAGTGGGGGATAGAACACCTCCCTGTGGTACTCCATGCTTAAAGAGTTTCTTTCTGCTATGCTTCATTTCAAGCTTCACTGCTGCTTTTCGGTTGTGCAGATAGTGTTTTATCCAGTAATACATGCGCCCTGTCACTTTGTTTTGTTGTAGTTTAAGGAGGAGTCCATCTTTCCATACACAATAAAAGGCTTTTTCCATATCTACCCACACCACTGATGTCTGTTTTTTTCCTGGAAAGCATCCTCTACTTCCTGGGCAATTAGTGTAATCTGGTCTTCAGTTGATCTACACTTTCTGAAGCCAGCTTGCTGATTTAGCAGGATTTTATTTTTTTCTAGGAACCACATAATTCTTTTGTTTACCAGGCGCTCCATTAATTTGCAAACACAGCTGGTCAGACTTATTGGGCGATAGCTGTCCACCTTATTTTTTGGCTTGCCTTTCTTGTGGATGCGGATGATGACGATAAGGAGTGGACTGAGTAAGATAATTTCCAAGTTATGAATAGTATCATCATATATACCCCTTTACCATCTAAATAAAGGAAAAGAACTCTTATTGGCTTGTCTGGAGTGTAACGCCATCGGCTTAGAAATTCACTAATCACTAGAGATTGTCTTCGATATGCAGATGACACTATCCTTTTAGCAGAAAGTGAAAAGGAACTACAGACTAATAGATCAAGTACAGAATATGGACTAGAAAAAAAATATAAAATGTTGGAATCAGAACATGTGCTAGACATGAACATACATGTAGAGATACTGTAACACGTGGATCATTTCCAATATATTGGACACATAATCACAAATGGTAGATGTGAAAAAGAAGTTAAAAGGAGAATAGAAATGGCTAAAATTACTTTCAATGACATGATAAAAATATTAACATCTAAACAAATTACAGACATACTAAAATATTGGAATTATAAAATGATACATTTATTCTATATTGATGTATTCCTATGGCTCAGAAATTGGACAATGAACAAACAACTAGGAGGCAGAATTGAAGACAAAAACGAACAAAGAAGTTCTAATAACACGTCGTATGAAGAAAGAATTATTAAAGAAAATAAAAATCAAACAAATAAAGTATTTTGGACATCTTAAAAGACATGAGAACATGTTGAAGACCTTACTTGAGGGTAAAGTCGAGGGCAGGAGAACAAGAGATGCAAATAGGAGAGAAAAATCATGATATGGACAGGTTACAGTCTAGAAGAGTGCACCACTGAGGTAAAATTCGACAATCGATAATAAATAAGACTTCTGTAAAATTGTAGGAATATACAATTACTTAGGAATAGGTAGAACACCAGATTTTTTTAGTTTTACAACCACCAACAGCTATCAGTCTATGTGGTATAGGCCTACATATGAAAACATACAAATAACAATATACAAGATATTTTCATCATATTCTTTTTAAAGAATATATACAGAAAACAGTGAACAAACAATAAAAGCAGTAAAAACAATAGTACTATCATAGAGACACTAGAACGCAGACATTAAAATAGTAGGGCATCCAAAGTGACAATAACATACGTGTACACAAGTTGTCATGGGTTAGGCCTATATATGCCAATAGATGAGACTCTTGTTCCATGACTAGAATAAGTCAGCTTGATTTGAAATGTGGTGTCGCTAGAAAGGAGCGGTTTCGTGGGCGAGACAGAAAGATGGTCAGTCAACGTACAATGGCGGACACACTCAAGGAGAGATCTGAGCACCTATAGACTTGTCCTAGTGCAGTGACGATGATCCAACGACTAACTAACTAATAAGTGAGACGGACTTAAGATTGAGTGGCCGCCTCTGTAGGCATCTTCATGCCATTAAAAAAAAGCAAACCTACCCCTGTCGCCATACAATTCAGTGGTGATTGTCATCATGGTGCATTCATATCCAGGTCACTGTCGTCACCACTGATGCTAAATCTAGATACACCCTTTAAAATCAGTTTACATTTGAGTTTAGTACCCTTAAGCCTTAATTGCGATCACTCATTTGTTTACATTTTGGATTTTATTGCTGTCCATGTTGTTTTCAGTAATACTTTTTTCATACCGTTTTAATTTCCCCCCGTTTCCATTTCTCTTTTTTTTTTAAACCCGCTTCCAGGACAACTTTTTTACTCGTATGTCATTGGCGTCTTTGACATCGTACTGTTTTAATATCTGCATTCTGGTGCCTCTGTTTTAGTAGGATAACATTATTTTTACTGTTTCTATTGTTTGTTCACTGTTCTGTATATTCTTGAAAAGACCTTATGGTTGAAAATATCTTGTATATTATCATGTGTATGTTTTTATATGTATACCACGTAGACCGATAGTCTGTTGGTTATCATACAACTACAAACATCTTGTGATCTACATAAGCACTAAGGTTTGTTTGTTTGTTTTGCATTCGCTCCATTGTAACCATCACGGATATCCGTGCGATTTCCGCCGGGAGCGTGATTACGTTGTGCCACCGTTATGCGCCTTGTAGGCCTAGCACATACGATTTCGGCATGACTTGACAATTCGGGTGGGCTACCCTTAGCCTGTGACAGCCTCTATATCTGTCTTCAGGCACGCGTAGTGGCGACTCTTCGCCCAGACGATTTTTGCTCTCGTCTGACTCGCACGAGGTGTTCCACTGTCTATGAACTTGCCTCGTGTAATTGGACGTGCTGTGCCTGTGCCCATTGGGTACTGAACCGTTTCTTATCCGTGAGCCTGGTTCCTTAAGGGGAAGAACTCAACAGAGGAGTTGGACCCTGGCCGCACTAAGGTAAAATACAGGGAATGTTGCGGGTGCATTGCAGCTAACCTACGTTGCGGAGAGGATACTTAATGATGAGAGATTATGCGATTGGTATGCTACATTTGATGTCATAGGCTATTGGCCTATTGTACATATTTAAAAATATATAGTCCTTCCTATTTATTTCAGTGATTAATTTTGGGATGTATTTTCTTCTTCTGCGACCAATTGTTAAACATCCAGTCCAATATTGGTCATGTATAGCGTGCTTTGTTTTAGGTCATCTTGGGTTCCCAACAACTTGTTTTGCACAGAAGCTCCTGTAAGTCTGATTGTCATTTCGAGAACAGTGAAACTGTGACAATCATGTTGTAGACCTACGTGTTCTGGTGTCTGTGCTGCTGCCCCACATATGTAGGCTGCAGAGCTGCTAATACCAATTCTGTGTGAGTGCGAGTTTAGATAGTAGTGTCACATTCTCAGTAGAAATATCCTGTGTTAATTTCTGTTCTTCTTCTTCTGCGATCAGTTTCCTATGCTCATAAGTCTATACAGGAAGGTGGGCCGCCTCCATGAATTCAGTCGTCTGCAGGAGGTCCTCATGGTTGCCCCACAGCTTCACCTTCAGATCTGTCTCTTGAGGCCATATTTTGGTTCTCACGTCATCAAAGAGTGGGCATGTCTGCAGAATATGTTCTGGAGTCTGGGGACCCTTTTGACATGGGCATTGGTCAGTTTGGGCAGCCTTAATTTTGTGGAGATGTGCTTGTAGTCTGCAGTGTCCTGTGCGAAGTCTAAAAATTGTTTGTTGTGACCTGTTTAGCTTTAGAATAGGGTCCTGTGGAAAGTTACTGCCTGTTCTCTGACTCCATGTATGTTTGTATTTTCCTTTGATGCGGGTTTTTGCTTCAGTCAGTGATATTCTGTGGTGGAATTGTTCCTTTTTTGCACCTGCTTTTGCCAGTCTGTCAGCTCCTTCATTTCCTGCTATTCCACAGTGTGCAGAGATCCACTGCAGCACAACTTTATTGTTGGCAGATAGTTGATTTAGAAGTTCTACAGTTGTTTTTGTTAGGAGATCTTTAGGTTCCTTTTGGATGGTTTGGAGTACTGACATGCAGTCACACAAGAAGACTATGTTAGCTCCTTTGAGTCTCCGTTCCTCTAGAGCCTTTGATGCTTCCAAGATTGCTTGTAGCTCTGCCCTGTAATTTGTTGATAATTTGCCAGTAGCGATTGAGAGTTCTAGTTTTTGGGTGTTTGGTATGAGTATTAGTATCCCAGCTCCTCCTTTCTTTACTGCACCCTCTGATGATCCATCTGTGAAGACATGAATCCACTGTGAGGTAGGGTATTAGGAGTCTAGGTGATCAAGTGTTTTTGCCTTAAGGGCAGTAAGGGTTTCCATAATTTTGCTCTCAATGCCTGGTATTGTAAGTTTTGCAGTATATATGGGTGAAGTGTTTGTGATGTTGCAATATGCTTCTAGCTGTTCCCATTCATCCGGATTGTTGCTGGTTACTTCTTTATTGGCTTTCATAAGTTTTTTTGATAGGTGATTGAAGCTTGGTCTTTTTAGTCTGTTTTTTGTTAGTTCTTTTGTTTTTTCATGCATAGGGTGATGTTTCAGGCGTCTAAATTTTTCTGTCATTATTGTGATTTTCTCATCCCTGCGGTCTGTTAGGTTTTGTAATCCTGCTGTTGCTTCCATTGATGTTATAGGTGTGCTCCTTAGTCCTCCTGTTATGATTCGGAGACCTGCATTTTGAATTTTGTCCAACTTTTGAAGATATTTTGCAGGTATTTGCTGCTGTTGCATATGTGGTCAATCCATATTCCAGAGTTGGACGAATGTGACCTACATAGACTTGTCTTATGGTTTTTATGTTGGCTCCCCAATCTGTCCCAAATAGTTTTTTCATTATTTGTAGCCTGCGTGTGGCTTTATTTTTTGTCTCTTCAATGTGTGATCCCCAAGTAAGTATTTTGTCAAATTTTAGCCCCAGGTAGACTGGGGTGTTTTCTTTTGGGAGTGGGGTATTGTCTAGAGTGAGAGTATAATTTTCAGGCTTTGTGGAGAGGGTGAAAAGTGTAGTGACGGTCTTACTTTTGTTTATTTGAACACCCCAGGTTTTTGCCCACTCTTCAACTTTGTTTATTGCCTCCTGCATTCTAACTTTTGCAACTCCAATGTATTCTGATTGGGTCCAGATAGCAAGATCGTCTGCGTGGAGAGCTCTATGTACATATGGTGTGAATAGTTTTGGCAGATCGTCTATAAAAACTATAAAGAGTGTGGGGGACAGAATTCCTCCCTGTGGGACACCTTCTTTTATGTTGACCATTTTACTTTTCATTCCCTGGAGTTTGACTCTTGCATGTCTGCCTTGTAGGAAGCTTTTTATCCACTGAAACATTTTGCCTCTGATTCCTTTCTGGGCAAGTTTTAGCAATAGCCCCTCTTTCCAGACTTTGTCAAAGGCCTTTGTGAGGTCAAAGAAGGTGGCTAGGAGTTTTGATTTTTTCTGGAAAGCATCTTCTATTTCCTGGGCAAGGTATGTTGTTTGGTACTCAGTGCATCTGTGTTTTCTGAAGCCGTATTGGCAGTCATCTAGAAGATTGTTTTCCTCCAGGTAGTTTAAGAGTCTGTTATTCACCATTTTTTCCATGACCTTTCCTAAGCAACTAAGTTGACTGATAGGGCGGTAACTTGTTTTGTTGGTTTTTGGTTTTCCTTTCTTGGCAATTGGAATTATTTCTGCCTCTTTCCATTCTTCTGGGAAGATCCCTTGCGCCCATGATTCATTAAAAAGGTCTAGGATTCTGCTTCTACCCACAGGACCTAGGTGTTGGAGAATTTCATTTGTGATTCCATCAGGTCCAGGGGCTTTCTTCTTTTTTAGATTTTGAATTGCCATGTTAAGTTCTGATTTGTGAAAAGGTGAGGTCATTGTGCCTGGGCAAGGTTGATGTTTATTTACAAGGTTTTTTGTCTCTCGTCTTACTTCAGCAGTTCTTGTTCTAGTTATCTTAATTTTGCTTTCTTCAGCATAGGAGTCTGCTAGAATATTTGCAGCTTGTGTGCCAGTGTAGGACTTCCCCTTGTCTTCTATGATGATACTACTTTGGGGGTTGTTTTCTTCATTGAGACACTTGATAAGTTTCCACATTTTTGTTGAGTCTTTTTCCATGTTGAGTGTTGCTGTTTTTTCTTTCCAGCTGGATCTAATGCTGTTTAACTTTTCTCTCATGAAAATTGCTTGCAGTCATATATATTGCAGTTCAATGATATTGGTTTCTGTTGGTCTAGTTTCCATCTTGGATCTTGCAGCAGAGGCTTCATCATGCATAGCCTGGAGTTTTTTTGTTCCAGAAGGGTTTGTAGTTTTGTCTTCTTCCTCTAGGTATACTGTTGTTGGCAGCTTCCAGGATTATTCCTGTTATTAATTTTGCATCTTTCCGTATATTTCTTGCTGTAAGATGTGTTAGTAGTTTTTCCTCTGTAAGGCGTTGGTAAGTGTCCCAGTTAGCCTTTTTGTAGTTCCAGCTAGCGATTTTGTGTTGTTGCTTTTCTGTCTTGTGGTTCCCTTTTATTGTTAATATTACGGGCTTGTGGTCACTCCCACCAAGCTGTTGTGCCACTACTCTTTCTGTCACATGTTGGATATCCTCTGTTGCAATGGCAAGATCTGGAGTGCTCTGAGATTTCCATCGTCTGGAGTAAAAGGTTGGCTCTGATAGATTTTCATTTATAAGGATTAGCCTATTTTCTATCATCCAGTCTTCTATTTCTTCTCCTCTCAAGTCCATAGTTGGGTAACCCCAGCTTGGGGAATGACTGTTGAAATCTCCAACTATAATATGATTTGATGATGTGAGAGGTATTGTTCTGAGGTGTAATTTTTTGTTGTTTGGGCAGTAGAAATTTGTGATAATCAGTGGTTCTGGGGTTGTATGTAATTTGATGGTGAGATGTTCTGAGTCCTCTGGGTTACGTGCGATTTCTGTAGTAGGTATGTTATTTCGTACCATTGTGATGATCCCTCCTTTGTGGCCTAATCTATCTAATCTGAAGCATTCAAAACCTCTGATGGAGAATCTGTTGCTGTCATTAAGATGTGTCTCCTGAATGCACAAGACATCAATCTTTTGCTTTTGAAGGAAATTCTGCAGTTCTAGTTTCTTCTTAGCCACACCCTCACTGTTCCACTGCATAATTTTGATTGTGATTTTGTTGTCATGATTGGTTTGGCCGGTTGCTCTACTCTGTTTAATCCCGGGTCCCCGATACACAGAGTCATCATCAGTAGCTTTTGGTGGACCCATTCGAGGCTGGGGGTCCAGAGCTCCTCCTGCCTGGCGATGAACCACAGGGGCAGCCCCACTTCGTGTAACGAATCCGAGCATAGTCATTAACTGTATAATGCGTACATGTCCCATTTCCATTGCTGGGTACCCACGCCTGTTCAGGCTGACATGTTCCGTCTTTGGTGAGGGAAGTTATGGAGTCTTCCTATCCATGTTCTTGGACATCCTAGCACTGCCCGCAAGACATCGGAGGTTTGTGGAGTGGCCTTCTCCTTTTTTACTGTCAGGGTTGTCTCCCATAGCCTTTCCATCTCCCGATGGTGACTGCAAGGCAGCAATTTTTGGAGAAAAAAAAATATCCCCCCCCTTCCCCAACGTGCTCCTGGCATGGAGTTGTAACTCCACACCAACAGCGTGAGCTTATAGCGGCTCATACTCGCTTGAAGCTGCCCATACTCGCTTGAAGCTGCCCGTCACTGGACACATGGGGTATTTCAGTGGGGATATCAGCACCGACTGATATCCCGCCCCGTCCTGGTAGGCAACAGCACCGGTTTGGTCCGCGGCAGCTTAATTGCAGCAAACACTCCATATATGGACATTTATGGAGTGCCCTCCACCATCCTCCACCTGTGGACGCTCCTGGTAGGGGTCGGTAGCCCCCCCCCCCCAGGAATTTCTGTTCAATTTGTTAATGTTGCCTTGCTCAGAGGTATAGTTTTATGGGATGCATCCAGGGCCGGTCTTAGGCCATTGCAACCTATGCGGCCGCAGTGGGCCCCGCACTTCATAGGCCCATAAATTCATATTATAATTTAATTTTATTATCCTCTTCCCTACCCAGATTGGGCCCCGCACAATCCGTTTCGCATTGGGCCCCACAATTATTAGGGCTGGCCCTGCATGCATCATATAGGATAGGTGGGGGCAAAAACTGCACACTTTACACTTTAGTGTATTCTGACACCTAGATCTAACTACGGGACACCAAACTCTATTCAGTGGTTAGCTTATCTATCAAGCTTACATTACTGAGGATATTGAAAACATAAGTCTTACGTGTAGACAATACAATGATAGTTTATCATCATTAAGTGCCGTCTCCACAACGAAGGTTGGCTGCAACGGATCTCCAACATCCCCTGTCTCTTGTCTTGGTGGTGCACTCTACTATACTGTAACCTGTCCATCTTGTGATGCTACTCTCCCACTTGTGTCTCTGCCTACCTCTTGCTCGCTTCCCTTTGACTTGTGGAGTCAATAAGATCTTCAATAAGGTGTCATGTCTTTTAATGTGTCCAAAATATTTTATTTGCTTGATCTTTATTTCTCTTAGTAGTTCTTTCTTCATATTAAGTGTTTTTAGCACCTCTCTATGTGTTTTCTTCTCTTTCCATGATGTTCTCCCTATTCGTCTATATACCCACATCTCAAAGGCATCATTTCTGTCGTCTACTGTTTTGTGGCCAGAATGTAGTGTCTTAAATATCAACGCATTGTCCATTTAAGTGTGACATGACAGTTTATGCACTTGGGTAAATGCTTTAATTTGTCTCGTTTTATGGAGCAAAGAGCCGCATGAAAAAAAAGTGATGGTGCCTACAGACTATTATAAAATTGAGTGGGATCACCACTTCAATGGGTCCAGCAAACCGCCAGTGTGTAGATGTGTGTTAAGAATAGATGTCTATAGTTTCTATCTATAATCTGCACACAAAAAAGAATAAAAATGGTAAATTCCATTTTAAAGCTAATTTTTATAAGGTTGAATGATCATTTTTTTACCATTCACCATTTTTACCATTCATAGATCATGACCTGCATGAAAATACATTTATATAAATGTGAGAACTATACACTATATGGAGAAACAGAAAGAACAATTCTAGCTTATGAGCGTCTTATTAACTTATGAATACAGTCAAATCCCATTATAACAATGTAGTCTGAATCCAAAAATTATAACAGAAATGTTTTCTATATACAATATAAAGAAATACAGAATATGCCTACATTTGAAAAATTTTGTGAAATGGAGAAATATATTATATAAAGTGATGAACTATAAAGGGATTCCACTGTATAAATATTACTGATACATGTTACAAATCAGCCATAAGATAAATATATTTGTTCACAGCCAAATAGACAAACAACCACTTTAGTGGTAGCGAAGTGGCATAAGCTTATTTCATTTGAATGTATGATGAGGCATTGTTTCCTTTCTAAAACTATTGTGCAAAAAAACAGTTGATATTGGAAGAAGAAGAGCTGCAAAAGTCTTGTATTGGCAACATCAAGAAATGGTCAGGGCATGATTTTTCCACACTTATCCAAATGACTGAGTACAAGTGTTTGGATGACTTGTCTGTTGATGTCTCCAATGTGGCACTCCTACAACATTGATGAGTTATAGATATTATTATTACTTTCATTTTGTTCTCTGGATTACATCCAGCTAAATAGCAGGAGAGTTTGAGAATGAACTCAGAAGAAATAATTGAAGCACTAGTGTCACTTTTGTATTTCACTACCCTCACTCCAGAGTTGTCTGTTCTACCGTATGTTCATTCAAACAATTCAAGCTCTGACTCTCCAGGTGATGTGTAGAATATCATTCACCTTCTATACAATGGTGGGGGTTAGCAAGTCTTATTTGAACATTCATATATATATATTTTAGTACAATGTGACAGAATATTTGTTGTTGTTAGGATTAATATTTCCCACTCCTAGTGCTACAGAAGTTGATGTAGAAGGATTTTGAGAATACCATAGATAGTGAAGAAAGATTAATCAAAAGGTGATAAGAAAATATCAAAGATGGTTGGCTTCTAATTAACATTATAACAAGAAAGCTGAGGTATTTTGGCCACGTGAAGAGACACAACTGCATATACAGATTAATAATGGATGCTATAGATGCTGGTCCATCCAAGATGATGATGAATAAGAGACATCTCAGATTGTTTCAGCATGCCTTTAGCTTCAACAGCTCTACTCAACCAGGGTCATGAGCAGTTCAAGACTATGTTCTATAAAGAATCTTACCTCATGAATGTTCACAGTGCTTGGGCCTTCACAGCTCAGTGCGCAGGTAAAACATTCAGGGAGGTGAGTGGGGCCTTAGCTGTTACTAAGAGTAGCATGACCATGGAGATTATGGTGGTGACCAAAGCATTTGAGTGGGTAGGCACACAGAAGGTAACACAGGTATGCATCTTGAGTGATTCCATGATTCATGATTAGAAACTGGCCTCAAAGCACATGGGGCATTTCCGTAAGTGTTCCGCCCTCTGTTCCAGCAGCCATTCAACTCGATGGTGTTTCAAGTCTAATGCTGCCGAAACAGACGTTGACATCAGGGCACAACTCTGGCCGTTGCGACAGGTTTCTTTGTTGTTCCGCCCACCCACACCGTGCCTGTAACTAGTTCAAGCACAATGTCGGCCTGTCGGAACAACATGGTAACTATTATCGAAGGTTACGACTACAGGATTGTATAGATGGCGTGCCATGAAGCTTCTATAAGAAGATACCCTCAATATAAAGGCATGTCATCTACTAAGGTTTTCTGTTAAATGGTCGCGCATGTCTGTGGGTCTCACCAATGGTTAACTAGACAAACCAACCAAGAAGCAGAAAACCTTAGTAGATGACAAGTGGATCTTGTTCACGAACAGTGGATTGAGGCCTTGAGGAGGATGAGGCTGAAAGTTGTTACATTTATTTTATTGCTGGAACATGTGGGTGTTCGAGGCAATGAAAGAGCAGATCAACTGGAGTCATGCGCGATTGTGGCTTAGGGCGATGGGGCAATGGATTATCGAACTTACATTTTGATCTCCTTAAAAGATATAGCACGCGAGAGTGAGACTAGTGTGGATGGTGATTATTTTTTCAATGTCCAGGATTAAAGATCAGGGTTTGAAATGCAGTGTTGCTAAAAGTGAATATTCTAGAGGGTGCAGAAGAATGATAGTCAACCAGCAGAAGATCGGTACTGTCAGCAGAAATGTAATGGCAGATACACTCAGGGAGAGATTGGAGCAACTATGGATGTATCCAGTTTGCAGTCATGATGATCCGACGACTTACTAACAATACAGTGTTTTACAAGAAGTTAGTGTTGATGCAAGTCTGAGACTGTTTAGTGACTGTTTTTTCTGTGATGTGTGTGATCTGCAGGTAGTGATGCCCTTAATAAACTCTAATGATGAGTTCCTCAAATCTATTGCTATGTTGACACTTGCATACATAGTAGAGGAGGATGAGAATGCTAAACTTATTGATGAAACAGGTGAGTACTTCAGAAATGATCTTGTGAGTATAGCTGCTTCTACAAGAGTATAGCTTAAAATATGATTAGGATATTTATAAACAAAGAGCAGATAAAATAGAAATAAATGTTGAAGATAAATGTTCTTCAAAAATACACAATATTCAGATTCTCATATCTAGTTGTATATATTATTTTTCTCCCTTATATCTATGTATATTTTCTTAGTTACAAAGCTTGTTTCATCTATATAGATCTATGACCTATTCTTCTTCTTCTGCATTCTTTCTCACACTGTTGCTTGTTTATAGCATGTGGTCATGTGATGTATTCCTTCCAGAACGTTGTCTTCCCAATGAACTCTCTGCACCTCTGTCTGTCTTGGGCGATGTGGCTTGCATTTTCTAGCGATGTATTCATGTTATCTTTAATGTCGTCAGTCCATCGTCTTCTTGGTCTGCCCTTTCTCCTGTTCCCAGGTACTCTTCCCTCCATTATTTGTCTTTCTAAACAGTTGTGTCTCTTTATATGACCAAACAGGCATAGTTTTCTTTTTGTTATTGTGTTTAGTAACCAACACTCTGGAATATTCAGTGTGTTTATAATATATAGCATGTAACCCAGATAATAAAATGTATTATACCATAGTTTACAGCTCGGCTGTGATATCTGCATCCTTTGAACTGACACATTCGACTTGTCTCACCTAAATATTTGGTATTGGCAGTCAACTCCATCCTCAAAACATCCTTAGTATTGCTATATATAGGGAATACATTAAAGGGGAACAATTCTTTTTTTCCCCTTTCAGACGTAAGCAACATTTGGGTGATTTATCTGTTGTTATCCTCTGAGGCTCAAATAATGGCAATGATGGTTATTGATATTGAGGTCCCCATCGGAGAGTAGGTATGATCCAATTATAATTTCTGTTTGTTGTTATTTGTTTTAATCCATAAAGGATTTATATTTTTTTATTAGTGTCAAGGTATTGGTGTTTGACCTCTTGAAGATCTTCCTCCTGGTGATTCTTTGTCGTGTGGAAGATTTCTTTTGGAGGTCTTTCTGTGATTCTTTGTCATGGAAAAATTTCTCTTCGAGGTCTTTCTCCTGGTGATTCATATCTTCTTCTTCTCGTTTGTCATGTCTTCTTTAGCATTCATCCTCAATCTCCCGCTGGATCTATCTTGTAGCAGGGAAATGGTCCTAATAGATTTCCAGCAGAATCTAGTCCAAAAAATTTAATGCACTGTGTTGCCATTTTATTTGCGCCAATCGCCCAACACACCTGTCTTCAGCGGATTTTTGTCATGGGAAAGTTTTCTCTTAGAGATATTTCTTATGGTGATTGTATTTCATGGGAAAGTTTTCACTTTGAGATCTTTTTCCTGGTGATTCTTTGTCATGGGAAAGTTTTTTCTTTGATATCTCCTGATAATTCTTTGTCATGGGAATCTTTTCTCTTGGAGATCTTTCTCCTGGTGATTCTATGTCATGGGAAAGTTTTCTCTTTGAGATCTTTTTCCTGCGGATTCTTTGTCATGGGAAAGTTTTTTCTTGGATATCTTTCTCCTTGTGATTCTTTGACATGGAAAAGATTTTTCTTATAGATTTTTCTCATCATGATTCTTTTTCATGGACATCTTTCTCCTGGTGATTCTATGTCATGGACAGGTTTTCAATTCTTTGTAAAAATCCAAAGGTTTATTATTTAATATGACTGAGACTTTTCCATGACTTTCTACCTCAAAAGCACTCAGAGATGTTGGTGTTTTTCCCCAATACTTAGACTTGAGACTCCATGGAGATCATATTGCTCCATGCTTGACTATCTAAATAAGCCAATAGTCAATGAATGATACAAGAATTTGAAACATGATATTGATATGTGTGTTTTTGACTGTGACACACAAGTATCTCCCAAATATTTGTGTATCTAATGCTTAATAAATGCATAGACTTGTCTAGTGAATAACTTCTGTTGTATGGACTATTTTTTTCAGATACGATTAAAAACATTGTACACTGGATACACAAAGCCCTAGAGAACAAACAAAAGAGAAGGTTCCGTGGCTTCACACCCTCAGAACTTACCCAGGGGCTTGCCAAGCTGGCAGTCAATGATTCCAACAAAGCAAAGGTGATATATGCATTGACGTTGATAATCAATTCTTTAAAAATAATATACCTTTTGGAAATGTATTAAATACTATAGTATATCTGTTAACCTGGTGAAATGAAAACTCACACATGTCCAAATAAGTCAGTTAAAAAACTCTTACAGAGCATTATTTATAAAGTACAATTATTCAATATGGGAATCTTCTTCTGCATTCGTTCTCAAACTCCTGCAGATTAGTAGGATGTAGTCCGGAGAACAGAATGTGTTGTGTCATGGTTTACAGCATTGCTGCGATATCTGCGCCTTTCGACCTGACACATCCGACTTCAGTATGGCTGTGGGTACTGACCCTATATGGGATGGGACAGTCAACTCCATCCCATAACCTCCTTAGTCGCCTTTTACGACATGCGTGGAAGGTAAACAGTGTTGCTATTCTTTGCTCCCCTTTAGGGCTCGGCAACACACGGGCGAATATGGGAATAAAAAATCAGTGCTAAAATAATGTATGTTAAATTCTTATGTTTATTGTTTGTCTTATTTGTTCTATAACATCATATTGAAACCACTTCTTTACTATCTTTATTACAAATTTGACCAAAATATATGTAAATCCTGCCGTCTAATCGACTTACAGAATATATGCCTATCTACTTGTCATGAATGATTTGTCTTGGTATTTCTTTTTAATGTAATCAGTAATGTAAGGGTTACATTGTCAAATATGACGGACAAGGGAAAAACCTTACAGGTATGGGCATGTATGCTATAGGGTTGATTTTATAAGAATAAAATAAACGTAATTATGTAGCAAATTATTTTTACACAAATAAAACGTTAATAAATACAATATGCCTAACAGTGTGCACACTTGCAGCTCTTATAGTTCTCATAATACAGATGAGTCAGTTGAGAGACACATCAGGACTACCTGGGCCTCAAAGGTGGGGGAAGACCATCAGAGAGGAATGTGGTACATTCGCTCAGACAACAAGCAGCATAACAATGGAGATTTTGGCAGTACCTAAAGCTTTGAAATGGGTTCGTAGACTATGACACATGCCAGTGATTTGATGAGCATGATTGTAAAAGTGTAGGTGGAGTACATTTAGGAACAGTGGCTGGATGAAGTGAAGAATTCTTGTGTGCGTAAAGTGACTTTTTTTTGGTGCCGGGACATGTGGGAGTCCGGGGTAATGAGAGAGCAGATAATTTGGCTGCGCATTTGGCTAATACGGCTGTTGCTGGAGCGATGGATTGGGCAGAAATTTTGTACACCCTATGGGAAAAACCACAAACAAATGACTGTGTAAGTGACGATGACTTGTTCCATGACTAGAATAAAGAAGCTTGATTTGAAATGTAGTGTTGCTAGAACGGAGCGGTTTTGTGGGCGAGTCAGAATCAATCATATAACCCCATATGATTATGTCCATAACCTCAATAACATTTTGATTGGGGTTATGGACATGTCAAGGATCGGTGTCCCCCCTACAGAAAGTGGATGTTGATGAAAATTCCCATCAAGGTGCACAGGCTACTCTCAGCTCAAATAGTAAGTTTCTGGCATATGGTCTTTACTGCATACAAATGTCCATAGTAACAATATCTTGAGGTACCAACTTTTCACTCTGTCTGCTGTTATATATTAATATCGTTATTTTGTAAATGATTAAACTGAAATATATACTGTGTTGTTTAGTTCTTAAGCACATTATCTTGTCTGGCTACTTTGTTTTTTTATGATAGTTTTTAACAATGTGAATTGGGAAAAAGATTCGCAAGTTATTTGGGGTAAGTGTATGAAAAAAATGCAGATGCTATGAGGAAGTTGCAGATGTCAATGCAAGGCTAAGAGAGACTGATATATATATATATATATATATATATATATATATATATATATATATATATATATATATATATATATATATATATATATATATATATGATTGTAACAATCATCTAACCATCCAAAGATCCATCATCATCAGCTGCTATGCCGGCTGGCGTAAGTGATCATGGCTCTCCACAGCTCTCTGTCCACAGTATTATGTATCAAGCTCGCTGTTGTTTCTCTGCCGTGCCAGGTTGTCAAACTGTCTAATATTTTCTCACGCTGTTGCCCTCTGTCTCTGTTGCCTTCAATCTTGCCTGTTGTGACTGTTTTCCAAACCTCCCTGCCTCATGAAGTGGCCAAAAAATGAAGATTGTCTTTTTCTTATATTATTGATTAAGGTCCATTTTGCATTTGACTCTTTCAACACCTCCACATTAGTTTTTCTGGCAATCCATGATATTGTCAACATTCTTGCGTTGCCATGACTTTCTTCTTGGGAGAATAGTGTGGTAGTTTCCCGTTGCTTTCCACATACATTTGGGGGATATCCATTTATATCCACCCCCTTTGACAATATTTTATGTAGGAACAAATGGGTGCCTCTCCCTGCCCAGTTGCAGAGCTACCACACTAAAGATATAGTCAGCTTTAACCTTCACCAAGCCTATATCAACCCCGGCCGCCGAGAAACAAAATGGCCGCGCACGCTTTTGGCGGCCCGGCCCACCCAACGAGAATATCGTGAGATTTACACGTACTACAGTCCGTGCACATAGCTGGGGACATGTGCAATCGAAGCCGGTACATCCCCCACTTCCGAAATGATCGTTTTTGAGAATGGCTAGCTATTCGTAAAAGTTTAAGAGCAATTAATCTGACCACATCTGTACACCGGTACGATGCCATGATGGTGGATCGGTTTTATAGACCTTTATTTCATCGTATTTCGAATAAAATAACATTGAATCTTGGCTTGAATCATGGATTATTAGGTTATTTAGTTTCACAGCAGTGAATATACAGAATGCTGTGTTGGTTTGGGGACTTGTACGTTTGATATCAAATATTTTGAAGTGGCAGAAAAAATAACTCTAGGCCTAAGCTCAAAGAACTATTTTACTGCAAATCTACATGTTTTATACAGTTCCCCCAGCTATATTTTGATAATTTCGCAGTGAAAGAACATAAATACAACAGATTTGCGTGATTTAGTTTACAGTGTTGCCAAGGAATTCGATATGTAAGGTACGTTATATTTTTTTATTTTTTTCCTGTTTATTTGTTATAAAATATATGTTTTTTGTGAAAAACGTCTTTACCACTTTCTCATACGTCTGGTATCACACACACACGTTCATAAATTACACCAATATATGCATAATTCAATTCTTTATTTATATGTGCAAATATTATTTAAATATCTCTAACAACCAAAAAATTATCACATTTTCAAAACAGTCACCATCAATAATGCAAATTTTTAAAAAAGAATCCGGTGGCAGGGAGACGTTTCGTATTTTTTAATCTGGCTTGCTAAAGGTTAAAATGGAACGTATCAACTTTTTATTCTGGTTTTTTTTTCAAATTAAAGTTAACTAAACATATCTATTCTTAGCACACATTTACACACTGCCGATCTGCTAGACCTGTTGCATTGGCAATCTCCCTCAATTTTATAATGGTCTGTATCACCTTTTTGCTATAAAATGGGTCAAAGATCTGCACTTAACTAAGTTCATAAACTTTCATTTTATTGTCTACACTTTGGTGCAAAGGGTCTTGCATTGCTCTCGTGCAGACCCAGGGTTAGCAGATAACCAAGATCCTAAAACTACATCCTCATGGTGCACCCTGGAAACAGAAATACAACAATTGTTGTTATATTCCTGGCTAACACTTTTAGACTCATGTCCATGAATGTAGATGATGTAGATGGAGTGAGAACTGCCTGCAGAGAGACAGGAAATATCTCTGAAAACTCTACACCATTACATCCAACATCACTGTTGGCACACTGTAATGAAAGGCATCTGTGCATTCCATCTCAGCAGGCTTAAACAAAAGCAGAAACATTGGAGGTGCGACCAATGTCAATGTCCCTAACATACGGTGATCTTACGAGTACACACGGAATCTGGGAAAGGTAATACATGCTAGAGAGCAGTGTAGTGTGTGAATCAATTCAGTGGCAATGTAGCTACAGTAGTCCAGCATGAGACCGACTGGCAGAAGTGCTGTTCATGCTCAAGAACACACAGAAGCCCACATGTCCCATCAAAGTTGAATCCATTTCAAAGAAGGAGTCGTTCCTCAAGTATTGGATACACCAGGTTGAACATGCACTCCTGGGTATTAAAAAAAAGCTTTGAATACAGCTCCCCATTGCACACAGGACAAGTATGGAACAAATGTCGGAGAGTGCATTGTTCAATCATCTGACCAAAGCAGTGTTGAGACTTGAACTCTGGACACTTCGGGCAACGTAGAGGTGGGTGCAAGTCTCTAACAACACTGCAAAGCAAGCCCAACTCGACTGTCTGCCGTTGCTCAACACTACTTATACAGAGAGAATTAGGTTCAGTACCCAAGGGCCCACTACAAAGCTCCTTGTCTGAGATTCATATTTTACCTATATCTTGAGGTAATATACACAATGACGAAGAATCAAAATACACAGGCAGCATCTGGCGATGGATTGGAAGGCCATCTCAAGTGAACGAGGCGAGTGTGTGAGAAATTAACAGGGCAAATCCCAGACCCCTGATGTGTTTTACAAAGCAGCACCTCATCTCGTCTGCAAAGGTGTATCAACCCTGAGTCTAATTCAACCGTCGCCATTAGCCAACACGACTCATACGGAAGAAATTAGGTCTGGGACCTAGGGACACAAAGGGTGGTAATGGAATGGTCTTCCTACATGAGGAACAGCTCACTGGCTGTGAAGTGCCTCATCGTAGAAAAGACAAACAATGGGTGACCCAGGCAAACTATCGTCTCGTGAAAACTGAAGCCTTCTAGGTAAACAAAGAAAGCTCGGAGAAACCTCCCCACTGCACATAGGAAGTAAGAGTTAATTGCTCGCAATTCCTGGGGTTCAAGAAGAAGAACATACGCATACGATGTATGTTTTCAATACCCCCACTAATGTAAGATGGATAGATAAGCTATATACTGATGATGATAGTTTGTTGTCCCGTAGTTTGGTCTAGGTATCAAAATACACTAAAGTGTAAAAGGTGTGGATTTCCCCCCACTTAGTCTATGGTCTTATGTTACTACCCTTCCACATGTCTGCCACACCTAATTGCTGAAACATTGTCCATTCTTATATGGCTTTCTTGAACTTGACAGATTGTTAAAGAAGGTGCACTTGCAGATTTCCTTCTTATGTTTCAACACACGGATGTCAAAGAGCAAGCAAACAGTGCAGAATGTCTATGGACTCTTTCCTTTGACAAGAATGTCAGGCAATTGATCATTGATTTTCCTGAACTAGTAGCTACACTAGAGAACTTGAAGGACAGTGAAAACCTTCTGGTGCAGAAGAATGTTCGGGGAGCACTCTGGTTATTGAAGGGAGAAAATGACCCATCAGCAAGCACCACACGTAAGTAATTGTCATGTTTATTTTATTGTATACAAATTACATTAGATGACATCCTCTCCTTACCAGGGGAGAAGCCTATGAGATATGAATCATGTGCAATAAATTAAGAATGTTATCAGAAATATATTTGTTCATATTTTAAACAATAAAAGTTGGCCTACATTCTGTTTTTATTATTTTGTAAGCAAGATTACAACTAGTAACATGTTGAACCTTAAGAATTATGTCAGATTTTTCCAGAAAACCTGTACAAGAAGTATGACTACCATTTTTTTAAATGTATTCTGAGATATACATATATATATATATATCCATATATGTACACAATTAAACACACACACACACCCACATATATATGTACATACACACAAATGCAGATACATACATATGTTGTTCGTCCATCACAAGTGATGATGACCATTTGTTACATCCACTTTTGAAAATTCAATTTTAGTTATGTCCTTCATTATGAGTTCGTAGATGGCTAATGAGCCCTATTCGAGCTGTAAATGTCTTTGGACATGGAATAACGACTGTAGACGGATCTTGGTCTATCCGTGACTTTCTAGCTGCTCTCCGCTGTTGAGCTGCTGCATTTCTCTTTTTTTCACAAGATGATGCGTTCTTTTTTATTTTAGAACGCCATGTAGATCTATTTTGTGCAAGTTCTTCCCATGTATCGTGGTCTATTTCAAAGGCTTTCAGTGAGTCCTTTAACGAGTCCTTGTAGCGCTTCCTTTTGCCACCTTGAGATCGTATACCCTTCTCTAGCTCACCATAGAGAAGTATCTTTGGCAGACGATGGTCTGGCATGCGCACCAAATGACCTGCCCAATGAATCTGTGTCTGCATCAGGATCGTGTCAATGCTTGGGATACCAGCTCTATCAAGGACAGTGGTATCTGGAATCTTGTCTTGCCATCTGATGTTCATAACTTTTCTGAGACAATTTGTATGAAAATGATTGAGTATATACATATATACACAAGTACGCACACACATACCCTTATATATATATATATATATATCATATTTGGTTAACCATTTCAACATTTTATAAAATTGGCTACCAGCTAAGTTCTAAATACAAAATGGCTATCGTACATTTGATAGAGATGTAGTAAGTCTGTTACAGTTGTGAAGACTGCTGCCGGATGAAAAGATGTGTGCACCACCCACTGAGAGTCGCCACCATGTGCACACCAACCACAGACAGCCTGACCCATGTGCACATAACTCATATCTTATTGCTGGGTCAGAATAAGAATTGCAAGAGTTAACAGCAAAGTTGAAAAAAACTAACTAGTGCTTTCTATTGTGCTGTGTGGTTGTGAGAGTTTGACACTCTTGCGAACACGGAGAGACGTCTACACGCCTTTGAAAACAAATATAGGAATTTCTAATTTAGAGCACAAGACTAATGTGTACATAAGAAATAAATAGAAATGTATAAAGGTCCACAAGAACCATTATTTTCAAAAGCGAAATGACGAAAACTTGCATGGTTTCAAAAGCAATACCTAAGGGAACCATCAACGGTGGAAGGAGCAGAGGAGGAAAACTAAAAACATGGACAGACAACATCAAGGATTGGACAAGACACAATTTTTCCTTGCTCATATGCATTGTTGAAGATAGAAATCGCTGGAGGACTGTGTGCTAAAGCATCCAATGTGGTATGCTACAACCCTGACTAGTTATGGACTTGGAGACAGATAGCAGTGATTTTATTTGATAGACATTTACTACATAAGTTCGCAAGTGTTCTGTGTGATAAATTTTAGCTTCATAAGTTCGCAAGTGTTCTGTGTGATAAATTTTAGCTTCATAAGTTCGCATGTGTTCTGTGTGATAAATTTTAGCTTTATTAGTTCGCAAGTGTTCTGTGTGATAAATTTTAGCTTCATAAGTTCGCAAGTATTCTGTGCAATAAATTTTAGCTTCATAAGTTTGCAAGTGTTCTGTGTGATTAACTTTAGCTTCATAAGTTTGTATATGTTTTCTGTTTTGTGATAGACATCTACTCAATCATACAATGGTGATTGCATATTCATTTGCAGGTCAACACAGCGCACAAACTTCAAAGAATCATATTTTCATCAGTTATTCTTGGACGGAAAAAGATGATCTGCTATTGTTACATTGGTACTGACTTGATGTGCACATCTCATTCTATCAATTAGTCGTTAATCTCATTTATGACTTGCAAAGTATCATCAAGTGCAGGCGGTGTACGTATGAGAACAGTGGCTGGGTATGGTGAGGACTTCCTGTGTACAGAAAGTGACTTTTATTGTTGTGCCAGGACATGCGGAGTCCTGGGTAATGAGAGAGCAGATAGTTTGGCCACACATGCGGCTACGACGGCTGTTGGCAGAGCGATGGATTGGGCAGAAATTTTTAGCGTCCTACGGGAACGTAGATTTTTATGTGGTCCATTGCCCTAATAACATGTGTTTCTTTGCCCCAAATCACATTGTTTGAAACTATCATAAATTCTGATGAAAAAATTAAGTAGCCTGATAAGAAAATGTGCTTAATTGCTTAACAACGCAACATATATTTTAGTTTAACATTTAAAATATCACAATATTAATGGTAACAGCAAGCAAAGTGTGAGGAATTGAAAAAACAATTAGATGTAACATAGTTAAAAAAATATTTTTATGCATTGTTGAAAATTGATTCGTCATTGACCTATCAAATTTCATTGTGTCAGAGATTGGAATCTTGGCATATGATTTAGTCACTTGTGGTATCGAAAAAGTCTACAGGTTAGAAATAGACCCAGTGCCGTTGTTTTTTTTTTTGCCCCATGAGGTCTTAGCCCGGCTGCCCTATCATTATTATGATAATACAAGAAAATATGTCCAACAGAATACAACAGGCAAAACCTGGAACAGGATAATGAAGTTTTGCTAATCACTATGAAGACACATAATAACACACACACCAAAAAGACTTTATCAAGAACACATTTATTAAAAAAACTAAGAGTGAGAGTGGCACTATTTACATGGCATGGCTAAATATAGATATAATTTGAAAGTGTTCAAACTAGAAGGACAGAGATGAAACAACACAAACATAAAATAGACAAAACAGACCCAAATATCGATAAAACAAAACAAACAGAAAGATGCGAAACAACAAGATATGATCCATATAACTGGCATTCATTCCAATTTAAATTAATTAATAAGAATTAATTAGTTCACTCTAATTTTATTTTATTAGTTCAAAATATCTGCATGATCCATTGCCTTACCACTGGACACAGTAGAAGTGCAAGCCAATCAATCTACTTTCTCATTGCCCTGAACACCCACATGACCAGGCATGAAAATGAATGTAACACATTCCAACTTTGAATTATTGACTGCCTCAAGCCACTGCTCTTGAAATGCAACTTATATTTGTATTTGTCTGGTCATTCTCATTGAGTTATGCAGACATGAATAGCCCACTGTGAAATCTTTAAAGCATTGTATACTGCTAAAAGGTGAAGTCTTCTGGGTATGAAAGAAAGCTCCGGAGAAACAGCCCAATTACTCGTATGAACCAAGAGCATCATCGAGGGTAATTCCTGCAGACTAAAGCAGTTAAAGCGTGTAAATACCCGGTATATCTTTGTTAACCTAAGTAAGAGAAAAATAGTTTTTAGAAATTATATAAACCAGTTCTGATGTATGGAGGTGAATTATGGACAATAAGTAGAATAGTACTAAACAACAATATGTTTCGTCAACAAAAATAAGAAATAAATGGACTTATATCGGACATGTACTTTGAATGAATTAAAAACAGACTGCCACTACATGAATTAAAATTGGTTCCAGATAGCAAAATAAAAAGAGGAAAACCATAAAAGATTCTTCACAGAAGAACCATCAAAGAGGGTATGACTGCTTCAACAGCATACAAGAATTACACACAGTAGCATCATATTGCTTGAACTTAAGAGCACTGGTTTCTTCCGTATGCACTGTATTTGGTACTGAAGGAACATAGAAAGTAGAGATGTGGTTATATAGAACAATACTGAGAACACCATGGAGATAATGAAGATACATTAGTCTATTGTCTATCCCCAGGTGAATGATTGTTGATTGCATTCACACTTGCCGTTAAGCGTAGGGGTGGTATCTTAAGCTGTCGTTTCAAGGCCAGATGTGTGGCCGAGGTTGCATTTAGTCCATGTTTGTTCAAGGTTATCTTAATGTTTTCTATCCACCGTTTTCTTGCTCTACCTTTGGATTTACGCCCAGATATTCTTGTATTATATGCTCTTATTGGTATTTGGTTTGGCTTCATTCTCATAAGGTGACCGAACCATTTTACTTGCTGTCTCTCAATATGTTCGATACATGATATTATACCAACTCTTTTCCTAATTTTTCTTTGCTGCGAAGCTGTTAAAGACCATGTTTGACATTGGTAGCACAGTGTTGGTATAAAAATTGTAGATATTATTTGTTTTTTAATTTCCATCTTGATCTTTGGATGAAGAAGTAATGGTGAAAGTTGGTAAGTCACTGTGTTTGCTTTCTGGCACCTTGTTTCTATTTCTCTGTCTAGTCTTCCATCTTCGGAAAAAATTATGCCTAGATATTTAAATTCTTTGGCTTGTTTCACTTTGGTGTTATCTATTGTTATATTCATTGGTGTTGAAGACTTGCTAATTTTCATAACTTCTGTTTTTTGTACATTAATTTGATGTTGTACTTCTGACATGCTAATAGCAATGCATTGATGTGCTTTTGCAAAGTTTCCTCATCTTTGTATATTAAACTTTGATCATCGGCAAATAATAGTTCATTGATTTCATTCTTAAGTTCTTCATCAGGTTTATTTGCAATGTTTTCCTCTTTGTTGATGTGAGCTTCATTTATTATTCTGTCCATGTATATGTTGAAAAGTAGGGGTGAAAGTACACATCCTTGTCTTACTCCAGATCTTGTTTCAAAAGGTTCAGTCATTCCATCTGTTCTTACTGAGCTTTGGCATTTTTGATATATCGCTTTTATGTTATCTAACAGTTGTCCTCTGATGTTATACATTTCTAAGGTTTCCCATAGAATGTTTCTATCTACTCTGTCGAATGCCTTTTCCTGGTCTACAAATACTGTGTTTAAATCTTGATTGTATTCAATTGCTTTTGCACTCAGTTGTCTCAGTGTGAAAAGTGCGTCTGTACAGCTTGCTCCCCTTCTGAATTCAAACTGAGAGGGGCTCAACTGTGGTTCTGCAATGTATTGCATTCTTTGTTCTATTATTTGTGCATAGATTTTACCTGTGTGACTTAACACGGAGATGCCTCTATATGACTCACACTCTCTCTTATTACCTTTGTTTTTCCATAGTGGTACAATTACTGATTTTTGCCAGTCATCTGGTACTTTTCTTTCTGACCAGGCTATTAGATACATTATTATCAACATTAATATTAAAAAAAAATATTATTTTAAATAAAAGCATATCTACAACAGCAGTGTACACACACTAGCTACTATGTCATGAGTTCATTTTGTAACTAAACAATATAAACAGATATAATATTTGAACTTTTAGACTGAAGGCTACAAATTATGGGTAGATTGGGATCACACAAGAGGGTCTACACTACAAGCAATGGCAGAAGCAGTGGAGAGCTCAGCTGTGGTGCTCATTTGTATGTCTGAGAAGTATAAACAAAGTCCTAACTGCCGGACTGGTAAGTCTTGTGTGCAGAGAATTTTGTGATTTATTTCTGAGAATTGTGTGATTGATTTCTGAGAATTGTGGAATAAAATAAAATGAGTCTAGTGAAATCATGATTTTACCCATATATGCTCGCTGCCTAGTCATTTGGTGACCAGAAGCAGTCTGTCTATTGTTGCCTTCAGCACATACTTCGTGGAGATGGTTCCATTCGTCAATCATCCATAGTTGTCAACTAGTACGGATTCTGTGCATTCATATGGATTTTGGGCAAATGTTCTTCACAAAATGTTCTTTTTTGGGTGTGTTTTTTTTTTACAAAAATGGTCATTTGGTTGTTATATATTCAGTAATTACTACTAATGCAGACAATTTGTTGCTATTGAACGTATTGATGGACAAAAAATGACAAATTTTAACATTTTTGGGGAGTTTTTGTTTTGGGTGCAAAATACCGACATTTTTATTGAAATATGAAAATAAATTGTTTTAAATATGCTATTTCTTATTTGTTTGGTTAACCAAAGGTTTTTGCATGCCATAAATGATAAGTTAACTCCAACCCTGATCACATGGTTAACAGACAAGTGAATTATATACTATATTACAGAGGCTCTCAAAATAAAGCTAAGATGATACTCACATGTACATTATGTCTGCCAGTCAGCAGGGATCCCTGCACATACAAAAAATCTGTTCATATAAGCCTAATCATCATGTCTAGCGGAGGTAGCATGGATTCTTGCACATACAAAAAAACTGTTCATATAAGCCTAATCATCATGTTAGCGGAGGTAGCATAGATTCTTGCACATAAAAAAAAGCTTTTTCATATAAATCATCAAGTCTGGCAGAAACAGCATGGATCCTTGCACAAACAAAAAAACTGTTCATTAAATAACCCAAATATCGGAGGATGTCCGACAAAAAGGAAGTGCTGCAGTAACCATACAAATAGAGGTAAATGCAAATAAAGTAAATAGGTTACTAGAAAACTATCAATATAAAATAATAAAATATAGAAAATAACAATAAAAAAAAGAACAAATACAAATATATTCGTTATGGTTTTTTGTTCTTAACTGTTTGTTATTTTCGATATTTTATTATTTTATATTGATAGTTTTCTAGTAACCTATTTACTTTATTTGCATTTACCAAAAAAACTGTTCATATAATCATCAAGTCTGGCAGAGATAGCATGGATTCCTGCACATTAAAAAAAAGCTGTTTCATATAATCATCAAATCTGGCAAATAAATGATCACATAATAAGTCTGTCAGTCAGATTGACTAACCAACCAAACTGACTAATTAACTATTCTCTAAGAACACTGTTTGATGGGATCCTGTGTTATTTTCTTTCTTGTTGTTATTTTCCATGTTGTTGATGCAGGTGTCTTGTTAATTATATGGCTAAATTTAGCTCATACTTAACATTTCTTTTTGTAACTGCCAACAGAGGCAGAGTATACATTTCAGCTGAGGAAAGACTACATCCCACTCATGATGCAGTCTAGATATCGGCCTGATGGCTGGCTGGGTGCGATATTGGGTGCAAAACTTTTCTTTGATTTCAGTGGCAAATATCCATATGAGAAACCATTACAGGTATGTGGCAATAGCTGATTCTGGTAGTTTATGATGATAATATTCCAACAAATTGGTTGCATCTGGAAAACAAAAATCAATAGAAGTCAGAAATAAAAATATATTGAAAATATATATGACTATTCATTCAACATAAGATAGGTATTAATTTCTTTGGTAGTTGAGAAGTGAGAGTTGCAATGGTTTGTACATATATATATACACAATCATAAATTTATAGTATGCATATACATGTAGTATACACACTGTGCACTTGTGGAACAGATGAACAGGTCTCTGAATATATTCTGCAGAACTGCCCCCAGAATAAAAAATTGCAAGTAAAGATATATGGAACCAAAGAGAAGCTTCAGACAACGGTGGTGTTCATCCAAAAGACTTGTCTGATGGTGTAGACATCAAGTCTTGAACAAAATAAAGAAAGTTGGTAGCATAGACCTTTACTATTCAGGATGCAATAATCAACCCATCATTTTTGTGGCTACAGGGTTTACTAGACATTATAAATATTTCATTAGGTTGTCATTGTTTTATGAATGGTCTGAATGCAAATTTGACTGCAGCAAGGTTTGGGCCTGGTACCTTGTTCTACTGAGACATACTCTGTATTTCTCTGTCACATAGCTGGACATAGCCTCAAGGAAGTTTGACTTTGTCACTATTGTTTCTTATGTCAGTCAATGGAATTTTACTTTTAGCCCCAGATAAGTAGCATGAACAAATCACTCGTAGCTCCTAGCAATTGAAGCAACAGCAACTGATGTAATTACTGTTCACAGGGAAGTGGAAGACTAATAACTAACTTCTAGTTTTGAAGTTATAGATCATTTGGTCTAAACTAACTTCTGACCTGTCAAGCTGGAGGCAACTAAATAACTTCTGACAGTGAAGTTACAGACAAATAGCTAACTTTTGGTTCTGAACAAATAGCAAACTTCTGACAGTGAAGTTATATACAAATAACTAACTTCTGACAGTGAAGTTATAGACAAACGACTAGTTTCTGACAGTGAAGTTATAGACAAATAACTAATAAATAGGATTAGCTTTTCTATTCGTTGTAAAATTGAAAATAATAATGAACACTTGACAGTAAACTTTGAAGTAATAGCCGATGGATGACAACTAAGTTGATGAAAATAACTGACTGCTGGAAGTAGGATGCCCTCAGCTGGTTCGACCTCAGAAAATCTTTTTGGTGCAAACCATGTGATGTGTAAATTATAATGTTTGTCACAAGATCTGTGGACGAGTGACTTTGCCACTACACTAACAGGTCTCCCTGAGTATTGATAGTGAAGTTGAAGGTATAATCCAACAATTTATGTTGGCTGTTGTAATATTGACAATTCTGATAAATCTGAAAATATCAACCATTTTCACTTTCCTCCAGGGTTTGCTCAAGGAGTTGAGAGGAAGAGGCAAGCCAGCTCACCCAACAGGACAAAATCACAACCCAAACCTTGGTCAGTTAATCTATTATTTATTTATTTATTCTGACCATTTGCCATCATGTTAACTATTCAAACACCTCACCCACATACATATACTGCAAAATTTACAATTGTGGTAATTGAGAGCAAACCTACAGAAACTCCTACTGCTCTCAAAGTAAAAGCAATTTATCACCCAGACAACTAATACCTCAGTTTACTGTAGATTCATGTCTTCACAGATGGATCATCAGAGAATGCAATAAAGAGAAGATGAGCTGGGATACAAACATCTATACCCTAAAAATAGAACTCTCAATCGCTACTAGAAAATTATCAACAAACTACTTGGCAGTTGACATGGCAGCTACAAGCAATCTTAGAAGCAAGGTGACATGGCAGCAGTTCCCAGGTTTTTAATCATTTCATTGGACACTCCATCAGCTCCTGGGAATTTTTTCATTTTCAATTTGGATATTGCATACTCCAGTTCTTTCATTGTGATTGGTGCCTCCATGACTTCAGGTATAGGTTCACCTTGTTCAATGTTTTGCTGGTTCTCTCGAACCTCCTGTTGTTTGTCTAAGCTAGCTTTGACATTATTGTCTTCTTCAAAGGAATCTACAAAGTAATCTGCTGCATGTTTACCTATTATAATGTTTCTATCTTTATAAAGTGTGATCCTTGTATTTCTCCCTGTACTTTCATTATTTAGTTGCTTTACAAGTTTCCATAATTTCCTAGTATTTCTTTCTAGGTTCAATGACTGTTTTTTCTTTCCAGCTGCTCCGTCTGGCTTGTAACTTGGCTATTTGAAATTTAGCCTTTGTTTGCTGATATTTGTTGTGGTGTTCTCGGCTGATCTGTTATCTGCCTGCTGTCTAGATGTTTCCATCTTGTGTTGCAGCTTTTCCAGTTCATCATTCCAGTAGGGTTTGTAGTTTTTGAGTGCCTCCCTGGGTATGGTTTTACTAGCAGCATGAAGTATACATCTATTAAATTCACTCACTGCTCTATTGATGTCTTTGTCCAAGTTCATGTCCTTAGCTAGAACACTGGTTAAATGCTGTTACATTTTCCAGTCTGCCCTCTTATAGTTCCACCTAGTGAGCGTGCTGCTGTCCTAGGTAAATTCATTGTGGATTTCTAGAAATACTGGTCTGTGGTCACTACCCCCAAACTGCTTTCCAATGACACGTGTGATGTTCCATTCTAGGCCTGGTGAGTAAAATGCCAGGTCTGGTGTAGAGGTGGTGAGTCTGCTGGCTGGTTAATAAGTATGAGATTATTTTCATCCTGCCAGCTCTCAAGTTCCTCACATCTGTTGTCCATTTGATCGTAGCCCCAGCTCTGAGAGTGGCTGATGAAGTCACCACACACCATAAGTCTCTCTTTTTCAGGTATTGTGTCTAGTGCCAATGGTCTATCATTTGGGCAGTAGTAGTTCAGGAGATGGAATTCTTCACTGTCTGTTTTTAGGTGGAGCATCTGGTATTCTGCCCCCTCCATATATACTTCCAGCTGACATGCGCTGATATTGTTTTTAACAAGTGTCAGAATTCCACCATTTTGCCTGTCTTTTCGGTCTAACCGGTAGCACTGGTAGCCTATGATTTTAAAGGCTATATCACTGCTGAGGTGTGTTTCCTGGATACAGCACACATTAACTTGTTCTTCACTTAAAATATTTTCAAGTTCCAATTTTTTACTGTATCCATCTCTTTTGCTGTTGACACCCTGAGCATTTCAGTGCATTATTTTTATTGGTCGTTGGTTTGTTTGGCCAGTAGTTCTATTCCCTTGCCTCTTGACTCCTCGGCGCAATTGAGAAGGGCTTCCAGTAACTAAAGTTGGACCCTTTCGAGGTAAAGGCCCTGGCACCATAACTATTAATAGATACAGACATGTTCCCATTGTGTTTTGTGTGTGGCATCCTGATTATTTGTGCGCCTTTTGGCTGATTGCCTCCGTCTTCAGCACCCTGCTTATTTGGGCAGGACTATGGTCCTGCTCGAAAGGGACTGCCTGACCAATCTTAGAATCCAGCCCCTGTTGATTGAACTAAGCTCTATCACCAGTTCACGGAGCTGGCCTTGATGGGATAACTGTCTACTAGCAACACAG
Source organism: Meghimatium bilineatum (assembly GCA_034231615.1). NCBI lineage: Eukaryota > Metazoa > Mollusca > Gastropoda > Stylommatophora > Philomycidae > Meghimatium > Meghimatium bilineatum. Next base: position 30,243,294 of record CM067304.1, on the reverse strand, counting down.
TGGTGCTGCAGTGGATCACTGTACAATGCATGATTGCAGGGAATGAGGCAGATGACAGACTGGCAAAATCAGGTGCAAAAAAAAATTAATTAAATCCTGCAATATCACTGACTGAAGCAAAAATTAATTTAATTGAATACAAACATACATAGAGTCAGAGAACAGGCAGCAACTTTCCACAGGATCCCATCCTAAAGCTGGTCATAGTAAGTTATCATTTTTACTCTCCACACAGGACACTGTAGACTACAAGCCCATCTCTACAAAATAAAGATTGTCAAAAAACAAGATCATAAGGGTCTCCAGGCTCCAGAACATATTCTGCAGACATTTTTTGGTGACTTCAGGTCTAAAACCTGGCCCCAGGAGACAGATCTGGCTGTTAGCCAGCAAGACTATATAAATGACGACAGACAAGGTCAAATTGTTAAGTTTTTGTTGATGGCGAAATAAGATATTTCTAAATGTTAGACTAGCTTTGTTATCAATTTTACTACCATGGGGAAAAGTGGGTGATGCCAGCTATAAATCAAGAACCCATTATTTTAGAAAGTTAAGCATATATTGTGAGTCAATGTCCTTGATCATTAAGCAAAAACTGACAAAAGATAGCTGAGATGACCATTCGTGTTTCACTGTAGAATTTTTGTTTTCATGGACAGGAAATTGTTTTTTTTAGATTGATACTCAGAACCAGAATAACCAACAAATATAAGGTTGGTATATAACATATCCTTGTTAATTCCCAGAAAAAAAACACTGTGTGTATTTAACCTACTAGGCTGACAGGTATCAATAGAGAATGCTACACTCTGGAAATAATATCTTACCTGGGGAATATTGCTACATTCATTATTGCATAACATATTATTTTGCCAAACATGGTCTTTAACAGCTTCGCAACAAAGAAAAATTGTCACATGTGAAATGAAGTGTCTGAGAAAAGCTGCAATGGTTACCAAACTAGATAAAATAAGAAATGAAGAAATTAGGAAAAGAGTTGGTATAATATCATGTATTGAACATATTGAGAGACAGCAAGTAAAATAGTTTGGTCACCTTATGAGAATGAAGCCAAACCAAATACCAATAATAGCATATAATACAAGAATAGCCGGACATAAAGCCAAAGGTAGACCACGTAAACGGTGGATAGAAAACATCAAGATAGCAGTATGACTCAGCTGTAAATATGTTCTCCTCATGGAAGGATGGGGAAATGTTTTACCTTTTTAAAAAAAAGTTTAATTGTACATTTTCGTGTGTCAGATCTTCTGTTTGATGTTAAATTTGATTACCCTTTTGCCTTTTTCTGAAAAATCACTAGTGGGAGAGAAGGTTTGACTTTTGACCCTATTTTTGGCCAAGTTTCTAGTACTAAAAGACATGTTCAATATTTGCAAAGAGAGAGGGAGGTTGAATTCCCCCGCCAACCCCCCTTATCTACAGACCTGTATACTCATGTATGCACTATGCTTTCTTAGTGACTCAATGAGCGTGCTAAGAAATATTAAGTGACTCAATGAGCATGCTAAGAAATATTAAGTGACTCAATGAGCATGCTAAGAAATATTAAGTGACTCAATGAGCATGCTAAGAAATATTAAGTGACTCAATGAGCATGCTAAGAAATATTAAGTGACTCAATGAGCATGCTAAGAAATATTAAGTGACTCAATGAGCTTGCTATGAAATATTAAGTGACTCAATGAGCATGCTAAGAAATATTAAGTGACTCAATGAGCATGCTAAGAAATATTAAGTGACTCAATGAGCATGCTAAGAAATATTAAGTGACTCAATGAGCATGCTAAGAAATATTAAGTGACTCAATGAGCATGCTAAGAAATATTAAGTGACTCAATGAGCTTGCTATGAAATATTAAGTGACTCAATGAGCATGCTAAGAAATATTAAGTGACTCAATGAGCATGCTAAGAAATATTAAGTGACTCAATGAGCATGCTAAGAAATATTAAGTGACTCAATGAGCATGCTAAGAAATATTAAGTGACTCAATGAGCATGCTAAGAAATATTAAGTGACTCAATGAGCTTGCTATGAAATATTAAGTGACTCAATGAGCATGCTAAGAAATATTAAGTGACTCAATGAGCATGCTAAGAAATATTAAGTGACTCAATGAGCATGCTAAGAAATATTAAGTGACTCAATGAGCATGCTAAGAAATATTAAGTGACTCAATGAGCATGCTAAGAAATATTAAGTGACTCAATGAGCATGCTAAGAAATATTAAGTGACTCAATGAGCATGCTAAGAAATATTGACTCAATGAGCATGCTAAGAAATATTAGGAAATGACTGGGCACACAAGCAGTGGTTGAAGTTGATGAAGACTTCCATTAATGATAGGCATATAAATACTAAGTTAGCTAGGGTGTCCTAGTTTGTTTATTATTATATTTTTTTATTCAATATTTCTGCTTGTTGTGTTTTATTTCTTGATAAAGTTCACATTGGTGGCCGCAACATAGGAGGTATTCCTGTTATATTTTTTATCATAGGTTTCTAAATGGTATTTTTATTGATGCAGCAATCTAGCTCTACTTAACTTTTAGTAGATGTTTTTGTGAAACCATTGAGTCTTGTTATAATGTAGAATTAGCATACTTTGTGCTTTGCTTTTTTCTGATTTAGTAGGCCTATATATTATATAGATAATAGTATATTATAGTGTTATATAATATTATAGTATAGAGATTTACTGTAGTCTTCTCTGGTATCAATTCTAGAACCCACTTTTTTTTGTCTCCCATAGATGAAGATTTTGCCTTTCATGATACGACACAAACAGTAACTACAGTAGCCAACAGTTCATCTGTAATTGGCAGTTCTCCATCAACTCCTTATAGCAACAGCAATGCTGCAGCAGTAGCTTCCATGAGTAATGAGAATGTGGAAAGTTGGCTAGTTTCCAAAGGGCTACAAAGGTGAACAGTTTTGACTTTGTGGAAGGTGTAGATAAATATTGTTGATGATAGTTGCAACAGCAGTCATGGAAGTAATAATAGCAATATTTTAACTATGGGTAGATCTCTAAGTTCTAACATGAAAAGCCTTGTGTTGACAAACTTTTTCCTTTTTTTTAACAGTTGAACTTGTGACAACTTCAACCATTTTGGTTAGGTAAATTTTAAGTGGATAGGTATGAGGGTGCTTAAAAAACCTCAAAAGTATTATCAAAATTAAAATGACCATTACATTGTTTTGTAACCTGTCAATATTGTTGTAAATGGCATCAGACACGTCAATCATGAATAGCCTGTCATATAACTGACATTTAAACTTCCTACTCCAGTCTCATATAGTTGCTGTGTGGACATGCATGTATCACCATACTAAATTAGCATTGATAAAAGCAAGACATTGTGACTAGTGAAGCCAAGCAAGATCCTACGAATAGCCATTTGGTCACAAATTTGAAGAAGCTAAATCAATCAATCAAGTTCCATGCTGAGTGGTGTAGGCGATCATGCTTCTCCACAATTCTCTGTCTCTTGTGTTGTTAATAAGTTCAGTTGGTTCAGTTAGTTCAATTATAATTAATAATTTCCTAAAGTGGATTTAGCTAATGGTCATCATGACTTGTGATGGACAAACAACAATTGTAAAAGTCCTGATTTGGCAAATCTATTGGAATTTGTACCACTGTGAAACATCTGTGAGAGATATTGATTCCAGAGATTTCATGTCTTTTGCATCCTAACTTAACTATTATTACTCCCCAGGTTAACAACAGTTTTCTCACAAATTGATGGACTGCTTATCTGGCAGCTTAAGAGAATGAGAGAAAAGGTGAGTAACATTGGATTTCTTCTGCTTTCAAATATACATAAATATAAATTTCTATATAGGTTAGATAAAGATGTTGATGTATGTACAGATGGATCCATAAGAAATCTAGTCAAAATGAAACAATGCATACAAGGCAACTATTTCTAGTATAAACACAGAAATAAAGGCTGTTGAGTTACTCCAGCAAAACCAACTGAATATTCATAATAATAATAATACTACTCATAACCCATCAGTTAGTTAGTTAGTCGTTGGATCATCGTCATTGCACTCCGGACAAGTCCATAGGTGCTCAGATCTTTCCTTGAGTGTATCCGCCATTACACGTTGACTGACAGTCCCAGTACGTTGTTGATTTACCATCATTCTTTTTCGCCCACGAAAACTCTCCTTTCTAGCGACACCACATTTCAAACCAAGTTCCTTTATTCTAATGGAACAAGAGTCATCGTCATTTGTTCGTGCGTTTTCACGTAGGGCATTCAAAATGTCTGCCTGATCCATCGCTCCACCAAAAGCCGTAGTAGCAGTGTGGGCGGCCAACCTATCTGCTCTTTCATTACCCCGGACTCCCGCGTGTCCCGGCACAAAAATAAAAGTCACTGTACGCACACAGGAATTATTCACTGCATCCAGCCACTGTTCTCGAACGTACCCCGTCTGAACTTTCACAATCATGTTCATGGAGTCAGTGAGGATACAGGCATGCTTGCAGACAGTCTGTGAGCAGACCCATTGCAAAGCTTTGGTCACCGCCAGAATCTCCATTGTCAAGCTGCTTGTCATCTGAACGAATGCACCACTTTCCTCTCTGATAGTCTCCCCCCTACCTTTGAGCCGTGAAAGCCCAGGAACTCCTGATGTGTCTCTCAACCGACCCATCTGTATATATAACTATATCACCTTCTCTGGAATTCTCACTGATCAGAGCGAGCACCTCCGACTCGACCACTGTCGGACACCATTCCCTGCACTCTCTATTGAGTGTTATTACTCCTTTGAAGGCTGTTGGGTAATCCAAGGGTGCCAGACTCCATTCTGCCCCAGGTAGTACATCCTCCAATCTGCAGAAACTCTGTATAATGTCCTCTGCGCACCCCATCCACGACTTTCCTCTCTTTAGTCTACTTCCTTTCACTTTGATAATTTCTGGGTGTAGAGTGTGCTCTTTATCAGCTGTGATTTTTAGGTAGTCCTGCGCCCTGCACATTTGTATTCTTTGCTCCGCAGTTGGGCAATCAAGTAGGTATCGCATAGCCCTAGCCGACGTATCTCTCGTGCACCCCAAAATTATTCGCATTGCTTCATTTTGGATTCTATCCAATCTTTCTGTTTGAGTTTGACTCAGTGTCAGAATTGCCAGTGCGTACTCTACCACCGCCACCACCAATCCTTGATACAGCAGAAATAGCAGTCTCTGTTCGCATTGAGCAGCAGCCATAACTTTCATCGCCCCAAGACCTTTATAAGCCTTTACAATTATGTGGTCAACATGATCTTTGAAATTCAAACTTCGGTCCAACATGACCCCCAAGTACTTCATTGTGCTGGTTCTCTCGAGGACATCCCCTCTCAAAGTAACCGATGGCGTGGACGTGTTCACTATGTGATTGTTTAGGGAAAACCATGTTATCGATGCCTTTAATGGATTAACAAAAGCTCCAGAATTACTGCACCATTCTCCTATGCGATCAAGCTCCCTCTGCAAATTTCTGGCAATTCTTTCTCTATCTCTGCCCCTGGTCCTGCAATCTGACAGCTTGTAATTTGAACTGTATACACATTGAATAGTACTGGGGACAGAGGTGACCCTTGTGGTAGTCCTGGATTTATGACTGTTGGTGGCGAAGACCAACTCCCACACCTAAGAACAACCTGTCTCTGATAAAGTGCAGAGAAAATCCACCTGACAACAAATGGACTTACTTGGAGTTGCAGCATTATGGTCATCAAGAAATCCAAGGGCACTCTGTTATAAGCATCCTCCAGGTCTATTGCAGCAGCGCATGTCTCCATTCGTTTGTCAAAACCTTTGAAAACGTCCTGCGAGAACAAGGCGGCATTGTGCCAAGTCTGCTTACCTGGACGATAACCTCCCAATGTTGATGGTAGTCTATTAATCTTTTCTAGATGTAGGGACAATTTCCATGCCACAATCTTTTCGAACAACTTGCCGATCGTATTCTGCATGGTTATGAGTCTGAAACCCTGTATCTTAGCATGACTCTTGCCAGGCTTGGGTAGTGGGATCAAGTAACTATGCAACCAGTCCTCCTCTACTTTGCCGTTCGCTAGGCTCTTGTTGAACAACATTGCCAGCTCCTTAAGGTCTTCGTCTGACCTGCCTTTGAGATCATCGTGCCTAATGCCGTCAGGTCCTGGCGCAGAGTTTCTTGATCTTTTCAGTACGGCTGTAATATCTTTAAGAGTAATTACATTATCGCTTTCCAAAGCTTGCTCCTTGCACATGTCTGTGACTGATTTTATTGTAATTCACTAAATTCCTCTGACCGATTTGTGCCTTGTAATGAGCCAGGATTGCTGCATTTATTCTCATCTGTCTTCTGCCATACCAAGTCTGTGCTTTGAAAATTGGGGATTGTTATACGCTTTCTTGGGTCGTTCATTGATTTATGCAGGTGCCAGAACAGTTTTAATGACTTTTCATTTGCAATCTCCTGACAAAAGGCTTCCCATTTTTTTTCCTTCGCAGCTTTAGCAATATCTTTACATTCTTGACCCCTGTCATCTTTGGTCTGTTTTAATTGCACAAGATCTGGCTGTGCGGTCAATTATTTCCTTGCTTTCTGCCACTCTGCAACTGCGCTACTTTTACTCTTCCATGCACATTTGACTTCATCATTCCACCAGGGGGGTTGATTCCACATTTGTGCCTTGGTGGCGTGTGTTCTACGTTTTTCCTTCCTAATTATGTTTATGATGGACGACCCATTACGATCGTACTGGAAGGACTTAACTCTAGCTCTCTGTTGTTTAATTTTTCCTTTGTCCACCAACAAGACACATGGCAAATGGTCACTGCCATGATGCGCCAACACATCCCATCTACATTTGGGTGCGATATCAGCCGTCACTAGAGCCAGGTCGATTGCACTGTCGTCGTCGCCATCCCTAGCAGCAAGCCTTGTCATGCGCCCGTCATTTAAGCATACTAAATTTATATCAATCAAGGCCTCCTCAAGATCTCTTCTCTGTTGATTAGAGGTAGTATTGCCCCAAGAGCTTCTTTTTGCATTAAAATCCCCACAGAAGATGACATCTCTTTCTTCCTTTACTATCTCAACTAAAGATTTCCATCCCTGCACGTTCAGGCTGGTGTTGCACGAATAAACGTTGACGAGCACGAAAGGGTGATGTGCGTTTTGTATCCTGATAGCTTGCAGCTGAATATCACTACTATCCCATTTGGACACGTCTATCTCGACAGCGTCAATGCCTTCTCTTACAAGAATTACTTGCCCCAGGTGTCGCCTATTGTATAAACTTTGAAAGCCGGTGACTTGAAGACGGTTTCGTATTCCCAAGTGCGATTCTTGTAGGGCTACAGTATCTGCGCTGTAGATTAATTTATCGAGATCTGGGCGCCTTTTTTCCACACTTGCGACATTCCAGAATAAAACACGTAGCGATTTTAACGACAGACGCTCGACCTTCGATCTGTGGCACCTCGCTCCAGCGCGCCGACCTTGTCGTTAAGCCCCGCCCCGTTTAGGACGTTTTCCGGCCATTAGTGTGTACTAGGCCTTGTAATTACGTGGAATAACGGCTACACTCATGAAAATTTCAGCTCTGATGCACGTACTCCGTCGCACCGGCGAAGATCTTGATGAGTGGACTCCTTTGCCAAAATAACTAACACCACATCCTAGACGAAATAATGCATAAATCCATCTTTCAAGTGATGTTGACGGTGTCACACAAAAACACACGTCGATATGTCCGCCATTTTCACCGGAAGTGACCCATCAGTGTCACAGTGTAATACATTGTAGATCATCAGATGCCGTGCTGATATGTGTAGGCATTTATAGGTCTCCACAACCTATGTTTTTTTTTTGAGTACCCTATCTGTTATTAGGATCGTCGTTGATTCTTTACCATGCCACGATGTCAGACTATCTAATATTTGTTCTCACTGTCATCTTTAATCTCTTTTTCCCTCAAACTTTCCCATTGCAACTGTGTTCTCCAGACCTCCTTGTCTCATATTGTGAAAAAAATATAAATATTATCTGTTTCTGATCTTATTAAGTAACCCCGATCTCGCAGTTGACTTTCAGCTCATTAGAACACAAAAAGACATGATTAATATTATACTGATACTCCAATTGTAGCATTTTAATGAGCAAAATTTTACTCAGAGGTTCCTGTCTCCTCTCTGAAATCCCTCATCACCAAACAAAAATAACAACTGACATCCCGCATCATTTTACAGAAAGTCATCAATTTATCAACTCTCATTCCATTCTTCAAGGCACACAAGATTCTGTTAATGATTGGTTGATATGTGCTTCCAACTTGTATCATCTCTCAAATATTATGTCTAAACTTTGCAGGTGTTTACAGAGCAAAAAGGCTAACAGACAGACATGTATTTTTGTCTGTGTGTGTTGCTGAAGATGGAGATGTATTGTTTGTTTATTTCAATCTTAAGTAATTATGATCAATAGCTCTCTTATATATTTTTATGATATGAAAAGGGGGGGGGGGTATACAGGTTCCTCCAGAGATCTTTTCCATACTCGGAAGACTCTAACTCTCATCATTATGCAATGAAATCTTTGAGAACCTGAAATTTTTGAGAAATCTTTTACTCAAGGGAGGTAAAAATGTAAATGTAATTGTAAATATGTGTGGTAGGATAGCTTGACTACATATGCATGTCATCTATTAGGTGGCTGTGTCGTTGTATGATGGTTGGTCTGGTTTAACCTTCAGACGTTCCACATACCAGGAAATAAGAATATATAGTGGTTTAGTCTTTTGGATGTGGGTGGACACAGAAATTGATGATACAACTGAAAAAAAGACATATAGAACCAGAGAATTTTTTCATACCCCAAAAAAAAACTTCCACTATGGGATTATGTGGTTTTGGGGGGAAAAAAACCACATAATCAGAATGAGTCTGCTGTACTTTGTAAAACTAGCTTGTATCATATTTAAGTCTTTCACCTTTAAAATACCTTGGAGTGCTGTTTGACAGATGCTATTGTTTTAATGAGCATCCAAAGTACACAATCCTCAAGGCTCAAAAGGAGTTGACAGAAATAGGTGTGGCTACTGTTATTTTTGTGAACAACAACTTTTTGCACTGTTATATTCAGGGCTAGTTCTGTCTGTTATAGAGTATGCTTAGTAATTCTGACCCTTACCTCAATGCAGATTGATAGACTTGACAGGATACAGAATGAACCTATGCATATCATTCTTGAATGCCCCAGAGATACAGAAATAGGAGCAAGTTTTTCCTCTTGCTGGATTACCCTACCATAGCCCCACTACAGTCCTTGAAGATTAGCATCTGTCATTCTTTTGTGCGATATGTACCCCAAGAGAAGCATGGATACAAGTATATACGGATCAGCAACCAGAGCAGTGAAGAATGAAGGTGCTGGCGTGTACATAAAATATAAAGAAAAAGAAAATGAATCCACATGTTCACCAACTGGAATATTCTGCTCCAACTACTCTGCAGAAGTACAGGCTTTAAACATGGCTGCAGAAATAATTAAAAACACAACAAGCAAATGGCAGCAGGTAGTATTTCTTACTGATGCTATGTCTGACCTACAAGCCCTTGACAGCGATAAGCTGCCAGACCTGAAGAAAGCCATGCGAGAAGTGAGCATCCAAAGAAGAGTAGTACTACAGTGGATACCATCCCACTGTGGCATACCAGGAAATGAAAATGCAGACAGACTGGCAAAGGATGGAGCAACACAGGAACAAAAAGACCAAGAATACACCTACCAAGAAAAGAAGACCCTCATCAAAGCCATCAGGAAAGTCGACCACCCAAAAGACAATTACCACTATCTCGACAGAGCAGAGCAGGTTATTATCTTCCGCCTCAGAACAGGACACAACAGATTAAACAGCCACTTAAATAGGCTAAGATTGGTCCCGTCACCACTGTGCCCTTGTGGGCAGGCAGCACAGACCACTGAACATATCCTGCAAGACTGCAATACACTAAACCAGTTAAGGGAAGAACACTGGCCCACAGAGATGGATATCCACAGAAAGATGTATGGGAGCACTGAGGAGCTTTCAAATACAGCAGCATTTATTAAGAAAACAGGACTTGCTGTGTAGACATGTCAAACTGCGAATGAGAAGAAGAAGAAGAAGAAGAAGATTCTTTTGTGCAGATATACTGTTATGTGGAGCGCATGGCCGTGTGGTTAAAATGTTGTTCTCAGACCCTTGAGGTCTGGGTTCAATCCAATATTTTTCTTTTGAAGATACAATAAAAATTCTTCCTGTACATGATGCAATGTCTGCTATGGCAAAGTGGTCTTTATTTCTGCATCCCATAGAAAGCCTCCCTGCACTCCATCACAGGAAAACATGCAGTAGCAAAAGTATACTGTTATGTTTTGTCATTTTTCTGTTTGTTTCATTTGTCATTATCACTTGATGTTCTGCCAATTTTCTGTTTGGTTTTGTTTAATCTCTCTTTCTATTTTTTCATCATATATACTCTTCTGGACATACTGATTTATCTCATCTAGCCATTATTATTTGAACATTGACAGTGCAGTTTCTTACTCATTGTGTGTTACACATTGTTATTGATAAAGGCCTTTTGGTCAAAACATCATTTTTTGTGCTATTGTATATGGCAGTAGTGATTATCAAAGCTTTGTTATCATGTTCCCAAGTTTCACCTGTTAGATTACAGTTTTGCTGCAGGTATATTTTACTGATCATATTTTGAGTGCAACTTGACTGATATTCTAATGTTTTGTAAATGACACATCAAGCAACATATCAATAATGTAATAGATGATAACTCAGTTGTATTGTAATTTTTATTCCACAGGCTCCAGAATATTTCCACAACAGCTTAGAGAGACAATTTGGGATGACCCTTATTGACATTGTATGATTTAATGCAGCATTAGATAGTTTACAGTGATCACATAAACAATTTTCTTGTCACTCCACCCCACGGATGCACTTTTATACAGATCTTTCTTCAGGAGACTAGCAGTACAATTCTTTATTGTTTTGATGGAAGGATTTACCGATAGCTCTATGTTTCTTACTCCATCAACTGTTTAGATTATGTGTGTACTAGGAACAATGGTTAGGCCTACATGCTAAAATATTATTTCTATTTGACAGTTACACTTTTAGTAGTTAATATTTGGTAGTTTTTCATCACACATTTTATTAGTTAATATTTGGTAATCATTAAACAAATTTTGTTAGTTAATATTTGGTAGTTTTTCATTAGACACATTTTGTTAGCGCCATATTTTGTTAGTTAATATGTGATAATCATTAGACACATTTTATTAGTTAATATTTTAGTAGTCATTAGACACATTGTTTAATTAATTCACCACAGAGTCTTTTTAGGATTTGGACAGAATTATTTTTTTTAGGTTTCTTTTTTTGCATATCTATCACTGGAACAAGATATATTTGTCACAAGTTCATTTAGAAAATTTCTTTAAAATTATTTAAAAATTATTTGTAACAATAAAATAGGGTAGGTGGGAGCAAAGATCTGCACTTTTGTACACTTTAGTGTATTCTGACACCTAAACCTAATTACGAACAACAAACTGTCATCAGTGTATAGCTTATCTATCCATTTTACATTAGTGAGGGTATTGAAAGCATAAGTCTTACATGTAGACAAGAAAAAGAGAGTTTATGAACTTAAGTGAACACAGATTTTTGCTCCATTTTATACACATCAAGCATGTGTCATACATTTTGTGGGGCAAAGATCCGCAGGTGAAAAGATGATACAAAGTATTATAAACTTGAGGGAGATCACCACTGTGACAGGTCTAGAAGACCAACAAAGTGTAAATGTGTGCTAAGAATAAATATGTATAGTTGTGGAACTGTAATCAGAAAAAAAAACATGTTACAGTAAAAAATAGTTTATGATTTCCATTTTAAAGCTAATAATGTCTTTGTAAGGTTGGATGATTGTTATAATCATATACATCAGTCTCTCCCAGCTTTAGTTCGGCATCTGCAACTTTCTCATGACATCAGCATCTTCTTCATACATTTTTAATGCAGTCCTTTGCCTCAATAACATGTGGTCATTTACCCCAAATCATATTGTTAGCAAGTATCATAAATTCTTATGAATAAAACAAAGTAGCCTCACAAGATAATGTGCTTAAGAACTTAACAACACAGCATATATTACAGTTTAAACATTTAAAACATCACAATATTAATGATAACAGCAGGCAGATTGTGAGATGCTGAAAACAAAAAAGATATTGTTGAAAATTAATCCATCCTTTGCCTATAAAACTTCATTGTGTCAAAGATTCAAATATTGGCGTCTGACATAATCACGTGTGGTATCAGGAAACAGGGACATGCCATGCTAAGATACAGAGAGGCGACTACATCAGACAGCTGTAAGGAGGCAGTATAATCAAAAAATAATTTGAATCATTCAATAATTAATGAAACATTTAAGGAACTATTGAAAACTTGCATCATACTGAGAAAATCTGCCGCACGCACCTCTCGGGAAAACCCATAGATTCGAAATGAACTCCCTGCTGCTGTTTGCTCTCCACGAATCTTTGCCTTCCATCTACTCTATAATGTATAAATAAAAATAAATTTGGATATTAAATGTGAACGTACCAATCTTCCAAATCAATCATTTCTACTCAAACTGTATCAGTGTAGATAATACACAAAAATGCATAGTATATAGACATAGTGCTTTAATTGTGTTAGTTATTCACAAAAATCAGACCTGTTTCTCTGAGATTTGAAGGTAGATCTAAGACTTCGATCAACATTTTTGTCAGATTTTTCTTACAAAATAGCATAATTCAGTTTAGGTATGTTACCAGTGATTGCCAGGTTAATTTTTAATAATTAACTCATTCATTAGGGAATATTTTTAACGTTTGAGCAGAATTAATTTTTTTAGTTAGAATTTATTTGCACATCCATTACAGGAACAAGAAGTAGTACTACTAAATATATTTAAATTATAATGTAACATGTAGGCCCTATTTTGAAACATAAATAAACAGAGAATGTGGTTGTTATCACAAGTTTATTTTGAATGAAATTGCTTTTATTATTTAAAATAAAATAAAATATAATTTATAAATTAAAAATAAAAACAATTTTGGACATGAAACATGAGCTTACTAAATTTCTGAATCAATAACTTCCACTCAAATTGTATCAGTTTTGTGGATAATCCAACTTTAAACAGAAAAATGTATAGTAGATTGGCAAAATGCTTCAATTTTTTTGTTATCTGAGTTGTTCTCTGAAATTTGAAGATAGATCTAAGACTGTGATTGACATTTTTTATCAGATTTTTCTTACAAATTGGCATAAATCTGCTTAGGTATGTTGCCAGTTATTGTCTGGTTGGATTTCAATAATTAATGCGACCAAAGTAAACAAAATAGTTATACTTTCACAAAACATAAATGCGCTAAAAAATATAGAGAGAAAATATTAGGAAAAATGGCATCACATACCACATATGTTCAAAACTTATCAATAACATACAAAATTGATGTCATAACACATCAAATTCATACTAGAGGTAATGTGGACTTATTATACTTTCAATCAGAACCATCCTTATGTTGATATAAATACAAAAAATTCTTAAATTAGCAAAAACAAGTAAGGATCTTTAAAGACACCACCTAATCCCGTATGTGGCCTGTGGATCGATTAAAAGACATCATGTATTGAGTTAATATTGATACTCATTCATTAGACATATTCTGTTAGTTAATATTTGGTAGTCATTCATTAGACACATTTTGTTAGTTAATATTTGGTAATAATTCATTAGACATATTTTGTTAGTTAATTAATATTTGGTAGTCATTCATTAGACACATTCTGTTAGTTAATATTTGGTAGTCATTCATTAGACACATTTTGTTAGTTAATATTTGGTAGTCGTTCATTAGACACATTTTGATAGTTAATATTTGGTATGTCATTCGTTAGACAAATTTTGTTCATTATTATTTGTGTTTTCCTATGTTTTTTATCCTATTTTACATAGAACTTATTATTCTGGTTTTGTTAACTCTTTCCGGACCAATCGCCAGTATACTGGCTTTATACTATGGGTCTACAGGACCAATCGCCAGTATACTGGCTTTGATTTGATATTTTATTACTTCACAAGGCTAACTCTAACCTTGTGAAGTAATCACATACCATCAATGTACTTATATATTCATATTCTGTATCCATTCCCCTTTCCAATGATATATTACACATACACTATTTATCAATATTAGTATGTCACAGCAGAAGTAAGGGAGGCACTAAGACACATGAAATATGGCAAAGCCCCAGGTCCAGACAATATCACATTAGAAGAATTAGCAGCTTTAGATGACTTTGGAGTTGAAATAATCACAAAATTGCTGAATGACATATATAACAGCGGAAACATACCAGATGACTTAATGAGATCCATATTCATAGCATTACCTAAGAAACCAGGGACCACCGAATGTGAAGAACACCGTACAATCAGCCTCATGAGCCAAATAACCAAAATACTTCTCAGAATCATCATGAAGAGAGTGAGAAACAAAATAAAATCAGAAATAAGTCCAGAACAATGTGGATTTGTAGAAGGCAAAGGCACCAACAATGCAATTTATATATTGAGAACACTAATAGAGAGGTCTATAGAAGTAAAAACAGATCTGTACCTCTGTTTTATAGACTACACTAAAGCTTTTGACAAAGTTAAACATAGCGAAATTATACACATGCTAGAGAATCTGAACATTAACAGCAAGGATTTAAGAATAATCAAGAACATGTACTGGCAACAATCAGCAGCAATAAGAGTAGGAAATCAATTTGGCCCTTTTCAACAAATAAAACAAGGAGTCAGACAGGGATGCGTGCTTTCACCAGACCTGTTCTCTCTATACAGTGAAAACATATTGCGGGCAATAGTAGATATCCCAGGAATATCAGTGGGAGGACATAACATAAATAATTTGAGATATGCGGATGACACTGTTCTGATTGCAAAAAGTGAGGAAGACCTTCAAAACTTAATTATAGTAGTAGTCACAGAAAGCAAAGAGAAAGGGCTCTTCCTAAATATCAAGAAAACAGAAGTAATGGTTATTTCAAAGAAAGAAAATAACACACCTTGCAAGATCATAGTGAATGATATAGTATTAAAACAGGTCCACCAATTCAAATATCTAGGTACAATTATTACAGCAGATGGAAGAAGTTCAACAGAAATAAGATGCAGAATAGGATAGGCGAAAACAGCATTCAGAAAAATGAAAAATTTACTGTGTAATATGACATTGTCATTAGAGGTGAGAAAGAGAGTTCTGCAGTGCTATATAACCCCTATACTAACATATGGGTGTGAGTCTTGGACAATAAACAAACTGGAAAGTGGGAAATTAGAGGCAACAGAGATGTGGTTCTACAGAAGAATGCTGAGAACACTATGGACTGCCAGAAAAACTAATGTAGAGGTGTTGAAAGAGTCAAATGCGAAACAGACCTTAATCAACAATATAAGAAAAAGGCAATCTTCTTTTTTTGGCCACTTCATGAGACAGGCAGGTTTAGAAAACATAATCACAACAGGCAAGATTGAAGGCACCAGAGACAGAGGGCGACAACGTGAGAAAATATTAGACAGTTTGACAACCTGGCACGGCAAAGAAACAACAACGACTTTGATACATAATACTGTGGATAGAGAGCTGTGGAGAGCCATGACCGCCTACGCCACCCGGCATGGCACCTGATGATGATGATGAGTATGTCAAGTGATACAATAAAAAACACATATAAGGAAATTTTATAAAATTAATTTGGTCCAAACCTAAACATAATCAAGTCCTGAAAGAGTTAAGTGATAACCTGTGAAAATAGCCCATTGGTCTACAGTACCTTACAATAACAAGAAATACTGAAGACTAAGGAAGATGGAGGAAGTCAGAAGAGATCAAAAATTGTATAACTAGGCAATTTTGAAAATAGTTAATTTAAGTGTTGAAAAGAAGATTTGTGGATAAATGTAATAGCAGTGAGACGTAATAGTGATGATACTGTCAAGTAGACATTGCTAGTTGCTACCTATTACATTTTATATCATCTTGAAACAGCAAGTTATCTGGAGATTGCTTACCAATAATGATTGTTCCGTTCACTCTCATTTGCTGTTTCACAATTTTATTTATAACCCAGATCACCATTCTTATTTTGTCAGATATCATTCTATATCTTGTGTGTTCATGATGAAGATTATATTCATCTCCAAGATAAGCTGTATTTCTTCTCTAAACCAGCTGACCTGATCTATTATCAAGAGTCATTGTAAGCTGTGAATGGCATACATTCCAACTCTACATGAGCATTTTTGTGTGTAAAAACAGCAACCTGTATCTGTATTAATGTCGGTATAGCTGATTCTCAGATGAAATAGATGCCTGCTGGTTGCTTTGAAGATTATGGAAGATCTGTCAGTGAATATATTTTTTCCAGTGAAAATCATTTTATACATTGATAATCTTTCTATTCCTTCCACTACTGGTTCTTCTGTCAGTTGTCTCCTTTAGTAAGTGTCATCATTTTGACACATTTTGTTAGTTAATATGTGGTAGTCATTAATTAGGCACATTCTGTCATTGAATGACAGTCTGTCATTCTTCTTATTTTATTTGTCCAGAAAAGGATAGTTTGTACATTGTACCAGTTTTTGTTATACCCATTTCGGTTGTTCATATTTTGTCTTCCAGTAATGCATGTGCTATTATTCTAGTCATGTTACCTGATATTTAGTGTCATGAATGGCATTGTTGATAAGCTTGATGCCAGAGTTAGCGTCTTGTGCATATGTTCTAGTCATCATATTTTATTTTGTATATACAATTATATGTATGTAAATGGAAAACGTCAGGCTCTGTGAGTGTGTTTGTGACAGCCAGGTTCAAATCTTACCGCAGGCAATTGTGAATCCATTCAGAAAGCAAAGGCAAACTACTTAGGGTATTTATATTGCCTAGAAAATCACTACAGCCAATAAATGCTTCGCTACAACCTGATGCTAGCAATAATTTTTATAAATTTTGAAAACTGGTCACAAATAAATATTGATATACACACCAGCACCCACATTGAGATTGAAACACCTATGGATGTGTCATGTGCAATGATGATATCTTGATTAACTAACTAACCCACATTGATGCTTAGCTCATTTCAGCTAGTTAAAGGTGTCAGCATAATAGCATTTATACAGTTTCCCAGGCAACAAATTCGAACTTCTTCTCAGCTCAGATTTTCAACTGTGCAGACTAGAGAATTGATAGTTTAGAGTTCTAAACTGCCACCTACTAGTATATATTAGTAACTTAGGTAATGATTAAATCACAATGGTAGTGCTCTGTGCAAACTCTCAGATGTCAGACTGTGGTAGCCATGATACAGTAATGAATAGGTCCTACATTTATATTAGTAATTTCTTAAAATCACTATGGATTATGATTCTGATAGTAAGAATTTCTTGAGAATCACATTATTTTTTCAAAGTAACTATAGTAACATATTAGTTTCATTATGATATGACAGTGTGGATCTAATGTTTCCACTGGTTTACATATAAGACTAAATCTAACTCTAGAGAACAATTTATTCAACAAGGTAAGTTACCTTTTCATGTTTTATTTATTTCTCCAGAGATATTATGTTAGTTTGGTTATAAAACTACATACATACAATAGACTTATGTGTGTTAAGTGTGTAAATGATGTTTTCAGGGTTGCCACATTGGAAAATAAATAAAGATTAGTAATTTCGTTTTAAAAAGTTTTTGATTTGATTTTGTTTTCCCATCTTTGCAACTTTCTCACACCTCTTGTATTACACATACACAAACAAAACTAAAACAAAAATATGCAGTGTTCAATGCTTTATTTATATGTGCAAACATTATTTTAAAATCACTGAGAACAAAAGTTATTGTGTTTTCCAAAACGCACCAAAAATAACCAAAATTTTCAAACAAGAATCCGGTGGCAGGGGATAGATTGTGTAGTTTTAATGGTTAATTGAAACATCATGTTTTTAAAAAAAGGGGAAGTTGGTAACATATCTTATTCAGGATATAGTGATAAATCCAGCATTTTGTGATTGTACTCATTTTCTAGGCTATATCTTATGTTGAATAGGTTGCCATTGGCTTCTGAAAAGTCAGGATGCACAATTGTCTGCAGCAAGATTTGAACCTGGTAACTTGGTGGCTCTCCACCACAGAACCCAGACCATCTCGTATAGGACAATGCTATTCAAGTATTGTTGAATTTTTAACCACCTCTAATACAACCAATCCAATGTGCACGACTGACTTTTGAGCCACAAGCAAATTTTGCCTGGTTATATTTTCCCCACCATCCACTCTAGCACAGTGCTTACAGCTGATTGTTAGTATAGTCAAATGTTGTCAGTATCATGTTGAACGTTTTAGTTAGAGAAAGATGAAAGCTACAAGTTGATATTAGATACTTGGTGCTGATGAGAAAGATCTAATAAGATACATAGGCATATGTCTATAGATGGACACGGTAAAACTTGCAATCAGAGATGAGAATGAAAGATTACATTTGAACACATACAAGTAAGAAAATTATGATCAGGTAGAACATGGATTGCATATTCATGGCAGAGTATGATTGAGTGAAAATAGAAATATGAAAATTGATTTCATGAATTCTCCTAGGAAAAAACTAGGATAATTGATTTTGTGAGTACTATTGGCTCAATGTAAGGATAACTGATTTAGCGATAACTCCTGACTGAATGTACTTCCCAGTGGCCATGTGGTTAGAATGCTGTTCTCAGGCCCTTGAGGTAAACGAGTTAAATTCACAGTTGGGACAGGATTTTTTCTTTCGGATGTGCAATCGAAATCCTTCCTGTACATGTCACAGCGTCTGCTATGACGAAGTGGCTTTTATTTCTACAGCCTATAGAAAGCTCCCTGCACTCCTTCACAGGAAAACATGCAGTAATCATAGTTTTCCTGACTGTAAGCAACGTTAAACTAAGATAATTTTGTATTACTTCTGACTAAATGGAATATGACATTAGGATAATAGATTTTCCATATTAAGAAGGAAGTTAGGTTTTTTTCCATCATGTGAAGAGATACGATGG
Organism: Meghimatium bilineatum; assembly: GCA_034231615.1. Classification (NCBI taxonomy): domain Eukaryota; kingdom Metazoa; phylum Mollusca; class Gastropoda; order Stylommatophora; family Philomycidae; genus Meghimatium; species Meghimatium bilineatum. The sequence continues at coordinate 30,224,039 of CM067304.1, read as the reverse complement.
AATTGAAAGAGTGTTGTTGGAAGTCGTGATAGAAGGCTGTATAGGCAGAGCTGACCAATATGTCATCGGACAAGAGATATTTAGGAATGCATGCACATGTTGCTAGAGGAGACAGGACAACTTGCCAGAGACTGCTGTGAATTCAGGATATTCATAAGGAAGACTACATTCTGGAAAGAATATGTCACATGACATAACAGATTTTTTTATTACTCCTGACTGAATGGCATTAAATTAGGAAAACAGTATTTTTTATTACGACTGATTGGAATAATAAATTAGAATAACATACTTTTTTATTACTTCTGACTGAATGGGACATTAAATTAGGATAACAAAATTGTAATTACCTCTGATTGAAGTAAGGTTTGAAGTAATAAGAATTTGTTGGCTAACTGCTAGAGAGTTCTACCAACTCCTGGCTGAATTGTGGGCTAAGATAACTTTTGAATAACAGCAGCCCCTATGTCTAGCAAAGCTTATCTTGTTTTTTTTTATTAATATACTGGGATGTAGACAAAGCCTTGTTGCCTCCATGTTTTTTATTTGAATCATGATCTCAAGGATCTGCATAATAAATATTGTGACTGATTTATTTTAACGAGCACAATTTATTATTCATCAGTTCATGCGCTATTTTCAATTGAAGGTTGGCTTCACATACAACTTAATATTGTTGGATCTTTTCTACTTCTCCTTAATTAATTCTCATTTTCTGTTGGTTGACAAGATATGATCCAGACTACAGAATGCATTGCATCATGGTTTACTGCATGTTACTGTAGTGATATCTGCACCTTTTGGCCTAGTTAGTTACTTTTGAAGTGACATATCCAACTTAAACATGGGTTTTTTTTAAATCGCTCTAACTTTTAGATTCCCAACCTAGTCACTGCTTCATTTTATAGAAGCAATGTTACCTGTAACTCCACCTCATAGAAGCAATGTTACCTGTAACTCCACCTCATAGAAGCAAAGTGATCCATGACCTGATTCATTTAAAAAATATCTTAAAATAGAGTAAAAAGACACCAAAAATATATTCTCATTAGGCCCTTTAGGCCTACAATAATTTCATTTAGTTTAACTAATGACATATTTAATGGAATAATTGAAATTTTAACTCATTAACAAGCTTCAAAATTTGCAGTTGAGTTTATTCAAACCACATGGTTATTCTCAACATGAAAATCGTCACTGTTTCTTGTTTTAGTTTTCACATGATAAACTATTGAGAATATATAGAAGTAAAGTGGAATAAAACTGAAATTAAAATTACTTTAAAATCTGTATTTTTTTAGTTTATCCTTTCCGTCAATTACCCCACAGAAAAACCCCATGTGATGCAGCAACCTATGGGTTGGGAATCCATATTCTATAAGATAAAGTAGCCAACTCCATTTCCAAGTTAGTCATCTTTTATGTCATGCATGCAGGTTGCAGTGTTACTAAGTCTGACAGCACACATGTGCTTTTCATATCCAATATTTCCTGTCTCTTGCCATTCTTGTGCATTCTGACAACTATAATTTTTCGCCATCTCTTTGTGTTTTCCTTCCACTGATATTATTGTGTTCTTTGTGACTACTGCTCTATGACTATTCCTTCTTGCGTGGCCAGTACCAGACTCTATCCATATTTGATTTTTCTATATTTGATTTCCAATCAATAATGATCTTTCTTGTTCCACATTTGTTTTTCATTAATTCGACTTGTATGTTATCAGGTCTTGGGTCTATATTTGTAGAGCTGTTTGTATTTCATTTTCTATTTCTGATCTCAATATGCTTGGTTCTTATTCTACCATCATGTTGTGTTCTATGTTGTCTGCTCCTTCTTTTAGAGTTAGCAAATCTTTAAAATTTTGATATTTTGTTTTCTCATTTCTTCTATAAGATATTCTTCTTTGTTTAGTAGGCATCAAATATTTATTATGCCAGATTTGGTGGTATGTTTACGTTTGATATTTAGTCGTCTTCTGAGAACTCTCCATTGTTTCCTATGAACAGTATTACTTAGTACTAGTTCTTATACTGTTGAGTCACTAAACCAGTCACAGTGTCGATTCAGTGACTCCAAATGGTTAAACCATGTTCTAATCTATCCCATACAGAAAGAAATCACATAGTCCATCTACAAAACACTGAAACCCAGAACTTTACTTCCTTTTTTAGCAAGCAGATATAGCAAACTGCCATCTCTCACCATTGACCGAAAGTCATATTCCTGATATTGATTGTAGCTGTTATATTCATAAACACAGTTGATACAATAAAACAAATATAGATAAATCCATAGCATATAAATTTCATCACTGTTTAAGAAATGATTCAGTACTAGGTTTAAACATTTTAATGTAAGGTGACTCTAGGTTTCCTCAAAAAGCCATGTAGGCTACCCAAATACAACTGGAGGATGCATACATTTGCATAGGGATAGGGGGTGTCCATAAATTATGTCAACAATTAAGAAAGTGGGTTTGAAAAAGTGTGACAGTTGTTGAAGAGGAAGTGGTGTGGTTGACAAACATTGATGTCAACAAAACAGTTTTTTATGCACCAATTAAATTTTACGAATTTGAAACAAAGTAGAACAACTGTGTCCTTTTTTTGTCTACACAGTCTCAAAACATTTTTTAGGGATGGTAGGGGGGTGGAAATAATTAAACAGCAGGGTGGTCTTTGGATTCTTGACACTTTGTTGACAGGTGGGGGAGGGGGGGGGTCAAAAAATTGTTCAAATGGTGTTGAAATAATTGATGGACAGCTCCTTCGTATTTCTGATATCTGTAAGCTATGAAGCCAAAACTTTGACAACTTGGCTATGCCTACAATGAAATTTACATCAATTAAAGTTCTAACCTATATCAGGAGGGACTAACTTGGTAATCATGTCAATATTTTTCAATTGATCATTTCTTTCATACAGTGATGAACTTTTTAAATAAATTGATAAGCTGTAACCTTTCTTACCTAAATTATAAGATAAAAAGATTTTGGTTTAAAGTAGTTGATAAGAATGTGATTGTTTGAAACAAATTTATAAATACCCATTCAAATTGACCTGATGTGTTAGAGAAATTAATGTTATTATAGTTTACAGAATGTACTTGCAAAGTTAAAGGTGACCAAATGTTGCCAACAATATATTGACCATCTACCGTATATTATTTTATCATGAATCATTTATAAACATGGAGTGTAACAAGATTTTGGGCATTACTGTATTAGATAAGCACCTGCTGACAACAGTTTTGGAGTGTTTGTGTACCTTGATAAAACATCTGATCATACCAAGATTGAGCAATACCAGAGAATCTGGTTAGGGCTGAACTAGCTTTCGAAACCTAGTGGCCCATGCAGATGTAGATTTAGTCTCACATGCTGGAATATAATATGGTGATCTCTATAATGGTAGTCACCAGCAAGACATGGTTTATTGTAACAGTTTTCATCCTTATTCTTTCAATTGATAACAAGTGAGACTGCTGTAAAACTCTACATTATAACAAAAGTACTTACATAAAACACAAGGTTGATCAGCTTTACAATGAACTATCAGACTATAGGGTTACGGTATGATAAAATACAGATAACAGTTTACAAGACCATTTTAACATTTTTTCAATGTTTACAAATGATATGTAAATGTTATGAGATTTACTTGTAAAGACATTGTCGATAGTGAAAGTGGCCTTAGGAAATGACTCGGAGCGAATCTGCACTACATAGGCACATGTGTAGCATCGCCGGCATCTACAACAAACTTTGTTAAAATGGTCTTAAACAGTAGCTCTGAGGTGACTGTGGAGCAAGATGTCATTAAGACTTATATTAAGATCTATAGGAAATTAGAGAAAGTGTTTGAAAATGGCATGAGTTTGAGGGTCAGACTGGAGAAAGGGATAATGTTTGAACAAGATTCCATGCATAGTAGAGTTATGGGGATGTTTGTTTGTTTGTTTTTCGTTCGCTCCATTGTAACCATCACGGATATCCGTGCGATTTCCGCTGGGAGCGTGATTACGTTGTGCCACCGTTATGCGCATTGTAGGCCTAGCACATCCGATTTCGGCACGCCTTGACAGTTCGGGTGGGCTACCCTTAGCCTGTGACAGCCTCTATATCTGTCTCCAGGCACACGTAGTAGCGACTCTTCGCCCAGACGATTTTTGCTCTCGTCTGACTCGCACGAGGTGTTACACTGTCTATGAACTTGTCTCATGTAATTGGACGTGCTGTGCCTGTGCCCATTGGGTACTGAACCGTTTCTCATCCGTGAGCCTGGTTCCTTAAGGGGAAGAACTCAACAGAGGAGTTGGACCCTGGCTCTTTCGCCCTCTTAGCCGAGGTGTCATTCACCGACATCGTGTACCCCTTGTCCAAGTTCGAGTCTCACACCACGCGTTTGAGAGCAAAGCGTTCTCGAGCTGAGCGTCCTTGTCCCAATAGCGACTGAGCCCATCAGGTACTGAACCCTTTCTCTCTTCAAGTGTATTTCCGGTGTAGGAAAACCTGACAGTAGAGTTGGGCCAGGGCTAAATCATTGTCCCTTTTGTGCCTGAGCCCATCGGGTACGGAACCCTTTCTCTCTGCAAGTGTACTTCCGGTATAGGAAACCTTGACAGTAGAGTTGGACCAGGACTACCATCGTTGTTCCTTTCTTGCCTAAGTCCATCGGGTACAGAACCCTTTCTCTTCGCAAGCATATTTCCGGTTTAGGAAGGCTCGACATAAGAGTTGGATTAGGTCTTCTTACTTTACCTATCGCCAATGAATGGGTCTGGGTCTCTGCCTGTAAGGAACTCAGGTAACTAGATGCTCGTCTCGAGCTGACGGAGCTTGTAGTTCCCCTTTCCTAGGGACTTTTCACTTTCTATTTGCAGTTCGCACTGCCCTCTAGCACTGTTCTGCCCTTTCATTGTTTCATTGTACTCGGTATGGAATCTATTTGTCTCTCGCCATGCATCTACCTTTACATGCATTTTACATTGGCCGCCCCTCCAATGTTCGGACTGGACTGACTAGCTTCACTGTATGTCAACAGTGTCGCTATATGTGGTGATGCTGGTGGTGTCGGAGATATTGTCTGTCTCTTGTGCAGTCAAATCTCGTTCCATCTGCTACCTCCACATTCTCGGACACGATCCCCAAATGATTTTGCCAGAAATAGCTCGAGCTGCTGTATTTCTGTTTCCAGGGTGCACCGCATGGAGGTACATTTGGGATCTTGGTTATCTGCTAACCCAGGGTCCGCCTAGAGCAATGCGTTCCCTTTGCACCCCAGTTATGGGGATGAAAAGTGAGGACAAGTTTAAATCTATCAAAAAGAAAAGTACCATCAAGGTATCATGGCGAGAGAATTTACAACATGCAGCCAAGCCAATAAACAAGTTTAAATCATGTAACACCATTTATGTTACCATTTGTAAATGCTGTGACATGAAATACATAGGTGAAGCTGTCAAAAAAAAAACTAAGTGACCATTTCTACCAACATCTTCATGTCATTAACCACAGATTGCCTACCACTGTCACTATGCATTTCAGTGGATGTTTGGAGATATCAAGTAATTGTTCCTGTAGGTTCAGACATCAAATAAATGTTCCTGGGGGTTTAGAGACATCAAGTAGTTGTTCTTGAAGGCTTAGACATCAGTTATTGTTCCTAGGGGTTCAGACATTAAAAAATATTCCTGGAAGTTTAGAGGCATCAAGCAATTGTTCATAGAGGTTTAGAGACATCAAGTAATTGTTACCAGATACTGAAGCTTTAAAGACATCAACCAGTTCTTTCTAGAGGTTCAGACATCAAGTAATTGTTCATAGAGGCTCATTCAGACATCAAGTAATTGTTCCTAGAGGTTCATAGACATCAAGTAGTTGTTCCTGGAGTTTCAGGCATCAAGTAATTGTTCCTGGAGGTTTAGAGGCATCAAATAATTGTTCCTTGAGACACAGAGACATTAAATAATTGTTCCTAGAGGTTCAGACATTATGTAATTGTTCATGGAGGTTTAGAGACATCAAGTAATTGTTCCTGGAGGTTCAGAGACATCAAGTAATTGTTACTATAGGTTCATACATGAAGTAATTGTTCATAGAGGTTCAGACATTTAGTTGTTGCATTAGTTAGTTAACAGTTCTGGACAGTAACATAGCTTCTCAATATATTCCTGTAAATGAATTCTTGCATGCTGATAGTTTTCCTACCTTGATACATTTCATCCATCCTAGCAAAAGTTCCTATAGACTCATATGATGCTAGATTTATGCAGACTGTTGAATTATGACATCCTAGCAAAAGTTCCTATAGACTCATATGATGCTAGATTTATGCAGACTGTTGAATTATGACTTCCTAGCAAAAGTTCCTATAGACTCATATGATGCTAGATTTATGCAGACTGTTGAATTATGACATCCTAGCAAAAGTTCCTATAGACTCATATGATGCTAGATTTATGTAGACTGTTGAATTATGACTTCAAAAACAAATATTAGCAGACTGATGCTTAGAGCAGACACAGAAAAACTTCAGTGGGTGAGAAAGAATGAGGGTCAATTAACAGCTTACTGGGACCGTCAGTCAACGTGTAATGGCTGAAACACACAAGGAGAGATCTGAGCACCTATGGACTTGTCCGGAGTGCAGTGACGATGATCCAGTGACTAATTAACTAACTGACAAACAAACAAGGCTGCACAAAACAAGATGTAGATAGACACAAGAAAACTACATAATTAATTAGTATGAGTTATTCTGACTTCAAATTTCAGGGGACTAAAAAACCAGCCAGTACCTGTATTATCAAAAGCACATTCAGAAAATAGAATAATGTAGAAATTAATGACTAATTTGAGATAGAAACTGAAATGGAAACCACAAGGGTAGACTGAGAACAATGGAACAATTTAAAAGACCTTTCTCTGAGAATAATTTCTACATCCATTGAAAAAGCCCATAACTTGTCAGATTACCACATTGGATGCATCAATGCAGAGACCTACAGTGATTTCTATCTTCAATAACACAGATGAGTGAGGAAAAAATCCTGACCTGTCCAATACTTAATGTTATCTGTCCATAATTTTCTTTGTCCTCCTCAGCATTTTCTACCTTTTACTGTTCCCTGTAGTATCATTTTTTACAACGATATTGTTCTAATTTCTACATGCCTACCAACATGTAGAGTAGGTGGAGGCAAAGATCCGCAATTTTTACACTTTAGTATTATTCTGACATTTAGACCTAACTACGGGAGAACAAACTGTAATCAGTGTATAGCTTATCTATCTGTCTTAGTGAGGGTATTGAAAGCATAAGTCTTATATGTAGACAATAGAATTTTTGAACTTGGGTACATGTAGATTTTTGCCCTAATTTATGGGGCAAAGATCCGCAAGCAAAAAGATGATAAAAACTATTATAAAATCGAGGGAGTTCACCACTGCGACAGGTCTAGCAAACCAGCAGTGTGTAAATGTTTGCTAAGAATAGATATGTATAGTTTCGTAACATTAATCTGGAAAAAAAAACTGTTAGAATAAAAAATACTTGGTAAGTTCCACTTTAAGCTAATAATGTCTTTATAAGGTTGGATTATCGTTATAATCATATATATCAGTCTCTCCCAGCTTTAGATCGGCATCTGCAACTTTCTCATGACATCTACATTTTACATTTATAATGTAGTCCTTTAAACTCGCTTAGGCTCTTTACCTTCCACAGATTGCCTCCACCTACCTTTACAGTGTAAATATTCAATAATATTTGGTGATATAATCTTTGAATCAATGCCGTAACACTTTTTTTTAAATTTTCAGATTATAGCTTTTGTAGATTTATTCTCTGGCATGAACTGTTTATGCAATGTGCAATAAGAATAATAAGGTGAAAGAGATTTTCATATGTTGTTATAGAATATTTCAAAATAGAATTGCTTGAAAGAAATGTATCAAATATTTGTAATAATTGATTTGTAATTCATGTATTTATTATATATTATATCATTTTATGTATTAAATAATTAAGTTATAAATAAATATATTCATTATGTAAGCTTTTTTTATTCTGTTCTTGAATACTGTGGGTTATTTATACAGGTTTTCATATCACTAAGTTAACAGGTATGATTTGTACTTTTATTTTTGTGTACAAAAACTATGCATTAAATTTGTCAAGAAGTGATAAACTGATAACATTTAAGTTCTTCTGCACAGACTTTCATTGTCAACGTGAATATGCTCCAGCAGTGCAGTAATCAGCCAGAGGCTGTTTGCATTTCTGTAGATATTGCCTCTGAATGGTATCAATGGAAAATTTTCTGTCTGCCAATTCTGGATAACTTTAGTAACAGAATCTGTGCCACAATCACAAACATGATTAGTTGACATTTTTAACTAGCACAATCATTAGCTGACATCTTTAACTCATTTAATGATTAGTTGACATATTTAACACTTACGAGACGGGACCATAATAAAATCGTATACATTGTTACGATGATTTGGAAAATATCAAAAAAATATTTTTCTTCACTATTTCAGTAAAACATTATAATTGTATTATAGAAAAAGGTTATATTGATATAGAAACTTCAATACAATTTCAAAATTTAGATTTTGATATTTTAAAATTATTTTAGAAATCTCGTATTAATAATTTTACAAGGAATCTTTGCCGCTATGTTACTACTATTTTACTACTTTTACGTGTATTACGAGAATATAGATCTAACTATTTTTTTCACTATTTCAGCAAACCATTATAATTTTGTTTTAGAAAAATGGTTATACTACCTATAGAAACTTAAAAACGTCAAAATATTGATTTTGATATTTAAAATTATGTCCAAAAACTCACGAGAAATAATTCGGCCAGGAAGCGTCATACGCCATTTTACTACTTTGTTCTTGCTGGTCACCATCAGAAGCTCTATCGCAATTTCTCACTAATTTTAACATACAAAATGGATATTAGCAGTGATTCTTCACAAAGTAGCTGTTATTCTAGTGAATCTGATGTTTCTGATGTCTCTGTCACGTCCGATGACTCGAATTACGATGATACTCCAATTTCAACACCTAGGTAGGTCTGGCTTTCATTTTCTAGTTTCAGTTTCCCGATAGTTTACAATATAAATATAATTTTTTTTTTAGTATTGCTTGTAATGGTTATTTGTAATAATTAGTAGGCCTATATTTAAAATAGTATTCTATATTCATAATCTTAAGACTATTTATAAATTAGATATAACCATAATAGGAATTTATGTGTTTTGAAACTTGTACCACCTTAGACTAAGGCTTAGTAAACAAGTGATCAGCTGTTCTCTGTTTATATTTTCTGTGAAGTATAATTTCGTGATAATATGCTCTTTATCCCTTTTTTTGCAGTATATGTAAGTATAATTGCAACAATATTTGACTGATGTTTTATACTATAATTGTACTTGTAAATAATTGGTCTCTATAAATACTATAATATTCAAAACTATTTTCTTTATATTACGTTCACAGGTGTTATGGATACAGTGACTCAGATGAGGGACCACCATCCAAGCCACCCAATTTTTTGCCTGAGAGAGTGCCTGGGCTGCAGCTATCAGAAGTTCTCACTAGGGAGGATGCCAGACAGTTTACAAGTCCTGTGGACTTCTTTAAGCTGTTGTTTACATTTGATGTTGTAACATATATTTGTAAATATACTAATGATTATGCAAGCCAACATGGACCAAACCGTCCCACAGTATATTCTGGCTGGTACGACCTTACACCTGCAGAATTCTATAGATTCTGTGATTTACTTATGTATGCAGGACTAATAGATCCCCCAAATGCCAACCTTTTCTGGTCAAAAAAGTCTTTGTGGAATGGGTTATGGGCTAGATCTTTTATGTTTAGGGATAGATTCAAGGCAATTTTGAGTTTTTTGAAAGTGTCTGATCCAGCCGAGGAGAAATCAACTGATAGACTGTGTAAAGTTAGGATGCTTGTAACATATATTAGAGCAAAATGTAAAAAATTATATCAGCCTAATCAGAATATTGCTATTGATGAAAGAATGGTTAGAAATAAGGGGAGATATCCATTTAGGCAGTACATGAAGGATAAACCGACAAAGTGGTGAATGAAGTTATGGGTATTAGCTGATTCTATTAGTGGTTACACATATGATTTTGAAATTTATTTGGGAAAGAATAACAATAATACAAATGTAGGTGGGTTTGGTTTAGCACATGGGGTAGTAATGAATTTGATAAAACCATTAGTTAGGCAGGGGTATAGGGTTTACTTTGATAATTTTTATACTTTGGTGCAGTTACTGAAAGATTTATGGAAAGTAGGCGTACTTGCTTGTGGGACTATGTTACGCAATAGGAAAGGTTTCCCTGTAGCACTGAAAAATATAAAAGAATTTGAAAAAGGTAATACAAGAGGGGCTATGAGGTGGATGAGGAATGGGGAACAATTAATAGTACAGTGGATAGATAATAAAACAATTTCATTAATTTCGACAATCCATAAAGGAAATAAATTTACATATATAAAGAGGAGAACAAAAGTAAATGGGGTTTTTAGGGAGATTCAAGTCAGGCAGCCTAATGTTGTTAAAGATTACAATAAGTACATGAAGGGGGTAGATAAAAGCGATCAGCTGATAGGTAAATACAACTGTCTTAGGAAAACAAACAAATACTGGAAAACTATATTTTTCCATCTCATTGATATAGCTAGAGTAAATGCTTATATATTGTTTCAAGATTGTCGAAGAAAGAATCCAAATATAGAAGATTTAAAAAGACCAAATAGATATAATCAGTTAAATTTTACAGAAGAATTAGTTAGGGGATTAGGTAATTTAGGATTATATGATGATGTTCCTGTCGCAGGAAAGCCGGCTACTTTCTCGCGCCATTCAATGGATCCAGAATTTACAAGTACACAGAGAAATTGTAAACTTTGTTATAAAAAATCAAAAATTGAAAGAAAGAGTAGAGTTAGATGTAAAGTTTGTGATACATATTTATGTTTCAATAATAAGAGAAACTGCTTATCAGAGTATCACAGAGCCTAACTATTTGTCAAATAATTATATATACTGAACTCCTAATTTCTTTCATTCATCAGAGTTGAAATAAAATAAAAACACAATAACATTACTATAAAAATAATAGAAAAATACTCACCACTGTATTAATTGATCTTTAAATAATATGTATGCCATAATGTTTTCAAAATGAATGATAAGTAACTAAAGTATCAATTTTTTTTTTAAAAACTAAAAATATCCCAGCGCACATATACTTTTTTTTATATGTGGGCTGTATTTACATTTCTTGCTCTATTGGTGTAAATTTCTTATATGTTTTGCATAAATGCATTAGATACAATAAAAACTAACTTCTATATGATTTTCATTTCATATTAATTTTTTTTGTTCTTTGTCATTGTGCCATTTATATAATTTCTGCACAATTTTGTATTTCAAATTTAATTTTAAACTATGGACTAACCCTTTAGTGAAAGATGATATTTGGGATAAGGATAGATAGGCAATTGTATACTGAATAAATAGATGTATGATACATTCCTGTATCATTTAATTTAAATTTTTAACAATTTCTTTACTAAAATGACTCCAGAATTATTTTTAAAATGGCCAAAAGTCATGTCTGTTAAGAGTTAACTAGTTGAACTCATAATTTTTTTATCTGTTCTGACATCTTAAAGTAGTGACTGATTATTTTATATTCAACAGTGTTGCATTCCTCATTTTTTGATAGTCTGGATGTGATATTTCATACTCCATCAGTTGCTCATATTTATTTTCAATTGTCCAGTTTATTGATATGATTTTCACATGCCATTATGTATTTTATGCAGTGTAATAGTTGTTGGTAGTGTCATGATTTTTTAACTGAAACATCGATAGTGTACATATGTATTTTTTATAATATGAAAAAAAGCAGTCAGCTTGCAATACTCCACCAGATATTGATATCCCAATGTTCTTTATATATTAGATGTATTTTCTTGCTGTTTTGTTACTTATATTAGATGTATTTTCTTGCTGTTTTGTTACTTATATTAGATGTATTTTCTTGCTGTTTTGTTACTTATATTAGATGTATTTTCTTGCTGTTTTGTTACTTATATTAGATGTATTTTCTTGCTGTTTTGTTACTGAGATGTTTAAAATGGTGTTCATCTTGAAGCTAGTAGGTATTCCTATATGTTGATTTATGTTTCTTTTGTATTGTTTTAGAATAGTCATAATATTCTAAAGTAATGTGTCATTGGCTATTGTTTTCATTGTATTGATTTACTGTTGTTAACTGGTGATTGTAGTTTTGATACCTGTGTCAGTAGATTTTCTGGTTGATCTTATCCTAGTATGTTCTTTTATATACAGGAGTACGGTAAATATTTACATACAACTAACAGGTGATTACAGCAGGTGATTTTCCCTGTACATACATTAGAGAGTTACACTTCAATAGAGAGTGAATACAACAGGTGCTTTATCCTTACATATATTAGAGAGTGAGCGCAACAGGTGTGTGTTACACTTACATACAATAGAGAGTGAGCGCAACAGGTGTGTGTTACACTTTCATACAATAGAGAGTGAGTACAGCAGGTGTTTCTCCTTATATACACATTTTCATTTTCTATATGAGTGATTATTTTCTGGAGACTTTTAGGAACTAGTTTATGCAATTCACCAATGACATGAAGAAGGCTTCCCCAATCAAGGTTTCCCCAATGTTTTACAGCATGATTACTAATAATGTGGTCATGATGGATGGTTTTCAGGTCTATGATGATGATATAATAACAATAAAATGCAGGATATAAATTTGTAAATCTCGAGTGGATATAGTTCTCCATCAGGAAAAAGGACACAACACACCTGACTGTTTACAGACGACTGTGCGCTCACAGCAAGCTCTGTCCAGGAATTGAGATTTTGAAATTTTCCACAAATTTGGAGTGACAACTCTTTTGGGCTGATTAAAATTCCAGAGCTTCTATTGAAACGTGAGTGAGCTACTCGACTTGGTGTGAAAGTATTAACAATATTCAGAATATTGTTACCGGTAATACTGTCACACCACATCTGCAGTAGCAGTACAGGTGTCTTTCTTGTGGTTATCAGGAATGTGATGAAAATAAAACCGCTTAGGCTTACCTACTATCAGTCAGGTCTTTAACAGACTTCCCAATTTTGTGATGACCATGACAAGTCAACCCATCACAATAATTCTGTTTCTTGTTCGTTGATGATGTTCCACCTTTGCATATAGCAGTGATAACAGATATACTGCATGGTATAGCTTCAGTTAGGTTTCCATGCTCAGACCATGCTAGATCCATATTTGCATTGAAAGGTACCACAAAGTGTAAGTCAGTGTGTTATGATACTTTTTATGCCTTTCAGTTCCAGTGTGTAAACTTGTAGCAAATAAATCCTTCTTAGAGCAGAGACGCCATTGTGACATCATTACTTTTAATCCATGCGTAACTGATTCATTCTTCTTCTTCAGCGTTCATTCTCAAACTCCCACTGGATCTCCTCTTCAGCAGGACTATGGTCCTCCCTAGATTTTAAGCAGGATGTAGTCCAGAGAATGAAAATGTGTTGTGTCGCAGTTTTATTTTATATCACAGCAACAATTACATAACTATTATAGGTCCTTTCCCAGTTGTCTGGCATAATTTCACACTTTTAAATAAATCTGTGCCGATCCATATTTTGTAGTAATTTCGACCGCTGTATTCCTAGTTACAGAATGGCTGCCATAATTTGGATATGATTGATAATTCGGCTCTAATTGAAAATTACATTATTACCTTTGCAATGAGTGTTCCCAGAAGCAAAAAGAGACACTGAAAACATGACTTACTACGGGCATGGTAAGGACACGACTGTTAACCATGACCACTGCGCATTAAAATTGAGTAATTTCCGCCTGCCATTGCATTCTATTTTTGTCCTTGCCTTTACTCACATGAATTATTTATTTTATGGAGGGTATTTGGAAAATGCAATAACTTGTTTGTTTTAAAGCTACGTATATACTTTTGTGTGTGAAAATAAAGGAATGGCCACTGAATGTAATGATGTAATTTGTATGTGAGATAAATTGTGAACTAACATTATCAACTAGACTTAGAATTTCTGTGAAAACATTCGATACACTCAATCCGGGATAGAATGCCGCTTATTAGGCATAGATTACTCTGCTGCTTAATACTGGCGGCTATGCAAAAGAAATATTAATTTAGAAAAAAAATCATCGGAAATGGTTGCAATTTAGAAAAATATTGACGAATTGTATCGGGGTTGTACAGTCATAACTAATCTCTAACGCGTTCTATTTAGTTGTGAACACTAGCGGAAACGGGTGGAAAATTTAGTAATTAGGTCTACTTTCATTTCCTCCATTAATTAACCAGGTGAATAACATAACATTTGTTTACACTCGCTATATTTTAGCTCGAAGAGGTATGAAAAAGCATTGTGCCTGGTGAGTTAAGGATAAACACTGGGTTATTGTTTAGTTTTCAATGCCAGAGAAATAATCATAAATATGAATAAGATGAACTGTGTTGTCTCCCTTTTTTGGGAACATTTAGTTTGTTTCACGTTTCATTTAAAATGTAGGCCCAAAAACTGGGAAAGGACCCTATTATCTATTTTTATGTGTGTGTGCATGCGTGTGTGTAGGCTGATATAGATGTGCGATTTTTGTCATCCAAGAAAACCCAACTTTTGAAACTTCTTTGATTCTTTAGTTTTGTTGCAATTCTATCATACATGTTGATTTGTATCTGTTCCAAGTGTCTGAGAACATCAGAGTACAGTAGTAGATACATTTTGTGCTTCCTTTTATCTTGTCACAAGTGACCTGTATGTACTGTATCATTATCTTTATTCAGTTCTGGTTCAGCAACAACACATGAGTCATGTTTGATGTATTTTTTGTTACCATAGTATTTTCAGAAATTAATTCAAATGTTAATGTCAAGTAGCATAGTCAGATAATAAAACCAGAGATAGCAGAAGAACAATTCAGATTTGTAGAAGGAAAATGCACAAGAAATTCCCTATGTATAGTAAGAACATTAATGGAGAGGGCCATAGAAGTACAGCGAGACCTTTATCTGTGCTTCATAGATTACAGCAAAGCATTTGACAAAGTGAAGCATTCAGAGATTGTAAAACTGCTAGAAAATCTTAACGTTGATGGGAGAGATCTAAATATAGTAAGAAATATGTATTGGAAACAAACGGCTGTGATGATAGTTAATAACACCATAGGTAGATTTCAAAAGATAGAAATGGGTGTCAGGCAAGGTTGTATAATGTCACCGGATCTTTTCTCCCTGTATACAGAATACATTATGTGAAATAAAGAAGATATGCCAGGAATAACAGTGGGAGGATGCAATATAAATAACTTGAGATGCTGACGACGCAGTACTGATCGCAGTAAGCAAACAGGAACTACAAGCCCTGTTAGATAAAGTAGTGAAAGAAAGAAAGTATGTGAAAACAAAGGCCTCAGTTCAAACAAGAAGAAAACAGAAATAATGGTTGTCTCAAAGAGACATACACCACCAAGATGCAACATAGTAATTAACAACACAAAATTAATATAAATCAAAAATTAAAAATCCGACAGTGGTGGAGCCAGAGGTACTCGCTCTAATCTGTGAAAATTCCAGGGAAGGTGATATGATTGTATATACAGATGGGTCGGTTGAGAGACACATCAGAAGTGCTTGGGCCTTCACGGCTCAAAGGTGGGGGGAAACCAACAGAGGAAAGTGGTGCATTCGCTCAGACGACAAGCAACATGACAATGGAGATTTTGGCAGTAACCAAAGCTTTGCAATGGGTCTGCATACTCAGTGACTCGATGAGCATGATTGTGAAAGTTCAGGTGGGATACTTTCGGGAACAGTGGCTGGATGCCGTGAATAATTCCTGTATGCGTAAAGTTACTATAATTTTTGTGCCGGGACATGCGGGAGTCCGGAGTAATGAGAGAGCAGATAAGTTGGTCGCACATGCTGCTACTACGGCTATTGGTGGAGTCATAGATAGAACAGACATTTTGAACGCCCTGTGGGAAAACGCATGAGCAAATGACTGTATAAGTGACGATGACTCTTGTTCCATGACTAGAATAAAGGAATTTGGTTTGAAATGTGGTGTCACTAGAAAGGAGTGGTTTCGTGGGCAAGAAAGAATAATGGTCAATCAACTGTGTACTGGTACCATCAGTCAACGTGTAATGGCAGCTACACTCAAGGAGAGATCTTAGCACCTATGGACTTGTCCGAAGTGCAGTGACGATGATCCAATGAATAACTAACTATGTGTTGTTTCAGTCAAGGTTTCATATGATACTCAACATCAGAAAATTTTTCTTGTCAAGAACATAACACCTGTAACTTAACTTTCCATCCAGGTATCATATTCACAATCTAAGAAACATCAGAAAGTTCTTGTCAAGAACATAACACATGTAACTTAACTTTCCATCCAGGTATCATATACACAATCTAAGAAACATCAGAAAGTTCTTGTCAAGAACATAACACCTGTAACTTAACTTTCCATCCAGGTATCATATACACAATCTAAGAAACATCAGAAAGTTTATCATAAAATCATTCAAGACTGTTTGCAGATATCTGTTCTGGTTTACTGCTTTTATGTCCACCAGATGAGAGCTCATGTAAGAGAATTTTCTGCAGAATGTGATCATTTGACATGTTTTACATGGCTAAGCCATCTTAAACATGCATGTCTGAGAGGGATGGTATCTTAGTGTGCAGCAAGACTTCTTTGTTAGAAACTTATTAGGTCGGCACTTGGTTGGCTACCGAAATATCAATTCACAATACTCACTTTCTACAATTATTTTGCAAAAACAGTTGAGGGTCGAAAGATAGGAGTACAGAGAAAATCATGGATTGATAACATCAAGGAATTGTCAGGGCATGATTTTTCTACACTCCTCCATATAGCTGAGGATAGAATTGTTTGGAGAGCTTTTTTTGTGCTGTTGTATCCAGTGTGGCACCCCTATTACCCTGATATAACCAGTGTGGCACCCCTATTACCCTGATGTATCCAGTGTAGTACCCCTACAACCCTGATATAACCAGTGTGGCACCCCTATTACCCTGATGTATCCAGTGTAGTACCCCTACAACCCTGATGTATCCAGTGTAGCACCCCTATTACCCTGATGTATCCAGTGTAGCACTCCTATGACCCTGATGTAATCAGTGTGGCAACCCTATTACCCTGATGTATCCAGTGTGGCACCCCTATTACCCTGATGTATCCAGTGTAGCACCCCTATTACCCTGATGTATCCAGTGTAGCACTCCTATGACCCTGATGTAATCAGTGTGGCAACCCTATTACCCTGATGTATCCAGTGTAGCAACCCTATTACCCTGATGTATCCAGTGTAGCACCCCTATTACCCTGATGTATCCAGTGTAGCACTCCTATGACCCTGATGTAATCAGTGTGGCAACCCTATTACCCTGATGTATCCAGTGTGGCACCCCTATTACCCTGATGTATCCAGTGTAGCAACCCTATTACCCTGATATAACCAGTGTGGCACCCCTATTACCCTGATGTATCCAGTGTAGTACCCCTACAACCCTGATATAACCAGTGTGGCACCCCTATTACCCTGATGTATCCAGTGTAGTACCCCTACAACCCTGATGTATCCAGTGTAGCACCCCTATTACCCTGATGTATCCAGTGTAGCACTCCTATGACCCTGATGTAATCAGTGTGGCAACCCTATTACCCTGATGTATCCAGTGTAGCACCCCTATTACCCTGATGTATCCAGTGTAGCACCCCTATTACCCTGATGTATCCAGTGTAGCACTCCTATGACCCTGATGTAATCAGTGTAGCACCCCTATTACCCTGATGTATCCAGTGTAGCAACCCTATTACCCTGATGTATCCATTGTAGCACCCCTATGACCCTGATGTAATCAGTGTGGCAACCCTATTACCCTGATGTATCCAGTGTAGCACCCCTATTACCCTGATGTATCCAGTGTAGCACCCCTATTACCCTGATGTATCCAGTGTAGCAACCCTATTACCCTGATGTATCCAGTGTAGCACCCCTATGACCCTGATGTATCCAGTGTAGCACCCCTATTACCCTGATGTATCCATTGTGGCACCCCTACAATCCTGATGAGTTTTGGGTCTTATTATTAGTATTATTACTCTGACGCCCGTGTGTTGCCAGGGCCCGAAAGGGGAGCAAAGGATAGCAACACTGTTTACCTTCCACGCATGTCATAAAAGGCGACTAAGGAGGTTATGGGATGGAGTTGGCTGCCCCATCCCATATAGGGTCAGTGACCCAAAGCCATGCTGAAGTCGGATGTGTCAGGCCCAAAGGTGCAGATATAGCAGCAATGCTGTAAACCATGACACAACACATTCCATTCTCCAGACTACATCCTGCTAATCTGCAGGAGTTTGAGAATGCACGCAGAAGAATTACTCCTCTGACATAAAAAAATGCTGTGAAAGAAAAGTGAATGTTAAGGAAAAGAATGAGTCACATGACAGAACAACTTAGTTGTCATGAATCAATAAATGCACTATATACACTACAGAAAGAATAAATATAATTTTGGATTTTGAAAAGTGTCATTAAATAGAGAAATTTGTTATAAAAGGATGTTCTATAAAGGTATTCTGCTGTACTAGGTCACCAAGAAGTTGATGTATCATATGTATTAGATATGTTGATTATCCTCTTCACATCGGACATATCCATAGGTGCTCACACACACCGGACATATCCATAGGTGCTCAGATCTACGCTTCAGTAAATCTCTTGGATCCGGTTCTATGTTGGTCCACTGCTTTTAAAATAAAATCTTTGTCAGGTGGTCTCTATGAGCCACATCCATCCTCATTCCCAATTCATGCATTCTTGATATTGACTCATGCTCATTCATCTCAAAATCATCTGATCGTGCAGACTCATGAAGAGCAATGAGTATGTCTGCTCGGTCCATAGAGACATCTGTTATGGTGGCAATGCTAGCTAATAAGTCTGCCCATTCATCTCCCTCCACACCCACTTGTCCAGGGACAAAGATAAGTGTGGGTTTTCGTAGTGATGCCCACATTCTAACTCTCTCTAATGACTTCACCAATCCCCTACGTACATCACCTGTGTTGACTTTCTGAATCATATTCATTGAGTTACTTAGTATGCACTTATGGTATGATGATGTATTATAACACCAGGGGATGGATAAATGTGTACGGTCTGGGCCGAATGTCCCGCCTGCAGAACAAGAATGTTGACATGAATTTCCAGCCACTATCATCCAGGTGCACCTGCTCCTTTGTGCTTGTCTCCTGGGTGGCAGGAAAAATCAGATATACCATTGCTGCAGATTGATTTACAGAGCTGACAGTAGAATGATGACCAAATTATCCCAGATGTATACTCTATGCTCCTGAAAATCCTAACATACTGCTGAATTGGAATGTCTCCCTTTTGGGACCAAACATGCATTCATAAATCAATCAATCACATGCCATGCCGAGTGGAGTAGGCAATAATGCTTCTCCAGAACTCGGTCACTTATGTTGTTAATAAGTTCAGCTGATGACTTATTTTTGGGCCACAGTGACAAACCATCCAGAAATTTCTCTCTTTGTCTCTTCTCCCCTTAATCTTTCCGGTGGTTACTAAATGTTCAAGTTTTACTTTACTCATAACATGCCCTAAAAATCTTGATTGTTTCACTATAATTTGTTGTTTTACTTTAGTTTCTCTGAGAACTTCTATATTAGTTTTATTCATTCTTCTTAAAAATCACATCTCAGTTGCCTCCAGCTCATCTTGGGCACTTTTCTTGAAGTATTATTCTAGGAACATGACTCCTATAGTTTGCTGTTGCTTTCAGGAGGAAATTCATTTAACGAATAGTACACAAAGAAAACATATTCATTTCCAACACCATTTTTTATCAGAAGTCCATAAATCTCCCAAACCTACAATGCATTTGAGACAACAAACCTTATATGAGCTCAGGTGATGCCTCAGTTACCAAGGTTCACACTGTTCCTCTGCACCTGGAGAGGGCAGTATGCTACAGCTAAACCTCGCAACCCAGACACACTGCACATCCTACAAATAAACATCTCACAAATCAATCAAAAATAAATAACTACAACTTACTAATCTACTCCTGGACCTTAAAAATACAAGTGCAATAATAACAGGGGACAAATGCTACCAAACGATTCCCTATCCATGTCACATACATACACTGTATAATGCGTGTAAGTGTAAAAAATGTCAGGAATTAATTACACTAATCTATACACTGTATAATGCGTGTAAGTGCAAAAAATGCCAGGAATTAATTACACTAATCTATAACTGTATAATGCGTGTAAGTGCAAAAAATGCCAGGAATTAATTACACTAATCACACATGTGGTTGCGTCTTTGGGTCTCACCAATGGCCCACTAGACATACCACCCATGCAACAGAAAACCTTAGTGGATGACATGCCGTTATATTGAGGTTATCTTCTTAGAGAACCTTCATGGCACGTCATCTATACAATTATGCTTTTATTTTGTTGTTGAAATATGTTTCATGTTTACCTGAATATATATGTATGCACCCTCTGTTGTTGAGATGGAGCCAGAGATGTACTGTACAGCACTGGGGAGGAGGAAACTGACAGCACTGTTTTTTCATATGGCTGAAACCCATCATAGAGGCACAGTGACTCAGGATGTGACAATCCTTTTGACGTGAACATTTGGTTGCATGCCTGGAGCAATAGAGAAGTTCGGCATAACCAGTAGTCAATTGGTGACGGGGAATGAGCACAGTGAACCCTATCTTGGCTACAGTGGCTAGAAGCAGTGCATAGGTTGAAACCTACCTTCTTGGAGGGCGATAGTTATTCTCTGACTCTGTCCCAGGGTGGGCCGAAAATCCACAAACTTCCCAGCAATATAATGCCATTTAATGGCATTAGGTCAAAGGGAATGAACCCATGGACCGCTAGATCAGTAACCAGCCAACCAATTACACTAATCCAGAACAACACACAGCTGTGGTTTCCAAAATTGAAACAAGTGACAAAACAGACTTACAGACAGTGAAAATTTGAAGGGAGATGGTCAGCCACTAAAAAATAAATAATATCTATAACCCACATTAGACCCACCTCACACTAAAAAACTTGTCCAATCTGTACATCTGAGAAGAACAACTATTGCTGGTGATTTAAACAGGCATTCACCTCTATGGGGGCTATACAAATAAAACACCAAACAGGAATAGCTATTGAGGAACTTATTGACATTGCATATTGATTCCACTTCAGAACACAAGCAGTCCACCAACCCTGCTTCATCTTGCTAGAAGAGTAACAACAGATCAGACTATGCTTGTGGAGAAGTCCTCATGGAACTACAGAAAGGAAGCTGGGAGATCTTTCAAAGATTTAGTCAGACAGAAATTTCAGAAAATCAATGTAACAGTGGATATTGACAATGTGTACAGCAAAATATCAGCAGAAATATTTTTAGATGCAACTAAATCCATCAGAGGATTTAAAAAAATTAAAACACTTTTGGAATAGAGGATTTAAAACCACTTGGGGTGTAAAGGGTACTGCATTGCTCATATGCAGTCCAAGGGTTAGCAGATAATCAAGATCTTAAAAGTACCTCTTTGTAGTGCACCGCCGAAACAGAAATAAAACTGTTTGTCCTGTGTTCCTGGCCAACACTTTTGGGGATTGTGTCCATGAATGTGGAGGCAGCAGACGGAATTTATTGCAAAAAGACAAGCAATATATCTGACACTTCTGCACCAATACATACAGCAACACTCTTGACACACAGCGATGCAAGATAGTCTGGCTGGAGCATGGGAGGGGTGGCCAATGCAAATGTCACGATGGGTAGATATCATGACAAATACTGAGAGTCATACACTAATCTCCATGAGGATAACATTGAGTACAATGGGAGAGCAGCACAACGCCACATGCAAATAGGACAGGAAAATGTTACAAGGAAATCGGAACTAAAGTTTTGTTCAGCTTGAGAACACTCTTCTAGTCCCTGATGTTCGTAAATATGTGTAGAGACTTAGACTTGGACGAGGACTTCACGATGTCAGTGAATGACAACTTAGCGAAACAGGTGAATAAACCCAGGCCCAATTCTACCGTCAAAGCTTTCCTATACCGGAAGCATTCTCGCAGAGAGAAAAGGTTCAGTACCTATGAAGGGCACAGACACAATATGTAATTATGTGAGACGAATTCACTGGCAGCGGAACACCATGCGAGATAGACGTCGTCGACCCAGATCTAAATCCTTGATTATTGCCTCCTCTCAGAGACTACCACTCAGGAAAGTACAAGGTCACAAGTGGGTGATACACATTTGCCGTTTAGTAACAGATAGGAAGGCTGTCACAAGCTAGGAAAGCCCACCCAAATTAAAAGCATGACGAAAACAGATGTGTCAGACCTTCCGAGGTGCAAATATCGCAGCTATGCTGTAAACTAGCAGAATGTGCTTAAAACTCCCTGGTGGAAAGCATACAAACTATCGTGATGATTATCAGGGAGTGAACGCACACGAAGAAAACTGCTCTGGAAAAGAGAGAAAAAAGACATGGCAGAGAGGCGCCCAACCCTAACCAACAAAGCAAATTATAATAGGCTTACAATCAAAGTAAAATTATTTAGTAAACAATAAAAATAGAAACTTGGTCCCAAAAAAAACTTGACACTTCTTTTCTGGAGTAAAATTAATAAAAGATCCAGGGCCTATTACGGAAAAGGGTGCAAAACTAACAAGGGAAGTACAGAAAGCAGAGACATTCAATAACTATTTTGCAAATGTAAACCAGTAACAACCCAGAAAGAACGAAGACAACTCAGACACTTTACTAAAACATTGGAGAGACAACCAACCATCAGCTGTGAGGTATTTGAACGAGACTTCTTACTCTCTGAGCTCAAGTTATCCTCAAAAATGTAAGAAAGGAAAAACTGCAGGCCTCACAAGATTGCAAATGAAATCATCAATGGTCCCTCAGATTATGAACTATCCATAATTTTTTATTTCATTAACAACACCTGGAGAGAAGGAAAGCTGCCAAGAGATTCAAGAAAAGCAAACATTGTCCCAATCTTAAAATCAATATATAGCCCAAGTAACTAGATACCAACCATTATCATATATGGGAAAGGCCGCTGAAAGAATGATAAAGGAGAGACAGTATTCTTGGCCAGAAAGTACTAAGATCATAAACTCAAACCAATTAGGCTTTAGAAAGAATGGACAATGGATCAGTTGAAAGGGCTCATTTTTCAAGATAAAAAAATTATACAGCCTATTCAGCATAAACAAAAATAAAAGAAGATAAGTGGGAATAAGTCAAATTAAGTGGTGAGAAACTTGCATTTGAAAGATTCCAAGACACCTCAGAGTTGAGTTTTATCAGAGGCTTACCATGAAGACCCACTTAGAAAAGCTTGTTAAGAAAACATCAACAAGGATCAGACACATAAAGCACCTCTTTTCTTGTAAATGGGGTGCACTGTTTGAGTCTGAGAAGTGACTTTGT
Source organism: Meghimatium bilineatum (assembly GCA_034231615.1). Classification (NCBI taxonomy): domain Eukaryota; kingdom Metazoa; phylum Mollusca; class Gastropoda; order Stylommatophora; family Philomycidae; genus Meghimatium; species Meghimatium bilineatum. The sequence continues at coordinate 30,200,325 of CM067304.1, read as the reverse complement.
CCTCAGGTGTCTGCAAGGTAAGAATCTACATTTGCTGTGGCAATTATATAAGATATGTTTGCTCAGCCATTGACTACTCACTCTCTTCAAACTAGCAAGTAAAAGCCTCCTTCTGAAGTTTAAATAAAGTCTAAAATAATGCACTACAGTTTATAAGCTGTGCAATAAAGACCACTCCAACAGATGCATGTGAAATTAACACAAAAGTAGAACCCTTAATCTAAGAAGTGAATGAACAGTAGTAGAAATCTTCAAAAGATACATAAGAATGGATACTACAGAAGAAAACAAATAGACAACAGAAAAATGGCCCCAAAAACAAATAATACTCAAAATATTTTTCATCAAGAGCGGAAAGGAAGCCAGTGAAAAGAATCACCTACCAATGGACAAAAAGCAAAATGAAAATATTAATATCGAACCACCTTGCAGACAGGCCACTGTTCCTACCATAAGAACTGAACGCTTTGATCAGATTTTTTGGCAGATAAGAACATTTTAACCCCTTTCCTGAAAACCGTCGCCCTAAAAACTATCCATTTATATCAACAAGATATTATCCATGTATATACAGATGGATCCACACTTAAAGTTACCCCCAACACAGGATTTGGAGCTGTAATAGAATATCCCAATACAGACCTAGAAGACTACCCAAGCAAATTTGGTACCTGTGGAGATATGTGCTCCAGCTGTGCAGCAGAGATAATAGCAATGGAAAAAGCCTTCAATCGAATTAACACAGACTAAGAGTGGAATCACCCCATCTGAGGACATAGTCATCTTCTCAGACTCAAAATCAACATTCCAAGCCCCAGAGAACAGAAAGCTACCCATAGACTGCAACATCAATAAATAAATTGATCAATTTTCCATCTCCTATGTGTCAAAGTCACTCTCCGATGGATACCTGGCTATGTTGGAGTCACTGAAATCGAAGAGGCTCACAAACTATCAATGAAAGGAGATGCTGCCCACTGATTTCACCAAGCACCACAAAGCTAACATACAAACAGATCTTCACAAATAACTACAAACAATAACAGTGGGACATATCAAAGATAGGGCACTCACTTTTTATAAACATCAAGAGAAGCCCAATCCAATGGACTCACTAAAGCATCCTAGGAAAATAAACCAGTCTGATATTCTGAGAACATACTCCAGTCAATAAACATTGGATTACAGACAAAATTCACTAAATTAATCAAACTGAAGATACTGCAACCACCACGAAGAAACAGCTGAATATTTGCTGCTCCAGTGTCCACAACTGACTAACATCTGCTTCCACCACTTCCAACCATACACTCTACACATCTACATCACAACTGGGGACATTTTATTTTGTCAGAAAGATCTACCTGCTCACAGCTAAAGGGACTTCATCATCATCAAGAAGTTGATGTATGCCAGGTCATCAAAAATTTGATGTATCATAATACCAGGTCATCAAAAAGTTAATGTATAACCAGATTTGTAGAAATGAACAAATCAAGATCTTTAAATTGTGCACATACTGAGGTACCCTCTGTTGAACAAACTAAAAATAAAATTCTGATGTGTGTGACTGTGAATGGATAAAATTCCCGCAAAGTACCCCATATATGACCAACAGGTAAAAATAGTTGCTAAGATTTCTCCTGCAACATGTGACCCCCAAAAAAACTGTGAGTGTATCACATTTGTCTTCTCAGTCTGAGTTACAAGTTTGCAATGATTTGGTCCTTCATTTGAACTGTTAGTATCTATACTGAAAGCATATTAAATAGTCAATCTATAATGAGACCTTTCCCAAATTTGATGATTGGTATTCAGCATGACGGATAATAGTGATGGTAGATAACAGAGAGATGAACTCTATCAAGAAAGAACTACAAAGCTCCAAGACCACCAGAATGAGGTATCTAAAGAACATATATCAAGTAAGAATAAATGATAAGTGCAGTCAGAAGACAACTGAACAGAGTAAAAATAGAGACGGGGAATGTTTAATGTCTTGTAGGAAGTTTCACTACCAAAGCTTGGAAAATAATGTCAAGGAATTCATATAAAGGCTCTGTAGAATATAGAGCAGGTAGAGACAACAGGTCTACACGGATTAGATTCTTTACATGGATTCTTTAGATGGATTATTCAGTACATCGGGGAAACCGGCCTGCGATTGAGCGATCGCTTTTGTAACCATCTTCATGCCATCAAGCACAGAACACCCACTCCTGTGGCCACACACTTCAACGGCGATGGTCATCATGGTGCGTTGGATATTCAGGTCACCGCCATCAGATCTTGCACCACCGATGATAGATCTAGGTATGCTCTAGAAAATTGTCTCATTTTTGAATTGGGTACACTCAAGCCTTTTGGACTCAATTCAGACCACTCTTATGCCTAGTACTGGGTTGGTGTGGTCTTTGTCGTTATTCTTTTTGTTCCGTCATTTACTCATCTTTTTGTTCGTTTTGTTTCCACATATATTTACGTTTTTATGTACTTTCTGACCTTCCGGCATATCATTTACATATTTCCGTTGGACGTTGTGATCATTTTTCCATTCGTCGTCTTTTGATGTGTTGTAGAGACCTTTTTGATAAAGACCTTTTGGTAGAAACGTTGAATGTGATTTGTGTATTGTAATTTTTATGATTTCTTGTGTGCTCATCATTACCCACTAGTTTTAGATATAGTCTGTGGTGTCCCATTGAAACGGAATATAAACCTGTGTTTTACGTAAGTCTAATTAGATTCTTTGTTGATTTTAGATAGCATATAAAAAAATAGGCATATATTTTTAGATATATATAGTTATTTTTGTTCTTTCATCTGTCATATTAGCTTGTAAAACTGTACCATACTCTGTAAAGAATATATATTCTCATTTCAAGTAGATCGTATATGTAAAAACATTTGTTGGATACACCAGGAAAAAAAAAAACCACATAAAAATTAAGGGATTAACAAAATGTATTCCAGACAGAATTGTACAATGAATAACAGTAATTAATTAAAAAATGTTTGTAATCAAATAAGATGTTTCACACTTCAAGTACACACTGCAGCAGATAAGCAAGTACATTATTTATTCATATACAAATATCAGCACTGTCATGTCACATTCCTGACCATTCATTCTCAACTCAAAAATAGCCTGTTAGTCTTGCTGAATGAATGGATTAGCTATAGCTTCCATTCCATCTGCTGGACAAATCAACACCACAGATGTTCCTCGGCACACTACCAACCCTAGAGATCTGGTATCTTCTGTTAGCTTGTATGGATCATCAGGATCTGAAATGTGTGAACACATAGACACTAACAATGGACAGAGCATTCTTGGCATACATATAAGCTACCATATTTATTTACAAACATACCCCATTTAAACAAATTGTCAGTATGAGAAACATTGCCCTATGTCTTTAACTTATCAATTCATATTTGTAGCAGTGCCAACTTTCCTTTGTTAAGTGTAACCTTTGACCAATTTCACTACTGGATATTACATCACACTAACTTTAGCAACTGTCATTTTAATCACCTGTCAAATACTGCATGTTTCCCATTAGGGACTTGCAGGGAGGGATTTTGTAGCTGTGTGATAAAGGCAGAATGCTCTTGCTGGTTATTTTAGTATTTACAATAACTGTTGTGCACAATTATTTCTCCACTATTACTGTTTATACTTGAAGCTTAACCTTTATGTGATGAGAAAAGTAAAACTTTAATATTTATCAACCACTGGAGACCTTCCGAGGAGAAGAGACAGAGGAAGACAAAGAGAGAAATTTCTGGATGGTTGTCACTGTGGCACAAAAAGAAAACACCAACTGAACTTATTAACAACACAAGAGACAGAGAGTTGTGGAGAAGCATGATCGCCTATACCATTCTGCATGGCGCTTCATTAATCTTTAGCATTCTTTTGCACCAGACTCAATGTATTTTAGCCACTGTTGGAGCATTGATGTGCCAGTTGTTATGCATCTCTTTCAACAAGGAAATCAAGATTGTAAACCACCGGAAAGATCAAGGAGAGAAGAGACTGAGGAACACAAAGAGAGAAATTTTTGGGTGGGTTGCTACTATGGCACAAAAAGAAGTCACAAACTGAACTTTTTAACAATACAAGAGACATAGTTGTGGAGAAGCATCATCACCTACGCCACTTATCATGACACTTGATTGATTGAATACTATCACGATCATTGATATTCTCAAACTATACTCTAGCCGACATCAGCAGGTAGCATGATGAGGTAGCATGTCAAAATGTACATCATCATCATCATCATCATCAGGTGCCATGCAGTGTGGCGTAGGCGATCATGGCTCTCCACAGCTCTCTGTCCACAGTATTATGTATCAAAGTCGTTGTTGTTTCCTTGCCGTGCCAGGTTGTCAAACTGTCTAATATTTTCTCACGTTGTCGCCCTGTGTCTCAGGTGCCTTCAATCTTGCCTGTTGTGATTATATTCTCTAAACCTGCCTGTCTCATGAAGTGGCCAAAAAAAAGAAGATTGCCTTTTTCTTATATTGTTGATTAAGGTCCGTTTCGCATTTAGCTCTTTCAACACCTCAACATTAGTTTTTCTAGCAGTCCATGGTATTCTCAGCATTCTTCTATAGAACCACATCTCTGTTGTCTCTAATTTCTTACTTTCCAGTTTGTTTATTGTCTAAGACTCGTACCCATATGTTAGTATAGGGGTTATATAGCACTGCAGAACTCTCTCACCTCTAATGACAAGGTCTTATTACACAATATATTTTTCAAATATGTACATCACAGCCTTTAAAAACTCCTGCCCATCTTTAGCTAATCTTTCTGTCATTGTGACTTCATGCCTCTTTTCTCATTTCTCTGACATGATCCTCTTCATTACGGTTTTTTTTCTAGAATGTCATGTGTAGTATGGCGATAATATTGTAGTTTTCTGAAATGAACATTAATTTCTCTCTGGATGCTACTATTGGTTGGGTTTTATGTTACCTTGTATTAACATAGAACTTCCGTATGAGCAGTGAAGGGTGGTTTCAACGGACTTGCAACATCATCTGCCTCTTTATTTTGGTGGTCCGCTCTGCTGGACTGTACCTCTTCACCTCGTGGTGTTTCCCTCCCAGTTGTATCGCTACCTACCTCTTAATCATTTCTTTGAAGTGGTCATCATCTCTTTGTAGGGCCTCTTTTGTTGATTTTTTTCTGTTACCGTGTTGCTCCATCTTTTGCCAGCGTATCTGTCTTTTCATTTCATGGTATGTCAAAGTGGGATGATATCCATTGTTATACTAATGTTCTTTGAATGCACACTTCTCCTATTGATGTCAAGGGCTTGTATTACAGATATCGCACCAGTAAGACACATCACCTGTTGACATTGGCTTGTTATGTTCTTCATTTTTTCCACAGCAATTTTTAGGAACTCTACATTTGCAGAGTAGTTGGAGCAGAAGATTCCAGTTGGTAAACATATGGTTTTATTGTCTTTTTCTTGATATTTTATATACACTCCAGCATCTCCATTCTTCACTGCACTAGTTGCTGATCCATCGGTATATACTTGTATCTGGTGAAGTCTTCTCTGTGAATTTATACATTGTGAGACAGAGAAAACACATTATGGGACATAGAACACGCATTGTCAAACAGAGAATACACATTGTGAGACGGAGAATACACATTGTGAGACGGAGAATACACATTGTGAGACGGAGAATACACATTGTGACACAGAGAATACACTTTGTGAGACGGAGAATACGCATTGTGACACAGAGAATACACATTGTGAGACAGAATACACATTGTGACACAGAGAATACACATTGTGAGACAGAATACACATTGTGACACAGAGAATACACATTGTGAGACAGAAAACATGCATTGTGAGAGAATATACATTGTGAGACAGAAAATACCCATGCCTCTTCTTCTTGTTCGCAGTTTGACATGTCTACACAGCAAGTCCTGTTTTCTTAATAAATGCTGCTGTATTTGAAAGCTCAACAGTGCTCCCATATATCTTTCTGTCGATATCCATCTCTGTGAGCCAGTGTTCTTCCCTTTTCTGGTTTAGTGTCAACTATTCGGGTTGCATGATACCATGGTTGCTGGTGTGCCTCTCGGCCTGGCATCTCTGACTTCAGCACCTGTGCTTGCTTGGGCAGAATTGTGACCCTGCTCGATATTGGGTTGGCCCGACCAATCTTAGTTTCCAGCCTCTGTTGGCTAGACTAAGCCCATCTCCACGTCAAGGAGTTGTCCTCGATGGGGAATGCCTCTTGACATCAATGTGTCAAATAAAAGCACAGGTTCCATTCAGTTGTGTAATTGAAGTAACATGTAAGGTTGTCTCATAGGCATCTCTGTGTGTAAGTGAAGTAACATGTAAGGTTGTCTCATAGGCATATTTGTGTGTAACTGAAGTAACATGTAAGGTTGTCTCATAGGCATGTTTGTGTGTAACTGAAGTAACATGTAAGGTTGTCTCATAGGCATATTTGTGTGTAACTGAAGTATCATATACGGTTGTCTCATAGGCATGTCTGGGTGTAAGTGAAGTAGCATGTAAGGTTGTCTCATAGGCATATTTGTGTGTAACTGAAGTATCATATACGGTTGTCTCATAGGCATGTTTGTGTGTAAGTGAAGTAACGTGTAAGGTTGTTTCATAGGCATGTTTGTGTGTAAGTGAAGTAACGTGTAAGGTTGTTTCATAGGCATGTTTGTGTGTAAGTGAAGTAACGTGTAAGGTTGTTTCATAGGCATGTTTGTGTGTGAGGTTTAAGGAAGCATGTTTTGTCACTGAAGGAATGTATTCCGGTTCGCCAGTATCCCATGATTACCACATCCTGCAAGGAGCATAGCACACACTTCTGGGCCAACAGCTTTATAATTCTTCAGTCAGATTTGACTCGACCGCAGTGATGGCAGATCTAACATTCCCCATGACTAAGAAAATCAACCACAAAAGGACAAAGATGCAATATACCCTGGCCCGCATCTCTTCGTCATCCGTTGGGATTATTTAATAGAGAAGAAAAGTCAGAAATGTAGACAAGATGTGACAATGATCCCCCAAATTGTATCAGTCGTCTTCTACGGCATGACTATGAACAAGAGTCTCTATTATTTTTGCTCACTGAGCTAGAAGTCTAAGCACAAGTTTTCACACAGTCCAAACAAGGGAAATAAGCTCAAATATACAAACGGTTTCATGAGACTGGAATCGTGCCTGCATGCACGATTCCTTGTCAAAAACAATACTGCAGGGAACTGTCGAGGGTGGAAGAAGCAGAGGAGGACAAATAAAGACATGGACAGACAACATCAAGGAATGGACAGGGCTAGATATTTCCACACTCATCCGCATCGCTGACGATAGAATTCGCTGGAGGACTCTGTGTGCTGAAGCATCCAATGTGGTACCCCTACGACCCTGAAGGGTTATGGGTTTATTGATTGATTGATGAGACTGGAAGGGATGCTTCCCTTTATGGCATTGCTGATTTAGGCTTTGATATTGTGTGAATGTCCAGATACTACAGAAAGACATATTTGTATTTATTTGTGAAATTTCGTGAATAGGTGAAGATAGTACGATGGGACAAGCTGTTCATCAGAGCTTTATTTAAAGCAAAGAAATTCAGACATTCTGCTGTGTGGATACTTATGTACGGAGAATACATGTTAAACACTCTACTCCCGCCGAAGACGGATGTGTCAGACCATTGGAGCAAATAAAACGGCGACACAGCGCATTTCCATTCTCTGGACTGCATCCTGCTGGAGATCTAGTAGTACTGCTACAGGAGAGATCCAGCAGGAGTTTGAGAATGAACGCTGAAGAAGAAGAAACACTCTACTCAGCACATCAGTGCATTAAACACTCTACTCAACACATCGGTGTATTAAATGCTCTACTCAACACATCGGTGCAATAAAAACTCTACTCAAAATAGAGAGACATTAAACAATAGGCCTATGCTCAAGAGAGAAAAAACATTAAACAATCTACTCAAGGCAATCAATCACTCAAGTGCCATGCCGAGTGGCGTAGGCGATCATGTTTCTCCATGACTCTCTGTCTCTTTTGTTGTCAATAAGCTCTGTTGGTGAACTTCTACCGTGCCACAATACTAGTCAATTTAGCAACTTTTCTCTTTGTCGTCCCCTATCTCTTCTCCCCTAGATCTTTCCAGTGGTTATTAAGTGTTCAAGCTGTGTTCTTCTCAGCACATGCCCTAGAAATCTTGACTGTCTGCCCCTAATTGTTTGATATAATTGATAATTTTATGCCAGTGTCAATCAGAACATCTGCATTAGTTTTCTTAGCTGTCCACGGTATTTTAATCATTCTACTCAGAAACCAAATCTCTGTAGCCTCTAATTCACTTTGAATTTTTTTGTTTACAGTACATGCTTCACATTCATAAAAAAGAATTGGTTCGATATAACATCTCATCACTCGAATTCTGGTCTGCATTGATATTCTTCCATTGCACAGAATGGTTCTCATTTTTTGGAATGCTGATTTGGCTTGTGCTGTTGGGCTCTTAATCTCACTTGAGCATCCACCTTCTGATGTTAACAGGGGGCCAAGATATTGGGATAAATCTTCCAGTGTAGGGTAACAACCATAAACAGGAAGTAGGTGACTGGTGTAACAATGGGCATATGTCAAGATATACAAAAATAGGTAGGCGTGTTACCAAAATAAAACATAAAACAACTTAAAAACGAGATACAGGGACAGACGACGTTTCGACTAATGCCCAATAGTCTCTATCTCTTCGTAATCCATGGGGATTTTTATTGACATAATATAAGAGTAAGAAATTTAGACAAGAAGTGGCAATGCTTTTTCACAGGTCATCATATCCCCCCCAAATTTCCTCAGTCTTCTCCTACGACATGCATGACAAGAAATGTGTCAATATTCTTTCTCCCTGAGCAGGAACAGAACAAAATACTCAATATAGAGATGCATTAAATACTGTTTAAAAAAGTAAAGTAACCAATAGCATTTATTAATGCCGTAGTGGTGTGAGATATTAGCGATATTACATTTCAGTGGCTCTGTTATATGAGAGCGGTAGTCATCTCCTCTCCTTCGCAACTTTACTTCTCGGATTAATACGGTACCGATTTACAGCTTGATCGACCCGGGATCCATTGCAATCTGAAAAAAATATTACCGCCTCAACTGGGGAATGCATCCAGGCCCCCAAGTAAATACTGTAATCATGACAGAAAGGCATCAAACACTCTACTCAAGAATGAGATACATTAAACATTCTACTCCAGAATGAGATACATTAAACATTCTACTCCAGAATGAGATACATTAAACATTCTACTCCAGAATGAGATACATTAAACATTCTACTCCAGGGGTGCAAAGGGAACGCATTGCTCTAGGCGGACCCAGGGTTAGCAGATAACCAAGATCCCAAATGTACCTCCACGCGGTGCACCCTGGAAACAGAAATACAGCAGCTCGAGCTGATTCTGGCCAAATCATTTGGGGATCGTGTCCGAGAATGTGGAGGTAGCAGATGGAAAGAGATTTGCCTGCACAAGAGACAGACATATCTCCGACACCACCAGCATCACCACATATAGCGACACTGTCGACATACAGTCAAGCTAGTCAGTCCAGTCCGAACATTGGAGGGGCGGCCAATGTAAAATGTACGTAAAGGCAGATGCATGGCGAGAGACAAATATATCTCATACAGAGTACAATGAAACAACGAAAGGGCAGAACAGCGCGAACTGCAAATAGAAAGTGAAAAGTTCCTAGGAAATGGGAACTACAAGCGCCGTCAGCTCGAGACGGGCTTCTAGTTACCAGAGTTCCTTACAGGAAGAGACCCAGACCCATCCATTGGCGTTTGATGAAGCAAGAAGACCTAACCCAACTCTAATGTCGAGCCTTCCTAAACCGGAAATATGCTTGCAAAGAGAAAGGGTTCTGTACCCGATGGGATTAGGCAAGAAAGGGACAACGATGGTAGTCCTGGCCCAACTCTACTGTCAAGGTTTCCTATACCGGAAGTACACTTGCAGAGAGAAAGGGTTCCGTACTCGATTCGCTCAGGCAGAAAAGGGACAACGATTTAGCCCTGGCCCAACTCTACTGTCAGGTTTTCCTACACCGGAAATACACTTGAAGAGAGAAAGGGTTCAGTACCTGATGGGCTCAGGCGCTATTGGGACAAGGACGCTCAGCTCGAGAACGCCTTGCTCTCAAACGCGTGGTGTGAGACTCGAACTTGGACAAGGGGTACACGATGTCGGTGAATGACACCTCGGCTAAGAGGGCGAAAGAGCCAGGGTCCAACTCCTCTGTTGAGTTCTTCCCCTTAAGGAACCAGGCTCACGGATGAGAAACGGTTCAGTACCCAATGGGCACAGGCACAGCACGTCCAATTACACGAGGCAAGCTCATAGACAGTGGAACACCTCGTTCGAGTAAGACGAGAGCAAAAAAAAAAAAAAAAAAAAAAAAAATTGTCATGGCGAAGAGTCTCCACTACGCGTGCCTGGAGACAGATATAGAGGCTGTCACAGGCTAAGGGTAGCCCACCCGAATTCTCAAGGCATGCCGAAATCGGATGTGCTAGGCCTACAAGGCGCATAACGGTGGCACAACGTAATCACGCTCCCGGCGGAAATCGCACGGATATCCGTGATGGTTACAATGGAGCGAACGAAAAACAAACAAACAAACATTCTACTCCAGAATGAGATACATTAAACATTCTACTCCAGAATGAGATACATTAAACATTCTACTCAAGAATGAGATACATTAAACATTCTACTCAAGAATGAGATACATTAAACATTCTACTCAAGGAAGCGATGGTTTAAACAATGGGTTTACTTAGAGAAAACACCTTCTGAGGCAGGAACAACATTATGAGACAGGCAATACATATTCTGAGACAAGGAAACACATTGTGTGACTGGAACACACATTGTGCCACAGGGAAAACACATTGTTAGACTGGGAACACACATTGTAAGACACCCATATTGCGTTACAGGTGAGACAGGGAACTCACAATGTTAGGCTGAGAACACACATTTTGAGATAGAGAACATACATTTTGAATCACATTGTGAGACTGAGAACATACATTTTGAGAAAGAGAACACATATTGTGAGACTGAGAACATACATTTTGAGAAAGAGAACACACATATTGTGAGACTGAGAACATACATTTTGAGAAAGAGAACACACACTGTGAGCATACATTTTGAGAAAGAGAACACACATTGTGAGCATACATTTTGAGAAAGAGAACACACATTGTGAAACATGGAACTAACATTGTGTTACAGGTAAGACACGAAGCGCACATTATTAGAAAGAGAACACACATTGTGAGACAGAACACACATTGTGAGACAGGAAACACACAATGTTAGACAGTGAAAGCGCATAATTAGGCAGAGAACACTATCTATCTATTATTTTTGCCAGAAATTTCCTTAGGCGTCCTAGGGAATATAAATTTTCTGTATCTGGTTATCTCTATTGCACTTGCCATGGTCAAGCCATGGTTCTTAACAATCTCTCTGATTTAAACTTCCCATCGTAGTCTTGGTCTTTCTCTTGCCTTGACACCGTTCTGTTATTGTACACCTGAATGGCTGCTTGTAATGGTTCTATTCGCATGTATCCGAACCAGTTGATCTGCTGTCTTTCTTTATATTGTTTGTATGATGTGGTCTTTAATATCTTTCTGATGTCTTCATTTCTCATTCGGTCTCTTCTGGTGACGTTGGTGGTTTTCTCAACATTTTAATCCCACATGTTGTAATCTTTCTGAAGAGTGTTTTTGTCAGGTGTCATGTCTGGCACTGGTAAATTATTGTTAGAATAAAGATGGTGTTTATTATCTGTCATTTGGTCATCATGTTGATCGCTATGTTTTTAAGTAGCGGTGACATTTGGTATTTTACAGCGTTTGCTTTTTGGCACCTCATCTCAATTTCTATATAAATGTTGCCGTCTTCTGTAAAAATGCTTCCCAGATATTTAAATTCTGATGTTAGTTTTCGTTTTATCACCGCTAACATATACATTTAGCTGTTATTTTTCTCTGCATAGTTTCTGTTTGTGATGTGTTTAAATATTGTATTATGTATTTAATTTAAATCTAGCAATTGTATTTAAATATTTTATATTGTATTCTTCACACTCTGTCTGAGGTGAATTTATATGTCGTTGTAGTTTGTTTTCAGTTGTTTTCGTTTTCATGTATGTTTTCAAATATGTAAGTGTTAATGACCTTGATCATATGCGATCAAACCTTGATCTTGCAGAGAGTTATATAGGACTCTTGATATTTCTGAGAGAACACACATTGTGAGACAGGGAGCAAACATTGTGCGACAGAGAATACACATTGAAAGTGAACATACATTGTGAGACACGCATTGTGAATAGTTACCTCTTGACACCCATATTTCAGACACAAACCTTCCTGAATTTCCTCCTGCTAAATTCTTTTTAGTACTAACTCTAACTGACATCTGAGTTTCTTTTCCAGGGTACTGGAAAAGATAGGACAAAATCATTAACACTGAAATATGTTGCAGGAAAAAGTCATTAATATTGACATATGTAACTATCTACTCGTATTCCTCCATCGAGGTTTTAGAAGTCTATCTATCTATCTATATGCTAAACCTTTTATTGACTTTCAGTGTCAGGGGTAGAAGAGTTCTCTGGAGATGACCCTCGTGTGTGCTGAGTATATTGTTTGTTTGTTTGTTAAATGGGGGATTAAAGCCTCTCAGCTGAGGCACGACCCTTTCAACCTAAGACAGAAGTCTATTTTGGTTATATCAGGCCGTATTAGCTTTTATCTAAATGTGACCTAATGGTCTGGGTGTTTGGAAAGCCATGCGTACTATTGCTATGATTTGTTGCTATGAATATTGCTAGGTGGAGTTGATGTTTATTTGTGGCCTAGATGCCTTTTATCTAAGTGTGAATTGAGCGAATTGAGAACCGTGCACGTTATTATTGCAAAGGAATGTTATGTTGCTAGTTGTATTAAGCTGTTTATTTCCGGGGGTACTGCTTTTTTATTTAAGAGTGATACTAATGTCTGGGGGAGTTTGAAAACCATGCGTGCGATTATGCCAGAAATTGTCCATATTGGCAGTTGTATCCTGTGGTGAGCGTTCCTCGGTTGTGTTTGTTGAAAGCTGTGGAGAGAGACCTGTAGAAAGACTGACGACAAACAATGACTTATTTTGTTTTGACTTGGTTGGATTTTTAAATTAGGGCTTTAGTCCTGGTTATAAATTGTTTAATTAGTTTTAGCCTATATGGTGGTACATCGTGGCCCAGAACCTTTTCTAATTAGTATATTGTGTATATTCTAATTGGTCTAACTGAGTATATTGTGGAATTTGTCGTCGCTTTTATTTCGGTTGTCCATAGTTTTCGAGGTCGGCCTCTAGGTCTGCCTTCACTGTTTCTGTGTAGCATAGCTTGCTGTGGTATGCTGTCTGATGATGTGTGCAAACCATTTGATCTGTTGTCTCTTAATATACTCCAAGATAGGGGCGATACCGGTTCTTTGTCTAATATCCTCATTTCTCACACTGTCTCCTAGCAATATGTCTAGGGGATTCTGCGTAAGCATGCCATTTCAGTTGTTGCTAGTTTACATTTGTCTTGTTCTGTTGTTGTCCATGTTTGGCATTGGTAGCACAACGTAAGCATAGTAATCGTTTTGAATAGTGTTATTTTGGTGTTTAAATCTACATTTTTGTTTCTGAATATTGGTGTCATTTGCTCTAGGGCTTGGTATGCTTTACTATATATATTGTGTATTTCTTTACTGCTCACAATAGAGGTAGTAAAGCATACCAAGTCCTAGGGCAAATTACACCAATCTTCAGAAACAAAAATGTAGATTTAAACACCAAATTAACACTTTTCAAAACAATTATTATGATTACGCCATGTTACAAATGCCAAAAATGGACAACAACACAAGATAAACGTAAACAGCTGAAATGGCATGCTTACGCAGAATCCTAAGAATATCGCTAAGAGACAGAGTGAGAAATGAGGACAAATTAAAAAAATAACCAATTTTAGAAGTACTTCATTGAAACTACTCACATTGCTCCATCGAGGTGGTAGAAGTACTTCATTGAAACTATCTACTCACATTGCTCCATCAAGGTGGTAGAAGTACTTCATTGAAACTATCTACTCACATTGCTCCATCGAGGTGGTAGAAGTATTTCATTGAAACTATCTACTCTCATTGCTCCATCGAGGTGGTAGAAGTACTTCATTGAAACTATCTACTCATATTGCTCCATCGAGGTGGTAGAAGTACTTCATTTAAACTATCTACTCAAATTGCTCCAGTCGGGTATTGAAAGTACTTCATTGAAACTATCTACTCACATTGCTCCATATAGTAAAGCAAAATGAGTTAAACAGGTTACTAAAACACTTACCTTGCCTATTAATAAAATTATATTTAAAAAAATTATATATTAAAAAACATACAATAAAACTAAACAGGACAACTCTCCACGTATCGGCTCAAATTGAACCTTTTTCAAGAGACAAACAACAGAAAACGACAAAATAAAAAACAAAATAAATGACTATATTTCATCAAGCCCCGTCTCCATAGCGCAGGGATGGCAACGCATCTAGTAAAAGAGAAAATGCGTGCAATCATTATAAACAAACTGAAAGTGGGAAATTAGAGGCACTGTAGATGAGTGCAAGAATAATAAAAGAAAAAGATAAGAAAAATACCCCTTTTGTCACTTTATCAGACAGGCAGGTTTTAAGAACATAGTCACAACAGGCAAGACTGAAGGGAACAGAGACAGATGGGGATGTGAGAAAATATTAATGTGACAACCTAGCAAGGCTTGGAAACAACGATCCTGATAACAATACTGTGAACAGAGAACCATGGTCACCTACGCCAACCAGAATGGCATATGACAATGATAGATGAGTAATGATGAGGTTGTGTGGTGGTGGGGTGAGTGGGTTTGGGGAAGGAAGGATACAAGAAGAATCAACATTTGAAAACGCATGGAATGAATGTGAAACCAAATATAGACATAAACATATATATAAAACCAAACCTAAACATACATAGAAATGTATACACACACCAAGCGTCAAGAAATAAACACATAACAAAATGGACACAGATGTGTGAAGGATACCCACACAAAATGCACAGGCATGTAAATGTATCCACACACAGGAAAGGGATCACACCAGAATAGGTATACACATTGACACAGAATGGAGATACGTGCATTAACATAAACAAGCGCTCACATAAATATATATATATATATATATATATATATATATATATATATATATATATATATATATATATATATATACACATAAATATGAACATTCATCCACATAAACACTTTCTCACATAAATAAAAACAATAACATGAACATTCGTACACATAGAAACATATACATATATTAATGTAAATATAAACGTTCGTTCACATAAAGATAATGCTATAACAACTGCATATGTATACATACAAATGTGTGACCCAAAGTAATTGTGTGGATACATAGAACCATGTAAAACGAAATGCATATACAAATAACTATACATGTGTGGGCACCCATCGAAGAGACAACTGCAATAAAAACGAGGAAATCAAAATCTAAATATGTAAATAATTTAACAATAACAAAATGGCAGAGTACAAAATAATCACATATTGACATACACAAACGAAAGAAGACATAAAAGAATTATATAGAAGTATGGCAAACACAAAAATAATAATTACTCACGAAAGTGTACAAAGACAAATAATTACAAGAATCAGTGCAATACGGCAGTAGAGGGTATAAAGAAAAAGTGGGTAACTCAAACAAAACGGTGATTAATGTTCATTCCGTGTGGTTGCAAGACTCCCATATGACAAATGAGACGATATTCCAAGGACTGACGTTGCCGGTTTAACAACGTAACAAACCAGTTACAGAGACATCAGAGCTACCATGATGTGACGGGCTGTTAAAATTATTAGCCACTGGGGAGTCACGATGATTCGTGATATCTCTCAAATGTTCGGCAAATCTATCTGCTAAACGTCTACCAGTCTCACCAATATACTTCATATCACAACGCTTACATATGATAGAGTATATTAAATTACGGGACACACATGAAAAAGAATCCTGAATATCAAAGTGTGATTTAGGAAACTGTAAAATGGGAGTGAGAATAACAAAAGGGCAAGTCAAACAATTTCGATGACAAGGGACAGTTCCTAGTTGACCTGCAGAAGTGCGCAGACGAAAATGAACTAAGAGATCCCGAAGGTTTCTGTCCCTCCGAAAAGTGACTAGTGGAAGAGAGGGAAATGCAGGACTGGAGATGGGATCTAACTGGAGGATAGAGAAATGTCGTAATAGGATACGTAGTGCCGGCATATTATGAGGATGAAAAGTGATAGCCAGTATTGGGCGATCAGAGGTATGTTTAATAGATGGTATGAGGGCCACTGAGCGGTAAGAACACGTTGTAAAGCTGATGACAGGATATCATCAGGGTATAAGCGACGGCGAAAAAAATCCAGCATCTTAAGAGATTGAACCTGAAAATCTACATCGTCTTGGCAGAGACAACGAAGACGAAGCAGCTGAGAGAAAGGGAGGGCATGACGACAAGACCTTGGGTGAGATGATGTATAAAGAAGAAAACTATGAGAGGCCGTAGACTTATAATGTACAGAAGTGGTAAGGGATGTGGATCCTATGGAAACACAAATGTCAAGGAAGTTCACAGAGGTGGAGGAAATAAGAGAAGTAAATTTAATAGCTGGATGGAAACCACTCACAAAGTCAATGAAAAGGTTGAGGTTATCAAGAGAAATATCAGTAATCCCAAACCCATCGTCTATGTAGCGATGGAATATGGAAGGGACAGGGCCCTGAAATGTGGTAAAGATAAGATGTTCAAGGTGACCCATAAATAGGCAGGCATAACTGGGTCCCATTTTAGTACCCATCGCTACACCGCTAATTTGATCAAAAAAGTGTCCATTGAATTCAAAAGAATTCAAGGTGAGAACTAATTCTGCCAGTCGAAGAATAGCGGCAGTAGCAATAGACTTATGCGGATTGATGTTAAGAAAGAACTGTAACGCCAGAAGCCCATCATTATGAGGAATACATGTATAGTGGGAAACAACATCTAGAAGGAATATGTGATAGGTGTGTAGAGGATCGAGAGCAATAGAAGAAAAGATGGATAGAGCATGGTTAGTGTCCTTTAGGTAAGATGGAAGAGATGCGACAAGAGGTTGGAAGACACTGTCTAAGAAATCAGAAATTAATTCAGTTGGACAAGAACAGGCGGAAACAATTGGTCTACCTGGGTTAGATGGTTTATGTATTTTAGGTAGTAAATACAGAGCAGGAGACCCCAGATTGCTTTTAATAATCCGAAGTTTGAGGGCACTAATGGGGAGTTGATTGCTGTTAATAAGTTGTTTAAGAGTTTTGTCCACTTTATCATTATGTGCTAAAATTGGATCCTTGGCACAGGGACGATAGAAATTCAAGTCCTCTAACTGGCGCGTGGCTTCTTTGATATATAGGTCCTTCTGCCACACAACTACAGTACCACCCTTATCAGCCGGTTTGATCACGATGTCATCACGTGAGTGAAGTTTGGAGAGCGCCCGTGACTCTGATCTAGTGAGATTAGAGCGACGTAGTTTAGGAAAACGTAACTGTTGTATAGCATGAAGGGTAAAGTCAATGTAGGCATCAAGTGTTTTGGTTTCAGGAGAAGAAGGGGGGGGGGGGGGTCCAATCATAATTGTGATGATGGTAAGAGGAGAAAGGGTCATCAAGTGAAACCGGTTCAGAGGACAAAGGGTGGTAATAAAAGTGTAGTTTAATAAAAGTGTTAAACCGGCTGATAAGGGTGGTACTGTAGTTGTGTGGCAGAAGGACCTATATATCAAAGAAGCCACGAGCCAGTTAGAGGACTTGAATTTCTATCGTCCCTGTGCCAAGGATCCAATTTTAGCACATAATGATAAAGTGGACAAAACTCTTAAACAACTTATTAACAGCAATCAACTCCCCATTAGTGCCCTCAAACTTCGGATTATTAAAAGCAATCTGGGGTCTCCTGCTCTGTATTTACTACCTAAAATACATAAACCATCTAACCCAGGTAGACCAATTGTTTCCGCCTGTTCTTGTCCAACTGAATTAATTTCTGATTTCTTAGACAGTGTCTTCCAACCTCTTGTCGCATCTCTTCCATCTTACCTAAAGGACACTAACCATGCTCTATCCATCTTTTCTTCTATTGCTCTCGATCCTCTACACACCTATCACATATTCCTTCTAGATGTTGTTTCCCACTATACATGTATTCCTCATAATGATGGGCTTCTGGCGTTACAGTTCTTTCTTAACATCAATCCGCATAAGTCTATTGCTACTGCCGCTATTCTTCGACTGGCAGAATTAGTTCTCACCTTGAATTCTTTTGAATTCAATGGACACTTTTTTGATCAAATTAGCGGTGTAGCGATGGGTACTAAAATGGGACCCAGTTATGCCTGCCTATTTATGGGTCACCTTGAACATCTTATCTTTACCACATTTCAGGGCCCTGTCCCTTCCATATTCCATCGCTACATAGACGATGGGTTTGGGATTACTGATATTTCTCTTGATAACCTCAACCTTTTCATTGACTTTGTGAGTGGTTTCCATCCAGCTATTAAATTTACTTCTCTTATTTCCTCCACCTCTGTGAACTTCCTTGACATTTGTGTTTCCATAGGATCCACATCCCTTACTACTTCTGTACATTATAAGTCTACGGCCTCTCATAGTTTTCTT
Source organism: Meghimatium bilineatum (assembly GCA_034231615.1). Classification (NCBI taxonomy): domain Eukaryota; kingdom Metazoa; phylum Mollusca; class Gastropoda; order Stylommatophora; family Philomycidae; genus Meghimatium; species Meghimatium bilineatum. Next base: position 30,181,387 of record CM067304.1, on the reverse strand, counting down.
CTTTATACATCATCTCACCCAAGGTCTTGTCGTCATGCCCTCCCTTTCTCTCAGCTGCTTCGTCTTCGTCGTCTCTGCCAAGACGATGTAGATTTTCAGGTTCAATCTCTTAAGATGCTGGATTTTTTCGCCGTCGCTTATACCCTGATGATATCCTGTCATCAGCTTTACAACGTGTTCTTACCGCTCAGTGGCCCTCGTACCATCTATTAAACATACCTCTGATCGCCCAATACTGGCTATCACTTTTCATCCTCATAATATGCCGGCACTACGTATCCTATTACGACATTTCTCTATCCTCCAGTTAGATCCCATCTCCAGTCCTGCATTTCCCTCTCTTCCACTAGTCACTTTTCGGAGGGACAGAAACCTTCGGGATCTCTTAGTTCATTTTCGTCTGCGCACTTCTGCAGGTCAACTAGGAACTGTCCCTTGTCATCGAAATTGTTTGACTTGCCCTTTTGTTATTCTCACTCCCATTTTACAGTTTCCTAAATCACACTTTGATATTCAGGATTCTTTTTCATGTGTGTCCCGTAATTTAATATACTCTATCATATGTAAGCGTTGTGATATGAAGTATATTGGTGAGACTGGTAGACGTTTAGCAGATAGATTCGCCGAACATTTGAGAGATATCACGAATCATTGAGACTCCCCAGTGGCTAATCATTTTAACAGCCCGTCACATCATGGTAGCTCTGATGTCTCTGTAACTGGTTTGTTACGTTGTTATACCGGTGACCGGCAACGTCAGTCCTTGGAATATCGTCTCATTTGTCATATGGGAGTCTTGCAAACACACAGAATGAACATTAATCACCGTTTTGTTTGAGTTACCCACCTTTTCTTTATACCCTCTACTGCCGTATTGCACTGATTCTTGTAATTATTTGTCTTTGTACACTTTATTTTGTCATTTTCTGTTGTTTGTCTCTTGAAAAAGGTTCAATTTGAGCCGATACGTGGAGAATTGTCCTGTTTAGTTTTATTGTATGTTTTTTTATATATAATTTTTTTAAATATATTTTTATTAATAGGCAAGGTAAGTGTTTTAGTAACCTGTTTAACTCATTTTGCTTTACTATTTGTTTATTAGGTTACTGCGGCACCATCCACTTTGTCGGACACCCTCTGACCATTTGGTTATTCACATTGCTCCGAGGTGGTAGAAGTACTTCATTGAAACTATCTACTCGCATTGCTCCAGTCGGGTAGTGAAAGTACTTCATTGAAACTATCTATTCGCATTGCTCCAGTCGGGTAGTGAAAGTACTTCATTGAAACTATCTACTCGCATTGCTCCAGTCGGGTAGTGAAAGTACTTCATTGAAACTATCTACTCGCATTGCTCCATCGAGGTGGTAGAAGTATTTCATTGAAACTATCTACTTAATTGCTTCAGTCGGATAGTGAAAGTACTTCATTGAAACTATCTACTCACATTGCTCCATTCGGGTAGTGAAAGTACTTCATTGAAACTATCTACTCGCATTGCTCCAGTTGGGTAGTGAAAGTACTTCATTGAAACTATCTACTCACATTGCTCCATCGAGGTGGTAGAAGTATTTCATTGAAACTATCTACTCACATTGCTCCATCGAGGTGGTAGAAGTATTTCATTGTAACTATCTACTCACATTGCTCCATCGAGGTGGTAGAAGTATTTCATTGAAACTATCTACTTAATTGCTTCAGTTAGATAGTGAAAGTACTTCATTGAAACTATCTACTCACATTGCTCCATTCGGGTAGTGAAAGTACTTCATTGAAACTATCTACTCACATTGCTCCAGTCGGGTAGCGAAAGTACTTCATTGAAACTATCTACTCGCATTGCTCCAGTTGGGTAGTGAAAGTACTTCATTGAAACTACTCGCATTGCTCCAGTCGGGTAGTGAAAGTACTTCATTGAAACTATCTACTCGCATTGCTCCAGTCGGGTAGTGAAAGTACTTCAATGAAACTATCTACTCGCATTGCTCCAGTCGGGTAGTGAAAGTACTTCATTGAAACTATCTACTCGCATTGCTCCAGTCGGGTAGTGAAAGTACTTCATTGAAACTATCTACTCGCATTTCTCCATTGAGGTGATAACACAGGTAGACCACAGTATGAAGCCAGTAATGATCAAATTGAATGAACTTCATTGGAAGCATCTACACAACAGTCCTCCAGCGACTTATATTTATAGCGATGAGGCTAGAGGAAATGGTGGCCGGTTCACTCTTCAATGTCCATGCTTTTCTTGGTTTTCCTCCTCCCATTATTTAGTCCCTGCATCGTGTCTGACATGGAATCATGTCGGCTTGTTTACATATTTATATCATACAAGCTATTCATCATTCTACTATTTAAAGTATTGACTCTTATATGCACATATACTTTTTCCTTACCTACATAGCCTATACTATCTGTAGGGATTGCGCTAATTTTGTCTATGCAATGTCTATTTGTATATAACACAAGTATTCAAAGACATGTACTCATACATAACATTTGTATTTGTACATAACATTTGCTTTGCAGCAAGTGTACTCACCCCTCTCTACCCTCATTTTTGTTTACTTATTCAAATGTAACACTTGTATTCCAAGTTATGTACTCGTATATAACACTTGTATTTCGAAGGCCTATATTAGTTTTTTCACGTCTATAGTAAGTTCCCAGCTCCGAGCTCACACAACCACACACCCTAATTTAATTTTTTTTAAACAGAACCAATGATATAACATAATGCTACCTATTTAAGTTTATGAACCAGGTTACCAATCTACTACCAAACAAATTTCTACAAGTGTAAGCTAAAATATTATGGACCTGGCCAAGTGTTGGAGTACAACCTGGACATGCATCAAACAAAACATTAGTAATGGCATAACTTACAAATGTGTTATTTCAGTCTGTCTTGCAGGTGAAAAATGTCTGTGTCCAAACCTAATTCTTCTCCTGACTCTCCATTGCATGTGACGTCGTATCTCAAAATATGTTTTGTCATGGTAGAGTGTTAAATTCGACCAGCTCGACAACATGGTTACAATTACTTCCGACACCCTGGTGACTGTAGTCGCGATGGCGGTGGTTATTATTATAGTGCCCATTATAGTGACGAGTGTCATGGTTATCCTCAGGGGTCGCTAGATTGACGGATTTAATTCCTAACCAACTCTTCATCGATTGAACAGTCTTCCACTTTTGAACGGCTAGTCAGACATTACTGTTGTCATCGCTAATTTGGTTTGCGTACCTGAAGAGTGGCTTGTTTCTGTAATGGTTCCAAAGCTGCAGGATCAGCTCTGAAACAAGAACATCATTTGCGTTCTTACCAACTAGTTGGAGCACAAAGATACCATCCTGCCGTAGGTACTGCTCGCAAAATTTCATGGCCATCTTTTTGTCTAACTGATTTGTAGCAGTCGTTGATTCGAAGAAATTTCTGGATGTAGCGGAGGTGATGCTGCCTAAAGATCATTGTGTAAAGCCAGATGAGGAAGTTGAAGGTGCTGAGGCTGGCTACAAAGACCAACCAGAACCAGATGAAAATGAATATCTTTTCATTAAAAAGATTGATTGGCAATACACATTGGACAGTGTAGTCATGCACGTTGGTGATTTGATGGATTTTAAAGAAACAATGCATGATTCTTGGGAATCAGGGACTTTCTGCCCAGTTCTCACGGCGAGCCAAATGGTCCATAACCTCAAATCCATACACGTTAAACTTAGTGCCCAAAAATTCATTTAGTATAAAAAGTTGACCAATAGCATTGGCTAGGTAAAGTAGTTTGATGAACATGTAGAGTGTGACCAGGTAGTTGCCCTAATGTTTTCCCCAAACAATACAGCAATATTTGGATACTTGTTGCTGTAATCGGATAAAACAGCCAGAACGGTACTCCCTGGCGTTTTCTATCCACCTGTCCATATACCGGACTATGTGTTTGATGGTCCTGTCTCGATCATCTGGGGCCACATACGCTGTTTCCGCTGGTAGAGTCACTATCTTGTCCAAATTCACACCAGCAGACACTGTCAAGATTCGCCATAATATACACGGCACCTAGAATGAAAGTAAAAGATACCGATTATTAGGAAATCATTTCAAATTTAAGAGCAATTGGCTATGTTACTTTAGAATTACGTTGACGCAAACAGTAACAAGTAAATAAATCTTTCAAAAGTCTTAGTAGATAGACTTTATAGAGACCAACACTCTAAAGAAACCAGCACACCACAAACCAAGAGTACAATCACAACACACAACTTTGTAGTTTGATCAGTGAGCTCGGTGAGCACAAGGAACACGAGTTAACTTCTACTAAAGGGAAGTACGCTTAAGAAAGGGGTTAGATGTACCAAGACTTACCAAAATAAGTTACATTTTCAAAAATCTTATAGTAATTATTTTCTTACGCAGCTTACATTTTGTGTTTATTGGCGAAGGTTTTTGTGTTAAAGCAACTTAAAATTGAAATTGGGGTATCAGTAGAAATAACTGTTAGTATAGTCTTAATTTTTTCATGTGCGATTTCCGTCAAAAAAATGATATGTTTGATTTTGTACATCATATCTTCCAGATTTTGTATGATAGTCCCATTAATCTGCTAATCTTCATATGTTGTATAGCTGAAACCTGACCCATTTTTACTGTGCTTATGTTTAATTAAAAATGTTGAGGCAGACATATTGGCCAGCCAGAGGAAACAACACTGGAATCAAAGCTCTATGGGCAATTGTATGAACTACAAAAGACAGTGTGTTTTATTAAGGAGACAGATTAACAGATATAGACATGTTTCAAGTAAACGAAAGAAGATGAAGAAGAATATTTAATGAAAACAATTAATAACACTATGTATTTGCAGAAATCTATACATTTTTGGTACATTCAGCATACTTTTTGAGGAAAGCTTACTACATACAATTTTTTCCAAGGTTCAAGATCCATATAAGGGAGATATAAACCTAATTACTTGATTTTTAAACTAGACACTTAAAATTGATTAATTCAGAATGTAAAAACCAGCATTATCAATCATATTTGGAAATGTACAATTGTCTTAATTACATAATTCATTATTTGAAATAAATAGTCCATGACTTTTCAACCAGCAATAATTTATACCAAATACCCAGTATATATTCTACTATGAGGCAAAGTTTTATTTGAATCTATGCAGAATTGACTGTTTTACAAAAATAAACATAGTAACTCCTCCGCTGGTTAGGTCTAGCTCTTATATTAAAGTCTGTCTTCAAAGTCGTGCCATCAATCTGCGAATGTATGTATGTAGTCTTAGATGACCGATGATCAAGAATAATGAAATATATAATTGCATAATAATTTTAATTGAGTGAAACCGCAAACTGGTGTGATGTTACATGCAATATATTGTCCGTAATACTACATTTCAAATAATTTGTGTACAAATTAGTGTTGAAGATGTTACATTAATGTGTATGACTAATTAATATTATTATATTACATTAATATTATTTACAAGTAAACTATTGCCTAGAAAATTATCTGTCTTTTGCAGAATGTTCATGGAATGCACGAACCTTATGTGTTTTATAGTTGAATTTATGCACAAAATATGTGTTTTATAGTTGAATTTATGCACGAAATACGTTTCTTCTTCTGCGTTTGTTCTCAAACTCCTGCAGATTAGCAGGATGTCGTCCGGAGAACGGAATGCGTTGTGTCATAGTTTACAGCATTGCTGTGATATCTGCGCCTTTCGGCCTGACACATCCGACTTCAGCATGGCTTTGGGTCACTGACCCTATATGGAATGGGACAGCCAACTCCATCCCATAACCTACTTAGTTGTCTCTTACGACATGCATGGAAGGTAAACAGTGTTGCTATTCTTTGCTCCCCTTTTGGGCCCTGGCAACACATGGGCGAAATATATGTTTTATAGTTGAATTTATGCATGAATCATGTGCTTTATAGATAAATTAATGCGCGAAACCTATTTTATAGTCGAATTTATGCACGAAATATGTGTTTTATAGATGAATGTATCTTCTTCCAGTTTGTTTTGTTCTACGCTACTGAAGTCTAGAACAATCGACATCAAGCGTGACTCGTTAAAAGAAGCAGTTGTGTACCGCCAATAGACGCAAACATTCTCATCGTCCCTTCCCATGATTAAATAGCTTAAATAGCACACACAAATTTAGTTATTTAATGTTAACATTACAGAAAGATAATTGCAGGATCATTCTTGTTTTCAAAGATATTTGTCCTTTATGCCAGAACGATTCAGCATGTGATTTCGTTTACATCAGCAACTTTCATTGACTCCTGAGGATCTGACCTTTTAATAACGATTCCCTCGTTCATTGAGACGCTTGCTTCAAATTAATCATGTGCTTTGAAACAATTTATGATGATTATTGCTCAGAACTGAAAATTCCCTATGTATTACAATGTGACGTGGATATGACAACATGGCACTGTGTTTTTTTTTCCTGTGGTGTAGGGAACTGATATTTAGTGACTAATAGTGCGTTAGTGAGTAAGCCAATGCATTGTGGATAATATCTAGAAGGTTTTCTGTGGACGGATTAAACGATAATCATCGCTAAGTACCGTCTCCGCAATGAAGATTGGCTACAGCAGACCACCAACATCCCATGTCTTGGTGGTACACTCTGTTAGGCTGCAATCTTGTGATCTCCTACTTGTATCTCTGCCTACCTCTTGATCACCTCCCCTAAACTTTACACTCATGTAGGGTATTCAACCAAGTATTTTAATATGTTAAAAATACTTCATTTGTTTGATCTTTATTTCATTTATAATTCTTTCTTCATGTGAAGTGTTGTTAAAACCTCTTTGTTTGTTACTTCTCTTTCCATGACGTTCTCCATATTCTTCTATATATCCACATCTCAAAGGCATCAATTATGTCTTCTAGTTTTTGTGTGTATTGTTCACATTTATGAGCCATATATTAATATATAATAGATGTAGCAATTTATAACTCTCATTGTTGGCTTGTTTATAATTTGTTTAGGTGTCAATTTTCCTTATTGCTGAAGTGCGATTAATCACCAAATAAGACCTAACAGGAGAATTAAAACAAAGGAGAATCAACATTATTACGTGATGTTCTTATTTATTGCTGGTTTTTCATTGGTAATATGCTATATGTCACTCGGGTGTCACTTGCTAATTGCACGAAATAATTAAAAACATGTAAAATAAATGTAAAAACACCAGAGATATTCTCAGATCATTGTCATTCCCCATGTTTGATACTGTTTACAGACTTAAAATATACAATCGAAAGCTGTTTTTCTTAGAAGTATAGAACAACTAAGATAATTCATTCCTTGGTGCCATGTCTTCCAGCGTAGGTGATCATGTCTCACCACAACAGTCCTCTGTTTGTTATACATTTAAATATATTTTCTGATGATTCTGAATCATGCCAGGCTTTCAAGTCATCCAAATCACGTTATCTTCACGTTATGGGGTTAGATGTACCAAGACTTAACAAAAAATATCATGGACAGCTAAAAAGAGTAATGCTATAATTTTACAACTGGTCAACTCAAATGGAGAACTTACTATCTGTATTAAAAGATACCTTCTACCCTCAATCTTTGCAGTTGTTACGATGTTCTCCAACCCACCTCTTCTCATGACATGATCCAGAAACTGCGATTTCGTCCATGATATTTTCAACATTCTTCTATAAAACCTCATCTCTGTGGTCTCCAGATGTTTTCTTGCAAAATTGTAAATTGTCCATGCTTCACCACCATATAGTAGTATGGGCTCTATATAACATTTTAGCATGTTCTTTCTTACTTCTATTGATTACAATTATTGCACAAGATGTTCCTCATCTTCTGGAATGCTGCTTTTGCCTGTGCTGTTCGACTTTTGATCTCAGTGACACATCTACCATCTGAAGTAATAATTATGCCCAAATTATCTAAGTTAAATTATCCAATAAACAATTTACCTGTGTTAAGAATAATACAACGTTAAGGTTAAATTATCACACAAATAATTACTAGAACATTATTTATAATTAACATACTTATATTATAATTATATAATTATAGAACATACTTATAATTACTAGAACATGCACCAAAGTTTATATCACTATTAGAAGTGAACAAGTATAAAGAGGAACATACAACATCAATACAATAATATTATAAAATGGCAACTGTCTTAAACATTAAAACAACATTATGGGTTAGGTGCCAGCACGATATGTATGAGCCAGCACGACCTACAAGAGTTGGTGAAGTACGACCTACAAGTGTTGATGAAGCACGACCTACAAGGGTTCTAAGAACAGTTATAATAAGAACAAACACGAAGCTCGTAGTTACCGAATTATGAAAACCAGGGCTTCCAATGCTTTCATGGTCGCATTTGCTTTGATATAGCTAAAATCTATCCATGTTAAAAGATCAACGTTCCACGATCACACATCACAATAAAAATAGTATATGTATTTTTCAAACATATGAACAAAGTAGAGGATGAAATGTAGTGAATTGTTATCATTACTGCTGGTGTCGTGGTAGAGAATTGTGTCAACAATGAGTGTTTCTGAAGAGAAATTTATGAATAATAATATCAGGGTAGAGATATTTGTCAACAGTGGCATAATGTTGCTGAAGTCAGGGCAGAGACTTGTTTGAAGTGGGAGTCCATAATGTTGCTGAAGTCAGGGCAGAGACTTGTTTGCAGTATGAGTCCATAATGTTGCTGAAGTCAGGGCAGAGACTTGTTGCTGAAGTCAGGGCAGAGACTTGTTTGCAGTATGAGTCCATAATGTTGCTGAAGTCAGGGCAGAGACTTGTTTGCAGTATGAGTCCATAATGTTGCTGAAGTCAGGGCAGAGACTTGCTTGAAGTGTGAGTCCATAATGTTGCTCGATTGTATGAACAGTGATTAGATGATTTTCTCGATTGAGTACAGAGAAATGTGCAAACAGTGAGTGGATAATGTTGCTGAAGTCAGTGAAGAGAAATATGGGAATAGTGAGTCGATAATGTTGCTAAAGTTGCTGAATCATGTTAGAAAGCACTGTTGTTTGTGCTAATTGATATTGGGTTCTTGTGTCGATAATAGCATGGTCAAGCTAGACCGCAACATCGGAATCAACATTGTTTATCCTTTATCTCTAGTAATATTTTCCTATGAGATTCTTGGACTTCTTCAAAAACTTTGTTTAATTTTCCATGCAAACGTTTTATTTCATCAGGGATATTTTGTCATATCTTCTACGCATCTTATGCCATTTAGGTTTTTTGTGCTGTTGCTTATGTTTCTTATTATTCTAACTTCATTCTCAAACTACTGCTGGTTAGCCAATGTAGTTTGATGAACGATTTACGGTGTATTATATTTTATAGATTGGATAAGAGAAAACCACGGCAACTACAAAATACATACTTGTCACAAGTAATGAAAAATTAAATGCAGAAACAAAATTCTTCGTGTAAACAAAGCAATACAAAATTACCAGTCACATGAATGTGAAATACAAATGTGAATGCACGTTTTTCCTTTTAGAATATTAGAAATACAAGTAGGAATCCAAGCAGTATTTTTAGAATATATGAAATTATATTAACAGCAAGTCAATTCTGATATATTATTTATAATTCTTCTTCTTCTTCTTTCGTTCACTTGAAACATGTCTATATCTGTAATTCTGTCTCCTGAATAAAACTCACTGTCTTTTGTAGTTCATACAGTTGCCCATAGAGCTTTGATTCTAGTGTTGTTTCCTCTGGCTGGACAATATGTCTGCCTCAGCGTTTCATACTCAGAACACTTTTGAAGTATATGTTTGGCACTCTGTGCTGCTTGTCCACATGTACACATGGCTGTGTTGCCAATCTTGAACTTTGTATACATGTGACTGCAGAGTCGGTTGTGTCCTGTTTTGAGGCATAGAATTATAACTTGTTCTGATCTGTTCATAATGTGATAGTCATCTTGTGTTGGTGTTTGTGGCTTTCTTATTGACTTGATTATCTGTTTTTTCTGATGGTGGGTGATTGGTATATCTGGTTGATCTTCGGCACCTTCCTTAGCCAGTTGGTCTGCTTTTTCATTTCCTGGCACTCTACAGTGAGAGGGTATCCACTGCATGGTTACCCTATACTGGTAAGACAATTCACTAAGTAGTTTTTGCAAGTCTGTCAGTTTTCCAGACTGGAGAGCTTGAAGCACTGACCTTGCATCTGTCAGGAATACTACAGGCTGTAGGTCAGAGTTGGAGTTAAGCAGTGTTTAGTTGCCACACATATTGCCTGGATTTCTGCATCATAATTATTGCAGAATTTCCCTGCCGGTGTTCTGATTGTATCTCTAGGCTTGTGTGGATATTCTATATATTATTTATAATAATGAAACACCTAGTCTCTTCCCTAAGTGCACACAATTAAACTGAACACAGTGAAAAGCGTGTACATAAAATGTGGACACATACGCATGAAATTCTAGTGTTTAAATTTGCAGTACAATAACAATTTGAGTGATTTTTACCACAACTTTGGAAATAATAACTTTCTCTTCACATACGCTGTGCCATCTTATTATTATATTATTATTTTCGCATTAACACTGCATTTTCATGTCCATATATTTAATGTCTTAGTCAACGTCTTTATTTCACGGCATCATGATAGCAATATTCAAATTCAATCATGTTAACTATTTATTTATTTTTGAAAATGATTTATTTCTATGGGAAATGTGATAAAATATAATTTCACTGAAAGCAATTCAATTTGAAATTGGGACAGCAATTTACTTCTATCTTTATTTAAGGAAAACACTTTAGATGTATTATTATTTGAGAAAAACTATTTAGATTTATTATTTGAGGAAAGCAATTTAGATGTAGAATTACTTAAGGAAAGTAATGTAGATGTATCATTATTTAAGAAAAACAATTTAGATGTATCATTCATTTGTTTCTATTCACATGGAATATGTGGTTTCTTTCTGTATGTGTTAGTAAGAGATCGCGTTGTAGCCATGTGAATTTCCTGATACAACACTAAGACAGGATTAGCAAACCGTCAGTGAAAACACAATGGCTCATAGTAAAATGAAGAGTATTCTGGAGATGACTACTAGTAATATTAATCACAATTTGAAGGATAGCTTAAACGAATTGCTATTTGCAGACGACAAAGTACTTGTAGAATCATCAGAAGAGCAACTACAAAGACAAATAGATAGATTACATCAAACATGCCAAACCTTTAACATGAAGATAAATATAGAGAAGACAGAAATGATGAAGATAGGAAGATGAGAAACACCAACATATATATTGGAAACAACCAACTTAAACAAATGACAGAATTCACATACCGGGTACCTAGGAAGCAATATAACAACAGACGGCAGGATCAGCATAGAAATACACAATAGTTGTAGCAAAGCATACCAAGTCCTAGGACAAATGACACCAACCTTCTAAACAAAAATGTAGATTTAAACACCAAAATAACACTATTCAAAACAATTATTTTACCAACGATGTGTTACCAAAGCCAAACATGGACAATGATAGCACAAGACATGCGTAAACTTGTGACAGCTGAAATGGCATGCTTACGCAGAATCCTAGAAATATCGCTAAGAGATAGAGTGAAGAAATGAGGACATTAGACAAAGAACCAGTACCATTCCAATCTTGGAATATATTAAGAGACAACCAATAAAATGGTTTGCACACATCAGCAGACCATAACGACCAGCAGATCAAAATTGTTTATCCTTTATCGCTAGAAATATTTTCCGATGAGAATCAAGACTTCTTCATAAACTTCATTAACATCAGACAGCATACCACAGCAAGCTATGCTACACAGATACGGTGAAGGCAGACCTAGACGCCGACCACCGAAATAAAAGAGGTGCCAAACTCCACAATATACTCAACACACGCGAAGGCCATCTCCAGAAAACTTCTACCCCACACGCTGAAAGGCAACAAATGGTTTAGCGAATAGATAGATAGATTCATTCATTTTTAGGAAAATAACTTAGATATATCATTATATGAGGCAAGCAATATAGAAGTATTATTATTTGAGGAAAGCACATTAAGATCTATCATTATTTGAGGAAAGAAACTTAAGATGCATCATTATGTGAGGAAAGCAGAACTTAGATGTATCATTATTTGAGGAAAACAACTTAGATGTACCATTATTTGAGGAAAACAACTTAGATGTATCATTATTTGAGGAAAACAACTTAGATGTATCATTATTTGAGGAAAACAACTTAGATGTATCATTATTTGAGGAAAGAAACTTAAGATGCATCATTATATGAGGAAAGCAGAACTTAGATGTATCATTATTTGAGGAAAACAGCTTAGATGTATCACTATTTGAGGACAACAACTTAGATGTATCATTATTTGAGGAAAACAACTAAGATGTATCATTATTTGAGGAAAACAACTTAAATGTATCATTATTTGAGGAAAACAACTTAGATGTATCATTATTTGAGGAAAACAACTTAGATGTATCATTATTTGAGGAAAACAACTTAGATGTATCATTATTTGAGGAAAACAATGTTGAAAAAAGTTATGAGTAGAACAGTGACATGTTTATTTATCGTGGATAGGTCAGGCAGAGGATACCGTTAAACATATCTGCGCCCCAGAAGACATAGCTCCTGGCGAGGAATGGATACCTATTCCTACGTTCTTTCAAGAGGCAGTAAGACCATCATTACACTCAACAGAGTGCAAGAAGCACAGCCACGTAAGCGTGGATGATGAGGTCAAGGCACTAATATGCAAGAATGCTGATGATTCAGATGTTGTAATTTACACGGATGGGTCGGTCATCCATTACATGCATGGGCCTTTGCTGTCAGATCAAAAGGGAAAACAGTACACAAAGTTAGTGGTGCCTTTACCGCAACAATGAACGGTCTAACTATGGAAGTATTCGCTGTAACACAGGCACTTTACTGGCTGGAGTCGCAAACCTATTCTCATGCTTGCATACTAAGTGATTCATTGAATATGATTCAGAAAGTCAAAATAGGTGATGTACGTAGGGAATAGGTGGAGTCACTGGAGAGAGCTAAAATGTGGGCATCACTACAAAAACTCATGCTTATTTTTGTCCCTGGACATACGGGCGTGGAGGACGTGCTGAAAAATTAGCTAGTCTTGCCACCACAACAGACGGTCAGCCTATGGACCGAGCAGACATACTCACTGCTCTTCGTGAGTCCTCATGATCAGAGGATATTAATATGAATAAATGACTCAATATCAAGAATTGGAAGTGAGGATGGGCGTAGCCCGAAGAGAACCCTTAACAAACATTTCAAAAAGAGTAGTGAACCAACATAGAACCGGAACCATCAGCCGTTATACCCTTAGAGATTTACTGAAGCGGAAATCGGAGCACCTATGCACGTGTCCGGTGTGCGAAGATGATAATCAACATACTTAATGTTTATTTATTTTAAGAAATCAATGTTGATGCATATTTATTTGAAGAAAGACACTATTGTAGCAACTTGGTTAATTTATTTGAAGTGTGAGCTGAAGTATTTTGCTTGAGCATATCCGGTACTCTAACTCTTCATCTGTTACTTCAATCTGTGAAATCATACACACACAAAATAGATTATTGTTATAACTCGCAGACTAAACATGAACATATATGAGTAACCAGTTGCTTGATGACACGTGATTTGATCACACAGAAGTATCTAACATGAAAGCGTGCACGTCATCTAGTGCCAATATTTATAATCAGACTTGTGATAAAAGTGTAGATGATTACCTTGAAGAGAAGTGCCTGGAACAAGAGAATCATGGGAACCCATTGATAATACTCGACCTCTGCATATAGGGGTTTCTCGGATGCATGCGGTACATGAGCGTCAAAAGGAACATAATGTGTGTTGGAGACCCAACATACGTTATTGGTATAGTCAACCTACGGAAGATAAAGGATGATCAGAAGGTAAGTGATGTATGATGACAATTGTAATGATATTGATGTGTTGGTAAACGTTCATTTCTTGATCAATGTTCTAGTGATTCATGAAATTTGTGTCATTTCTTGAAACACCTTATATAATTTGGAAATAATTCATCAAATGTTATATGGGTTGCATCCGGTGACATGTGTCACTTCTTGAAACACCTTATACAATTTGGAAATAATTCATCAAATGTTATATGGGTTGCATCCGGTGACATGTGTCACTTCTTGAAACACCTTATACAATTTGGAAAGAAGACTGACTGGATTACAAAAATTCACGACCTCCAATATTTCTATTTAATAACTCTGATATAACCAAATTGCAACAACGTCCACGGTTGAAAGGAGTGTACTTCACCACAAAAAGTACAGTTTACTCAATCTAACCACAGAAATATTACTGTTGATGTGTAGGAATGTTTTGATTGGTGAAATTAATTATAGGTATGATTGCTGGTTATTATCATCCCACAAGTTCATAGGTGCTCCAATTACAGTTTCAGCAAATCCATCAGAGTGTAGAGGCTACAGTTCCAGTTATGTATGAGCTGGTCCGATCTTTACAGCAATCTCATGCTCAGAGTAATTCAGTGTAGATTATTACACAATTTCTGCAGTGTTATTGTAAATGAGTGTCCTGGCTTCAGCAGTGTTATTGTAAATGAGTGTCCTGGCTTCAGCAGTGTTATTATCAATGAGTGTCCTAGCTTCAGCAGTGTTATTTTCAATGAGTGTCCTGGCTTCAGCAGTGTTATTGTCAATGAATGTCCTGGCTTCAGCAGTGTTATTGTCAATGAGTGTCCTGGCTTCAGCAGTGTTATTGTCATTGAGTGTCCTGGCTTCAGCAGTGTTATTTTCAATGAGTGCCCTGTCTTCTGCATTCATCACTACCAAATTTTTTCCTCTGCAGCTTTGTCCGAGTGTGATCACTACAGAGAAGGCACCATGTAATGCAAGCGGAGTGGATATCAACTCTTCCCAGGATCAATTTAATTATGATAACATACTTAAAAGATGTCATCTTCTGCCTGTTACAACCACAATCTGCCCCTTTTAAGAAGGAAGACTCTCACCGTACTGTGGTAAAAGCCAGGGACAGATCTTATAATAACTTTTTTTTTTAATTCGCTCGATCTCGTCACACCTTGGTTCTGTTAGCTACAGTCGAGGGAATCAAGGAGATATCTATCTTATCTCTACACTTGGTGTATCCTTTGTACATCTGAAGATGATGCGAATGTCATCGTTCTGAATCTTGTCAAGCTTATTAATAATCGTGAGTATGGTACAAACATATTCTATATTAAGGAAAAGTTAACATGATTAAATTAGAGATAAAAATTCATCATTTCATCATGTGCAAAAACTATGTTCGCGATATCATAATAGATGTGGTTGACAATATCAGAAAATGATAATAGGTAAATATTTGGTTGATATTACAGTCATATGGCCTATAATTTTTCTTTTCTTTTCACTCTATTATCCTTTACCCTTTAAAGCATCAGGTGTAGAAGAGTTCTCGGGAGATGGCTTTTTTTTAATGAGCTTCATATGTTTGTTTTCGTTGACTATTTTATTTCTGTAATTAATTGTATGCATGATATGCCCCTGGATTTGTATCTATTGTGTCCGTATAGTAATGCCCTTTGACTGTCAGATGGTAGTCTGGAAGCATGTGAAAACCACTTAATCTTTTGTCTTCTGATGTAATCAAGGATTGGTATTGTGTTTGTTAGTTTTCTGATATTTTCATTTCTGATTCTATCTCTTATTGTTACTCCGAGAATGCTACATAGACAAGTCATTTCTGTTGTGACAAGTCATATATTATCTATTGTCTGTCCCCAGGTGAATGATGGTTGATCAATTTCCCACTTGCCGTTAAACCTAGGGTGGGAGCTTAATCTGTCGTTCCAAGATCAGATGTGTAGCTTTGGTTGTATTTAGTCCATGTTTGTTCTAGGCTATCTTGATGTTTTATATCCACCATTTTCTTGGTCTACCTTTGGCTTTACACCCGGATATTCTTTTGTTGCATGTTCTTATTGGTATTTGGTTTGGCTTCATTCTCATTAGATGACTGAACCAGTTTACTTGCTGTCTCTCAAAATGTTCAATGCATGTTATTATACCAACTCTTTCCCTAATTTCTTCAGTTTTTATTACATCTAGTTTGGTAACCATTGCAGTTTTTCTCAGACACTTCATTTCACATGTAACGATTTTCCTCTGCTACGAGGCTGCTAAAGACCATGTTAGCATAGTGTTGATATAAACATTGACGATTTTATCTGTATTTTTATTTCCATCTTGATCTTTGGGTGAAGAGGTAATGGTTAAATCTGGTAGGTCTTCATTTGGCTTTTGTTGTTACTGTTCACATTTGCCATTGGTAGCATAGTGATGTTACGATGTACTTTAAATAGCATAATTTTGGTGTTCATGTGCACCTGTTTGGTGATGAAAATAGTAGACATCTGCCCTAAGATCTGGTATGCATCTATGTGGGGTTTCTTTGGAAGCTTTTGATGCTTCCAAGATAAGTGAATTCTATCATCTGTTTAAGTTGTTGGTCAGTCACCAATGAAAATAGTGGTGTTTTATGCTCTTACGGTTCATTACCTTGTTTTTTTATGTGTTTATAGTCATGTTATATACAGTCTATTTATATGTTGTTGTAGTTGTTCTTCTGTTGTTGGTATATCCTGATGATCGTAAGCTTGATCGTCTGACATAAGTTCACTTAGGAGGTTGTTTAAGTTGTCAACTTTATTGGTGCTTGCAATTTTACATATACAATCGATATATGTGATGAATATCAAGGGAGATCGAACACAACCTTGTTGCACTCTAGAGTGTATGTGAAATTTTGTCTGAAAGCCTTATACTCGTCCTAGCTGTACATTGACTACCTGTATAACTTACTCCCATGCAAGTTGATTAGGTGTTGTTGAATCTTATATTTTGATAGTATTTTCCATCATTGTTGTCTGTCTACTCTGTCGAAGGCGTTTGTTTAATCGACAAATGCAATATACAATTTTTGGTTGTTTGCAGTTGTTTTTTCTGCCAGTTATCTGAGTGTAAAAATGGTAGCTGTACAACTCTTGTTGTTACGAAATCTTATTTGAGTGTTGTTAAGCTGTGGTTTGATGAATAATCTAAATCTTCTTTCTAGAATTCTGTTGAGAAAATTTCAAGTGTGGCTTAGAAGTGATGTACTTCTGTATTGTGTACATTCTCTTTTGGTGCCTTTTGGTGTGAGATAACAATTGTATTATTTCTTGCCGATGAAAGAAGTCTGGGAGGATGATGTAAGCTACAGAGAAAACTCATGTCCACTGAAAAACTGCCATCCAGATGATAGGGCTCATATCTACGTGTACTAATACTAACTGTCTAAAGCAGGCCATGATAACAGCAGTTTCAGACATGCTGTTGCGTCATTCTGGTGAATGCGGAGATACTATTTGTGCGCTAATGTCTCTAATGTGGCAGCACTCTTACAATCTTTTGGGAATTATAAATATCAGATACATATTTCATCTAAACAGGTAATTTCGCGTGAAAAATGGTTATGTAAAATGATAAGAGATATAATTTATCATTTAGGAAGAGATGTTGTGGTCATGTGAGAAATTGTGTCTTTAAAAGGAAATTTTTTCATTATAAAAGAGAGAATGTCTCAAAAATGAAATGTCTCTTTTTTAATGGAGGCTGGGGTCGTTATGAAGGATTGAAACAATATGGGGTTGAGATGAAAGCATTGTATGGACGAGATTCAGTTGACATAATAAACAAATTCAATATCATTAAAAGAAAAATACAATTGTTGTGTGAATATATATATATATATATATATATATATATATATATATATATATATATATATATATATATATATATATATATATATATATATATATATATATATATATATATGGAAGAGTGTGAATACAAGAGACTTGCATTGAACTGCAATATATGCGGTGAATGCTGTATACTGTTAACACTATTGAGAGGTTGGTATAGAATTTGCTGGCACCAACTCCCGTTTTGAACATATTTAACAAAACGTTTATTCACAGATAACATTTGAACAAACTAAAGACCACTATGGTGTTACACTGTTAGCTGGTACCTTGAACTGTAACACTTGGAACAAGAGTATCATGGGAATCCATTGATAGATCCTGGATCTCAGAATGGTACGGCAAGATCCAATTTTGTGGTGGGTGTTCGTTGAAGTGAACATAATATGTATTGGAAACCCAGCACATGTTGTTAGTGTAAGCCACCTGGATACATGAAGGATGTAGTGAGGAAAGTCGATATAATGATGTGATACATGAACTGAAATCAGGGGAAATGTACATGTCTGAATGTAAAATTATGAATGATTGTGTACATGTTTTTAGCACATATCAGACATTATATCAATATACTATTTATATTGAAGACATGATTGATTAAAGCACTTGTCCTAGAAATGAAATTAACTATTAAAAATTGTATATCCCTTTATTGCAACACAAAATACCACAGATGTCAACAAAAAAACATTTTATACAAAGTATCTTCATTTCAACCCTGTGCTACCAATGTCAAACATGGTCTTTAACAACAAAACATAAGGGACAACTGGTTACAACTGATGAGATGTCTGAGAAAAGCCACAGGAGTGACCAGAAGACACAGAATTAGAAACGATGCCATAAGAGAAAGAATGGGTGTCTTATCAATTCTACAATACATACAAAACCAACAGATACAATGGTTTGGTCATCTGGAAAGAATGCTGTGTGATTCATTAGTTTATAAAGCATATACGAAGAGAGAAGAAGCAGAATGAAGAGCCAGGGGTAGACTTAGAGTACACTGGATCGACAACATCAAAGAGACATTACACGAACACCAAATAACATCTGAAGCTGCCAGAAAAGCGATAACAAGAACATTGTATCTTCCTCGACACCCATAAAGGGTAAAAGAAGAAAGAAGAAGAAGAATTGTATGCGATGAGACAAGTGACAAATTATTACATGTCATGAGACAGTGAAAGATGAATGAGTAATGTGAAATATGTGAAAACACAAAAAAGACGACTACAACCTATATCATCATCATCAGGTCCCATGCCGGCTGGCGTACGCAGTCATGGCTCTCCACAGCTCTCTGTCCACAGTATTATGTATCAAAGTCTTTGTTGTTTCCTTGCCATGCCCGGTTGTCAAACTGTCTAATATTTTCTCATACAAGTAAATTCAAGTAGGAAGCATGAGGATAAATGAAAATAATTCTTACAGCTGACGGGAATTGAACCAGGTCTGTCTAGCAGGGTCTGCTAGAACAGACCTGGTTCAATTCCCGCCAGCTGTAATATTTTCTCACATTGTCACCCTCTGTCTCTGTTGCCTTCAATTTTGTCTGTTGTGACTATGTTTTCTAAACCTGCCTGTCTCATGAAGTGGCCAAAAAAAGAAGATTGCCTTTTTCTTATATTGTTGATTAAGGTCTGTTTCGCATTTGACTCTTTCAACACCTCTACATTAGTTTTTCTGGCAGTCCATAGTGTTCTCAGCATTCTTCTGTAGAACCACATCTCTGTTGCCTCTAATTTCCCACTTTCCAGTTTGTTTATTGTCCAAGACTCACACCCATATGTTAGTATAGGGGTTATATAGCACTGCAGAACTCTCTTTCTCACCTCTAATGACAAGGTCATATTACACAGTAAATTTTTCATTTTTCTGAATGCTGTTTTCGCCTGTCCTATTCTGCATCTTATTTCTGTTGAACTTCTTCCATTTGCTGTAATCATTGTACCTAAATATTTGTATTGGTGGACCTGTTTTAATACTATATCATTCACTTTGATCTTGCAAGGTGTTATTTTGTTTCTTTGAAATAACCATTACTTCTGTTTTCTTGATATTTAGGAAGAGGCCTTTCTCTTTACTTTCTGTGACTACTACAACCTATATAAGATGAATGAAAAGGCTGTGATAAATGAATAAATGTGACAAGACAGTGAAAGATGAATATATGTGATGATACAGTAAAAGGTGAATATTTGCTACAAAACGGCGAACGAGAAAGATGAATATATGTGATGATACAGTAAAAGGTGAATATTTGCAACTTAGATCTAACGACTAACTAACAAACCAGTCTCTTGTGTTGCTAATAAGTTCAGTTGATGACATATTTTTGTGTGGCAGTGACAGCCCATTCAAAAATTTCTCTGTTTGAAGTCCTCTGTTCTCTTCTGCCCTTGATCTTTCCAGTGGCTACTAAAATGGTCAAGATTTGCTACTCTCAACACGTTCCCTAAAAATCATGACTGTCTAATTCTAATTTATGTTATAATTTTTTATTTAAAACCAGCATCTCAGTCTACATTCATTTTATTGGCTGCCAATGGAATTTTTATCATTCTTCTCAAAATTCACATCTCAGTTACCTCCAGCTCACCATCACCTTGAGCCCTTCTGTTTACAGTCCATGTTTTACATCCATACACAAGAATTGCTTCAATATAATAGTACTAAGATTCGTATGTGTACTCCAGTGTATAAAATTTGTCTCGAATTAGGAAAAGCAGATTTGGGTTGTGCTATCTTGCTCTTTATCTCATTAGAGCACCGGCCATCTGATGTTAAAATGGTGCCAAGATACTTGACTTTATGCACTTGATTAAAGTGTGCATAGTTGATATTTATACTGAATCTTGACGTGTGTATTTCTTTGAAACAATAATCACTTTTGTTGTCTTTTTGTTTACAAAATATTACCATCATTTTATAAAAGGATACAAGAGTATAATTGGGCATAATTCTTATGGCTATAATAAAAATGTTGAAAGAAACGAATCATTATACAGATTAAACTAAATGAATTGTATGCAGAATGAATAACTCCGCAAGAAATACAACAACATTGTGTGTAACATGTTCTTCCGCTTTCCCTGACATGTCGTGATTTAAGAGAATATGCAAGCTGTCAGTATTGAAGGATTGAGATAAGAAACGATTATGTATGCGGTCAAGATTGAAAGATTGAGATAAGAGATTATAGAAGCTGTCAAGATTGAAAGATTGAGATAAGAGATTGTGAAATCTATCAAGATTGAAGCATTGAGATAAGAGGAGATTATGCAAGCTGTCAAGATTAAAGGATTGTGACAAGAAGAGAGAAAACCAGGTGCGGACTGCATATAAGAATGCTTACAGAACAAAGGAGTTCTTGTATTGTGGATTTCCAGGCCAAGATAAATGATTAGAGTGATATTTAAATTGAAATTAGATAAGGTGACGAACATCTGATACTACTGACGGTGACGAACATCTGATACTACTGACGGTGACGAACATCTGATACTACTGACGGTGACGAACATCTGATACTACTGACGGTGACGAACATCTGATACTACTGACGGTGACGAACATCTGATACTACTGACGGTGACGAACATCTGATACTACTGACGGTGACGAACATCTGATACTACTGACGGTGACGAACATCTGATACTACTGACAGTGACGAACATCTGATACTACTGACAGTGACAAAATGTTGGGACATGTTCATGAGTACTTACATAGCATTATAATTGTTTACACACCATAAGAGGTGTAACATATTTTTGTTGAGTGGCACCACTGTGTTACAGATGAAAACTTGGTTGATATCTTTATCACATGCCATCTGCTTTAAAAACTGTTCCACTTTGTTAGTGTTTATTTTTGTTTGAATCGAGTGTCATGAGTAATACATTTTACTGCAGTCTCTTCTTGTTAAAACTATGTAGAAGTAAATCGCGAGATGAATGCATGTAAAGGAATAGAAACAGAATCAATATTTGCTTACTAGACACTTATGTTGTTAACAATGATAGGGGTAATGTATGATGATGACTACTTTCTAAAACTTTTGTTAATTCATGTTTTCCTGTGAAGGAGTACAAGGAGGCTTTCTATGGGATGTGGAAACAAAATACAATACAAATAATTTTGCCTATACATCCAAAAGAAAAAAATCATGTCCCAAACGTGGATTGAACGAGGGACCACAATATTTTAAGAAAGGTGTTCTAACCATACAGCTAATATATGATAATGAGGTAAATACAAATAAGGTAAATAGGTTACTAGAAAACTATCAATATAAAATAATAAAATATAGAGAATAACAATAAAAGAAAGAACAAATACAATTGTCAACGTGTCTGTCCAATTGGGACCTTCATCAAGACAAAAAAACGGTTAAAAACACAAAACCATAACGAATATAAACAAAATGGATTTCTCCCACCAGGAAATCAACAAATAGCAACAACAGATCAAGCGCAACACAATTTCAACAAGTGCATATCGATGTGTTCAATAGGCCTATGTCTAAATTATGAAATACCAAAAGATGAAAGATGCAAAACTAAAGAAAGGGGGGCACCAAATAGTGCTG